>CM019928.1:1616685-1954658 GCA_009764595.1 Geothlypis trichas
ATCAAAGGCACAGGTGTCTTTGACTGTGTGCCAAGGTCTCTGAGCCCCTGTCAGGGTCTGGGGTCCTGGGTTCTGACACAGAAACACCACCCAGGCTGTGTTTGCTGTGGTTTTAATTTGGTAAATAAATAAATTAACCCCATTATTTAATAATATAAAGAAAATAAAGAAACATAGAATAACATAAATAAAATAATTATAAATAAATTAAAAAATAAACAATTTAAATAAATACAAAATAAATATGTTAACTCACAAGAGGGGATGCAGTTTTGTGATGAAAAATTATTTTAAAATGTCACAGCACTGCCCTGATTAAGCCTGATAATGTTAATGACACCCAGGGCTTGTTTTCTGAGCTGGTGTATTTAAGGGAACACCACTCATCCTGGCACGTGGGCAAGAGCAAAGACAAGCTCATTTTACACTGACTGTTTCTCATTTGTACCTGTTGATTTCTCAAGATCCAGAATGAAAATGCCTGGATGGAGTTTAAATGTTTTTATATCTTCTTAAAACTCTATAAACCACATGTTAAGCACACGTGAGATCTGTCACTGCCCTTTTCCTTGATGCTTTCAGATCTTTTTAGCGAGCCTTTTCTTATGGAAATGCAGATTATTATCTCCATGTTGTTTATCTCCTCCTCGTTTCCAAATCAACCCTTGCTGCGATTTCGGCTATTTCCTGCAGCTCGTGATTTCATAAAACTCCTGTTCAGGCCCCGCTGTTCCCCGCAAGAGGAGATCAGAGCTGTCAGACTTGACAAATAAATCTCCAAGTCCTGGAACAAAAGGGCCCCGAGTCCCCGAGCAGGCTGCGAGCGCGGGGTTAATAACGCTGCCAGAGGATGACTCAGGCAGCCGAGCAGGAACAAGTGATTTTATCATGCTGCAGATATGAAAAGGATATTGTTCACAGGGCACTGGAGCAGGGCTCCTGAATAATTCCCAGTTCTTCCCAGAGCCTTTGCTGGCAGGTGAGCGGAGAGTGGGGGCAGAGCTGGGGCTCTGTGCAGCACCTTGGCAGGGCTGGCACGTCCCAGGGGGGTTCTCTCCCCTCCTGAAGCTGGAATTTGCTCAAAGGAACAGGATGGGGTGGAGGGGAGCAGGTTCCATCCAGGGGCAGCTCTGGGATGGGGTGAGTGAGGGATGGATGGATGGATGGATGGATGGATGGATGGATGGATGGATGGATGGATGGATGGATAAAGGATGGATGGATGGATGGATGGATAAACGATGGATGGATGGATGGATGGATAAAGGATGGATGGATGGATGGATGGATGGATGGATGGATGGATGATGGATGGATAGATGGATGATGGATGGATGGATGGATGGATGGATGATGGATGGATGGATGGATGGATGGATGGATGGATGGATGGATGGATGGATGGATGATGGATGGATGGATGATGGATGGATGGATTGAGGATGGATGGATGGATGGATGGATGGATGGATGGATGGATGGATGGATGGATGGATGGATGGATGGATGGATGGACAGATCCATGGATCCATGGATGGATGGGAGCAGCTCTTTGGGATGTGTTCTTGGTGCTCCTGGGACACTCAGGGAGTATCTGGGGATGATTCCTGCTCAGCTGTCCTAGGCACGGCCCCAGTGACATTCCCAAGGCTCTTCAGGGTCCATTTCCATCCAGGGACAGTTCTGGGATGGGGTGAATGATGGATGGATGGATGGATGGATGGATGGATGGATGGATGGATGGATGGATGGATGGATGGATGGATAGATGGATGGGATCAGCTCTTTGGGATGCGTTCTTGGTGTTCCTGGCAGTGTCTGTGAGGATTCCTGCTCAGCAGCCTGTCCCTGTCCAAGGCACAGCCCCAGTGACATTCCCAAGGCTCTTTAGGATCACTTGGCGTTCAGAAATGAGATGAAACCCTCTCCACTTTGTTCAGCAGTGAGATGAAACCCCCTGCACTTTGTTCTGCCTCAGAGCAAAGCCCGGGGATGCCTCTGTGTCTGCCTGAGCTGACGAGGAAGGGCTTTGTTCATTATTAATCACAAACTGTCACCGCCGTCGCTCCTCTCTGTTCCCCACTCCCAACATGAAGCGTGGCACCGCGAGCTGCTCTGCCAGAGCTGCTCCCAGGGGTGACAAAACGCTGAGGAAGCAGCCCCAGAGCAGATTTGCTGCCTTTGTTGGAGGTTTGTCTCCCCTGCACGTTGTGGGATTGCAGCGTTGGTGCCCTGCTGGGTCTCACTCTGGCATCCAGCTGGGAAGCAGCAGGAATTTGAGGTTTTCCAGCAGGGAAACCTTGCAGGGATCCTGCTCCATCACAGCTGGGGTGTGCCAGTGCTCACAGGGGTTCTTGGAATGGGGAAGAGACGAGGATCTGACTCCATGTTTCAGAAGGCTTGATCTATTATTTTATTATATATGTTACATTAAAACTATACGAAAAGAATAGAAGGCTTCATCAGAAGTTTAGCTAAGAATAGACTAGAAAAGAATGATAACAAAGGTTTGTGGCTCAGATCATCCAGGGCACCCACCAGAGGAATGTCCTGGGTTCCAAAAAAGCTCCATAATTTTTGAATTGCTGGGGGAGAAAAGCTGGGAGTGTTGTGGGATGTTATTGCTGCTTGTTGTTCTGAGAGTGGCTGCTGAGCTGTGAGAGCACAGAGTGGCCTCTCACCCTCTCCCCCTGCCCTGTTAGAGACCAAAAAATGCAGATTTTCATCAGATTTCCAGCTCTGGGTGCTATAAACCCCCCCAGCACTCAATCCCTGTATTTCTGAGCCATTCTGCTTTCAGTCCGTGGGTTGCATTTTTCTGCCTCTCCAGCCATCAGCCTCCACTTCCAAATTGGAATATTCCCGCTCCTAATGGCACCAAAACCCCTGCAAATGGGTGCTTGTTCAACATAAAAATTACCAGCAATTTGAGGCTAAGTCATGGAGGATGTAATGACTTGTATTACAAGGTTCAGGAAAATTGAAGTGTGAATTGGGATCTGAAGGGGCGGCTTTGTTCTCTGCCAGGAGTTCGGTCCTGAGCAGGACCTGAGGAAAAATCACTGCCCTCCCTTCCCTTTTTCTCAGAGCCTTTTTATCTGCTGGAAAAGCTGTTTGGGTCGTGATGTTCCCTTTTTCTCACGCAGAAAATAATTTGGGGTTGTTAACTGAGCAATAGCAGGGGAAATTCTGATTTCATGGAGGCCTCCAAAAAAATAAAAAAGGTAAAGCAAAATTATTCCTTTAGAAATCAACCCAAAATCTCAACATTTCCTTCTGTCTTAGGGGATAAAGGAGGCATTTTCAGGATGCTGGGGTGGCCTTTCCTGAAATGCAAAAGGGGCTGGTGTTCCCTGATCCCACAGGCAGGAATTTTTCCCATCAGCAAATGCTGGAGATCCCAGAGCTGGTGTCACCTGCAGGGCCCTTTCATGGAGATCTGGAAAGTTCTGTAAATGAATTTTGTAAAATTCCTAAAATTTCCTAAAGAATTTTGTAAAATTCCTGAAGAAGTTTGTGCTAAAAGCCTCTTAGGGATTCTGTAAAAGATCGGAAAGTGCAAAATCGAGTAAAATTGCTGGAAGCCAGGCTGGAAATGGGGAAGGGAAGCTGGGACAGCAGGAAGGGCTGGGGTTTGAGGGGAGGTGGGGAAGGATGGATGAGCTGGAGCTGTCCAAGGTGTGCCTGAGGATCTCAGGGCAGGGAAATGAGGAAATGAGGAAATGAGGAAATGAGGATTCTTTGGGATCCTTTGGGATCCTTCGGTGCTGGCAGCACCGGTCCCTCTGCAGAGCCACCAGCTGGAAATCTTTACCATGACAAAAGCGTTTCAACCCGCCCAAAATGCCCTTCAGCGTGAGAAGCAGCATGGAGCAGGATGTGGAAAAGATTTCTCACAAAGTAGCTTGTGATTCAGATGGAAAATGTCAGGTTTTGAAAATTATTAATCTTTGTGCTGCACAAAACCGTCAGCTGTAGGGGCGGCGGGTGTGGGAGGTTCCTGCGGGAGAGCGTTTCCAAAAGGGGCTTTTTGGGGGCTGTTTTTCTCTTTGCCTTTGTTTTTTTGGGGGGGTTTCTTTTGTTCCTTTCCCCCCACGGGAGTGCTGAGTAAACAGGCAGCTGAGGCTGGTGGTGGGGACAGCAGCAGGAGTGACAGGGAAGGGAGTGAGGTGGTGACAGCAGAGTCAGGGGAGCGTCACCAGCACGGGCTGTGATTCACTGCACAGGGAAATGGGGTGGGGGAATGGGAAAACAGCTCCTGGGGGAGGGTTTGGGGTGGGAGAAATGGGATTGGGGTGGGGGATAATGGGAGTGAGTTGGGAAATGGAAAAACAGCTCCTGGGGGATGGTTTGGGGTGGGAGAAATGGCATTGGCATGGGGGATAATAGGAACGAGTTGGGAAATCACTGAAATCGAAAAACAACTCCTGAGTGATGGTTTGGGGTGGGAGAAAATCACAGAAATGGAAAAACAGCTCTTGGGGGATTCTTTGGGGTGGGAGAAACTCACAGAAAGGGGAAAACAGCTCCTGGGGGATGGTTTGGGGTGGGAGAAATGGGATTGGGGTGGGGGATAATGGGAACGAGTTGGGAAATGGGAAAATAGTTCCTGAATGATGGTTTGGGGTGAGAGAAAATCACAGAAATGGGAAAACAGCTCCTGGGGGATGGTTTGGAGTGGGTTTATCACAGAAATGGGACTGGGGAGGTCTCAGGTGGCTCCGTTCTGCTCACCCTGGGTTGGCTTTAGGCTGGAAAAAAAGGGGGAAAGTTCCAGAAAATCCCTTGGCTGTGAGGCTGTCCTGGGGCAGGCAGTGAGGTTTTCTCTCCCTTCCAAACCAGGGCATGGTGAGGTTGAGTGGGGTTCAATTTGCTCTCCCGTTTCTTGTGGGATATCTCATTGCTTTATCCAAAGGTACCTGAGTGCAAAGGGAAGGGTGAAACAAAAACTGCAAAACATTCTGAAATCTGGTCATCTCTTAGTGCAGAAAACAGCTGATGGGAGCCACAAACACCCATAAATCCATGGCCTCACAGGCTGTAAAAATATTAAACAGTATGCTTTAGTATTTCATTTTAATTGAGGTTGTATTTCAGGAAATATTTGTAGCTGAACCCCCTGAAAAAGCACAAAAGGAGCAGCCAGAACAGGCTGGGTGTGGAGCCCAAAACTGCTCCAGGGCCCAGCTCCCCCTGCTTGTGTTTGCTGTGTTCAGCTGCTGCAAACACAACACTGAAATATTCCTTAAGTGTCACTTGTTGCTCTGATGGAATTCACAGAGAGATCTGAAACATCTGTGGCTCAGTCTCTCTGCACGTGTAGAAAACATCAATTAATCGGATTTTCCCTGTTGTCAGGGACATTGGCCACTTCAAAAACTGGGCAGAAATCCCAAATTTGCTTTGTTAGGAAAAAAACACAGTAAAATTTTACATCCCACACTTTATTGTTTCACTGCAGCTAAAGTTTGTTTCCCCAATCACAATGAAATAAAATTCCAGATTATGAAGATCCATCATTAAATTCAATTTGTGCAGAGTGCAACGAGGACTGGAGATTCCTGCCAATACAGCCAGCACAGGATTTTACAGGAACTGGGAAATCTGAGTTCCAAGTCTTCTCCTCTAAACTCCTGTTTAAATTCCAACACTGCATGTTGGAATTACATCTATTAATACTTAATGGGCCCAATTTTCTCAGCGATTCAGAGTCACCTGGAGGAGCTGCAGCATTGCTCAGTCCAGGTTTAATGAGCTCGTTGGGGATTTTGGGCTCAGTTGCTGAGAGTTGCTCTGTGATGTCTCACTCAGCCACTGAGTGTCCCTAAATTGTAATTCCCTCATTTATTTATTGCTGTGCACTGGAATGAAGTTTTTGGAGCCGGGTTTCTCTCTCAGCCTGGCTGAAACGAAGCTGAATTTCTCTCTGAGCTCCTGTTGTGTGTTGGTTTTTTGTTGTTTTTTTCCAAATGAGCATTTCCATATTGTTGTCTCAGTAATTAAGATTAACTGAACCCTGATCTCATCAGAGACACAACTCTGGGAGCGAGGCAGGAATTAGCAGGTGAAACAGGAAATGTGGAGGAGGAGAGGAGTTAATTTGGGTGGAGTTAATTTGGGTGGAGTTAATTTTGGTGAAATTAATTTGGGCAGAGTTAATTGGGGTGGAGTTAATTGGGGTGGAGTGAATTTGGGTGGAGTGAATTGGGGCGGAGTTAATTTGGGTGGAGTTAATTGGGGTGGAGTTAATTGGGGTGGAGTTAATTTGGGCAGAGTTAATTTGGGCGGAGTTAATTGGGGTGGAGTTAATTTGGGTGGAGTTAATTGGGGCGGAGTGAATTGGGGTGGAGTTAATTGGGGCGGAGTTAATTTGGGCAGAGTTAATTTGGGTGGAGTTAATTGGGGTGGAGTGAATTTCGGCGGAGTTCATTTGCGTAGAGTGAATTGGGGTGGAGTTAATTTGGGCAGAGTTAATTTGGGCAGAGTTAATGGGGGCGGAGTTCATTTGGGCGGAGTTCATTTGGGTGGAGTTAATTGGGGTGGAGTGAATTGGGGTGGAGAAATTGGGGTGTAGTTAATTTGGGTGGAGTTAATTTGGGCAGAGTTAATTGGGCTGGTCCCCCCCTTGCCCCCTCACCCGTTTCTCCTGTTGGTCTGGGGCACGGGGAGGGTTTGTGGTGTGAATTCAGCAGGCTCAGGGTGAGCTCTGTGCTCTCTGCTGGGCCAGAAATGCCATTTTTGGTGGCTCTGGACAGAAATGTTCCTCCCAGGGCTCCTGGCTGGAATTGTTGAGGGCAGCAGGTTGGGTCAGACACTCAGAAAATCTGATTTTCCTCACACACCCCGTGTTGGGACAATTTTAGTTCCAGATCCATCTCTTTGGGGTGCTGCAGGATCCTTCTTCCCTTTAAAGATTTATATTGCTCCAAGGGAAAAAAAAATCTAGATGTTAAATAAATGTATGAAAGATTCTTCAAGTGTGTAACCCACTTAATATTTAATAAATGTAATACATCATTTTTATAAATAAGTGCAGCTGGGATTTAAATAAATTGAGGATGCAGAAGGGATTACAATAGGATGCACATTCATCTCTGTGGCACAGGGAGGGCCAGCAATGTTTTATCAACAAATTAATCCTCACTGGGGAAAATAAATGCCCTCCCCTCCTGCAGCCAGGGATGGGGTGGTTGGTGGAAATTCCCCTCATAAATTCCAGGAAATTGGAGGTTCATGAAATGGGTCTGACACTCTCAGAGTGGTTCTGACAGAGCCAGAGGAGAACGAGGGCTGGAGCTGGTGGGTAAAGGTGGAATGTGATGAAATCCCTTCTCTTTTCTGGGAACAAAGGGGAGAGTGAGGGGGGCCAGGGCAACAGGGAGTGAGGGCTGAGTTTGGGAGAGGAGATGGGAAAGGAGGAGATGAGGATTGAGGAAAGGAGGAGATGAGGATTGGGGAAAGGAGAAGGTGAGGACTGGGGAAATGACAGAGGAGGAGATGAGGATTGGGGAAATGGCAGGAGAGGAGGAGGTGAGGATTGGAGAAAGGAAGAAATTAGTGTTCCCCAGCTGTTCCCAGCGTGCCCAGCTCTGTTCAGTGTCCCCAAGTGTGCTCAGTGTCCCCAGATGTGTTCAGTCCCCCAGCTGTGCTCAGTGTCCCCAGCTGTGTTCAGTGTCCCCAGATGTTCTCAGTGTCCCCAGATGTGTTCAGTCCCCCAGCTGTGCTCAGTGCCCCAGCTGTACTCAATGTCCCCAGATGTGCTCAGTGTCCCAGATGTGCTCAATGTACCCAGCTGTGCTCAGTGTCCCCTCAGCTGTGCTCAGTGTCCCCCCAGCTGTGCTCAGTGTCCCCCCAGCTGTGCTCAGTGCCCCAGCTGTGCTCAGTGTCCCCAGATGTGTTCAGTCCCCCAGCTGTGCTCAGTGTCCCCAGATGTGTTCAGTCCCCCAGCTGTGCTCAGTGTCCCCTCAGCTGTGCTCAGTGTCCCCAAACCCCGTGACAATCCCAGCAGCAGAGGTGACAGCCTCGAGTGTCTCCGCCTGGCACTCAGCAGCAGAATTGAGATTTTTAACTCCCAGCTAAGAGGGGTTTGTGCCTGAAGATCCCCAGCTCGCTGCTGGGTGATTTTCTTTTCCTTTTTAAAGTCCAGATTTATTTCCACAACTCACTGCACGTTCGTTTTTTGGAGTTTTCACCGCGGAAAATCGCCGGGAGGGATGGATTTTGTCTTCCTCAGCTGGCAGAACAATTTTCCACCTGTCGCCCAAATATTTGATGGGGAGGATTAGGGCAGAGCCACTGGGAGTTCATCCTTTATATCCCCGGGAAGCAGGAGGGTCTGGAGGAGTTAATGTGGGATATCAGGGGTGAGATGGAGCTGCAGCACTTGTGGATCTCAGAGCGGGCTGGGAGCGATGGGAACGCAGGGATGAGCTGGGCTGGGAATTTGGGAACACAGGGATGAGCTGGGCTGGGAATTCAAGAGTGATGGGAACACAGGGATGAGCTGGGCTGGGAATTTGGGAACACAGGGATGAGCTGGGCTGGGAGCAATGGGAACACAGGGATGAGCTGGGCTGGGAATTTGGGAGTTTTGGGAACCCAGAGAGGAGCTGGGCTGGGAATTTGGGGATACAGGGATGAACTGGGCTGGGAATTCTGGAGTGATGGGAACACAGGAATGAGCTGGGCTGGGAATTTGGGAACACAGGGATGAACTGGACTGGAATTTGGGAGTTTTGGGAATACAGGGATGAGCTGGGCTGGGAATTTGGGAACACAGGGATGAGCTGAGCTGGGAATTCAAGAGTGATGGGAACATAAGAATGAACTGGGCTGGGAATTTGAGAGTGGTCAGAACCCAGGAATGAGCTGGGATGAGAATTTGCGAACAAAGGGATGAGCTGGGCTGGAAATTTGGGAACACAGGGATGAGCTGGGCTGGGAACTCAGGAACAGAGGGATGAACTGGGCTGGGAATTCTGGAATTTTGGGAACCCTGGAATGAGCTGGGCTGGGAATTCAAGAGTGATGGGAACACAGGGATGAGCTGGGCTGGAAATTTTACAGATCCCTGGGTCCCCACCGGAGCTCCCTGAGGAGCAGCTGCTCCTGGAAGTGCTGGGTGTGCTGAGGGTTTCATTGATCTGTGGAGGGTTCATTGATTTATTGAGAATTCATTGATTTATTGAGAGTTCACTGATTGATTGAGAATTCATTGATTTATTGAGAGTTCCCTGATTGATTGAGGATTCGTACATTTATTGAGAGTTCATTGGTTTATTGAGGATTCGCTGATTTACTGTAAGTTCATTTATTTATTGAAGGGTTCATTGATTAATTGAGTGTTCATTGATTAATTGAGAGGTTCACTGATTAATTTAGAGTTTCACTAATTAATTGAGGGGTTCACTGATTAATTGAGGGTTCATTCATTTATTGAAAGTTCTCCGGTTTTTTGAGGGATCTTCCTCACAGGGAAAACATCAATATCCAGTAAAAAATCCACTGCATTGTTGAGCGGAGGCATTTAAAGTTCATTAATGAAACTAAATCTGGCTTTGGGCTGTACAGCAGCCAGGAAAAAAACAGGAATTCTGCTAAAAGCATTGAAAAAACAGGAATAGATGGAGATGAGCAAGCTGGTGTGGTGGAAGGGTCCCTGCCCATGCAGGGGTGGGATGGGATGAGCTGGGAGGTCCCTTTGGAGGGGGATTTGTTCCTGGCTCTCAAATTTAGGTTTTGCTAAATCCTCTGTCTGGGAGCCTCAGCAAATCAGGGCAAACAACAGAGCCAATCAAAGATTTCCCAATCCTTGGTGAACAACAAAATCTGCCATTTCCACCCATTTCTGAACAACTTCCAAAAAACCCACAGTGCGTGGGGGCCGGGGTCATCTGATTAAGCAAATGTAGGCAAAGCTCACTGAGCTGCTTTCCTGGCTGAATAATGACTCCAATTTCATCATGAAAACTGTTCCAGGCAGGAGGAAATGCTCTATTCCAGAACAGGATTTTCATTTTTCCATCCCCTGCCTTCCTTGGCAAAGCTGACACTTGGATTTGTTTGGTGCTGGAGGAAATCCAGGCTGGAGAGGGTTAAAGTCCAGCAGGGATTGTGGGGTTGGACACATGGAGAGAGAGGAATGGGAATATTTGGAATATTGGTCGTGTCCAGTTGGGTTTCTGCTCCTGGATGGATCTGTCCAAAGAAGGGGTTGGGATGGGTCCAACTGGGAAAAGGCTTTTTACTTATGGATTGGGGCAGAAAACATCCAAAAAACATCCAAAAAACATTCAAAACCATCCAAAACCATCCAAAAAGCATCTCAGCAAGGAATAATGACTCCAGTTTCATCATGGAAACCGTTCCAGGCAGGAGGAAATGCTCTATTCTGGAACAGGATTTTCATTTTTTCCATCTCCTGTCTTCCCTGGCAAAGCTGACGCTTGGATTTGTTTGGTGCTGGAGGAAATCCAGGCTGGAGAGGGTTAAAGTCCAGCAGGGATCATGGGGTTGGACGCATGGAAAGGGAGGAATGGGAATATTTGGAATATTGGTCGTGTCCAGTTGAGTTTCTGCTCCTGGATGGATCCGTCCAAAGGAGGGGATGGGATGGGTGCAGCTGGGAAAAGACTTTTTACTTCTGGATTGGGGCAGAAAACATCCAAAAAAACATCCAAAAAACATCCAAACCCGGGCAGAGTGGAGAAGATCCCAAACCCCAGGTAGAGGGAGGGAAATCCCAAATCCTGGGCAGAGAGAGAAATCCCAAACCCCAGACAGAGGGAAATCCCAAATCCCAAATCCTGGGCAGAGAGAGAAGATCCCAAACACCAGGCAGAGAGAGGAAAATCCCAAATCCTGGGCAGACAGGGAAATCCCAACCATGGGCAGAGAGAGAAATCCCAAACACCAGGAAGAGAGGGGGAAATTGCAAATCCTGGGCAGAGAGAGAGAAATCCCAAACCCCAAATCCTGGGCAGAAAGGGAAATCCCAAACACCAGGCAGAGAGAGGAAAATCCCAAATCCTGGGCAGAGAGGGAAATCCCAACCATGGGCAGAGAGGGAAATCCCAAACCCCAAACCCTGGGCAGAAAGGGAAAATCCCAAATCCTGGGCAGAGAGATGTCCTCAACCCCAGACAGAGGGAAATCCCAAATCCCAAATCCTGGGCAGAAAGGGAAAATCCCAAATCCTGAGCAGAGAGGGAAATCCCAAATCCCAAATCCTGGGCACAGAGGGAGAAGAGCTCCCTCTGATCCCAGCTGTTGGATCAGAGAGGGAAATTCAGCCCCGTTTGGGACTTTTAGAGCTTTGTTTTTCTGGTACCACAAAGTGTAAGAGAAGTTGTGTTTGGGCACTTGGGAAAAGTCTCTGCACAATTTATTGCCAGATTTATTTGCTTTTATCATGACTGACTTGGCTTGTTGGGGACAATTTCACTTTTGTGTTGGTGTTTCTTATTTTTAATGCTGCTCACTTTAATAATTCTTAATTTGAATAAAAAGAAAGATATTTCAGAACTCACAGCTTTTCACTGGTTTAAGATCTCATTTTAACATCTAAATTATCCTAATCAGTTTTGAAATACTGACTCATCCCTGCCTGCTGCTGTCCACATCTCCTAATGTGTTCTGACAGCAGCAGTGTGTTTATTTCAGAGAAGAATTTAATGTTTGGTCCTAACTTTTTTTCTTTTTTTCTTTCCCCTCCTCTCTTTTTCATTTCTATTATTGTCATAAAAAGATTTAAAGTCCCTTTTGGCCTCGCGTGCAGAGCATAAAACACAAAACCCTTCCTGAAAGGTAATTTTCCAGGAATGAAACCCACAAGAATTGTGTGTCAGGCTTTGTTCTTCTGGCATTTGCTGCTGCTAAAATCTGATTTTTTGGGGGTATTTTGAAGAGCCTGAATCCCAAAAATTGACGTGGAAAATCTCAGGATTTGCAATCAGCTCTGGGGGAATGGGAATTCTGAGTTTGAGTTAGGGCACAATAGAGGTGATCACAAGAGGAAGAGGTAAAAATCCTGAGGATTAATGGAATTTTGGGAGAGGCTCCTGCAGGTAAATGGGGAAATGTTATAGGAATAAATAATTAATAATAAATTATAATTAATGTTACAGGAATAAATAATATCCTCCACCTGAGCAGGGATGTCCTGCAAGCAGGAATTCAGGTGTGAACCACAGAAATATCTGTGGGAGTGTGAGGGGATGGGGAAATGTTATAGGAATAAATAATTAATAATAAATAATAAATAATATTACAAGAATAAATAATATCCTCCACCCAAGCAGGGATGTCCTGCAAGCAGGAATTCAGGTGTAAACCACAGAAATATCTGTGTGAGTGTGAGGGGATGGGGAGTCATTGCTGCTTTTGTGCGTGCTGCTTGGATTTCCAAAGGAAAATATTTCACCTGGGTTTACCTGGCTGGATTTCCAAAGGAAAATGCTGAAGGGAAAAGATTCACCTGGGTTTATCTGGTTGGATTTCCAAGGAAAATCCTGAAGGGAAAAGATGAACCTGGTTGGATTTCCAAAGGAAAATGCTGAAGGGAAAAGATTCACCTGAGTTTACCTGGCTGGATTTCCAAAGGAAAATCCTGAAGGGAAAAGATTTCACCTGGGTTTACCTGGTTGGATTTCCAAAGGAAAATGTCAAAGGGAAAAGATTTCACCTGGGTTTACCTGGTTGGATTTCCAAAGGAAAATGTCAAAGGGAAAAGATTTCACCTGGGTTTACCTGGTTGGATTTCCAAAGGAAAATGTCAAAGGGAAAAGATGAAATTGGGGTTATCTGGTTGAATTTCCAAAGGAAAACGCTGAAAGGAAAAGATTTCACCTGGATTTACCTGGTTGGATTTCCAAAGGAAAATCCTGAAGGGAAAAGATTTCACCTGGGTTTACCTGGCCAGATTTCCAAAGGAAAATGTCAAAGGGAAAAGATGAACTTGGGTTTATCTGGTTGGATTTCCAAAGGAAAATGCTGAAGGTAAAAGATGAACTTGGTTACCTGGCCAGATTTCCAAAGGAAAATGTCAAAGGGAAAAAATTCACCTGAGTTTACCTGGCCATGTGTTGCTTCCTTCTTCTAAGTTTTTCTAAGCCTTCTGATGTTCACATTCTTGTAACGAAATTTCTCACACATTTTTATGTAAATAATTATTGTTTTACATTCTTTTCTGGAGGAGGAGAAATCTGATGGACTGTTGGTTTGTCCAGTGTCATTGGCAAGGTGGCACTGTCACCCTCCAATCCACTGTCACTTTTGGAAATCTATAAATGTTGGAGTCAGAAATTAAACTTCCTTTCTTTTTACCTTGGAAATTCCAGTGTTGTTGCTATAGGACATGAAAGAACACAAGCTCACACCACTGTTCTCAAGGTGAAGAAAAATGGAAGTTTATTTTCTGACTCCAACATTTATAGTTTTCCAAGAGTGACGGTGACAGTGCCACCTCTCCAATGACAGACCAACAGTCCACCAACTTTCTCCTCTTTTATAAAAGAATGCAAAACAATGAGTTATTTACAGAAAGTGTGTGAGAAAGTTTGCTACAAGAATGTCAACATCAGAAAGCTTAGAAAATCTTAAAAAACCAGGGTGACATAGTGTCTGCATCATTTTATTTCATGTCCTATGTGAGAGGGGAGGGAGCCACTCCCAGCCCCAAAATCTCCCTGACATCCAATAAAAAATCCAGACCACACATTCCAGCCACGACCTGCCAGGAGAAATCCGCCCTGGGTTTTGTGGGGCTGGGATTTCCTCCTCCTTGCCTTGCCCTAAATAGCAAATTCAGTGGAATAATTGGGGGTCACTGGGAGTTCTCCAGCTGGGGGATCCTCACGGGCTCGGCTGCTGCTGCCCGTCCACTCCAGGGCTGCAGGAGCCGTGGTGGGAGCCTGGGAGCTGCCAGCGTCTCCAAAATCTGACCACATTTTTGTTCTTTCCTGTAAAACTCGGGCTGAATAAAGCCTGCAGGGACTTGGATTGACAAGATGGAAATTGGCATCAGCTTTAGGGAGCAAAACAGTGGAAATTGTGATGGGGTTTTGTTGTGATGGGGTTTTGTTGTGAGAGTGCCCTGAGAAGGGGCTGAAAGCGCTGCAGTCGTTTGAGGGTGGCTGTGATTTCCCAGCACACACAGAGCTCCGTGCTGAGGGACAGCTGCCTTATTTAACAGAAATAAAAGAATGTCCCCCAGGATTTAAGAAAAATAAATGAATATCCCCCAGGATTTAATAGAAATAAAACAAAAAACAGAAAGAAAACAATTTAATAGAAATAAAACAAGACGTTCTTCTGTCACCTCCTAGACATGGGAATGTGGTGTTTGTGAGGGTCCTCAGGATGAGGTGAGAGATGAGAATCTGACTCCAAATTCTCAGAATATATAATATATATAATAATATATATTTTAATATATTATATTACTATATATTATATTATAATATATTTTATTATGATATATTATAATATAATAGAATAATATTATTTATAATGATATTATTTATAATAATATATTACTATATTATATTATATTATATTATATTATATTATATTATATTATATTATATTATATTATATCATATTACATTATATTACATTACATTATATCATATCATATCATGCTATACTAAAACTATACTAAAGAAAGAGAAAGAATACAGACAGAAGGTTTAACAAGAATGATAAGATCTCATAACTGACTCCTCGGAGTCAGACACAGCCAGTGGTGATTGGTCATTAATTAAAAACAATTCACATGGAACCAATCAAACATTCACCTGTTGGTAAACAATGTCCAACCACATTCCAAAGCAGCAAACACAGGAGAAGCAAATCACATAATTCTTGTTTTCATTTTTCTCTGAGGCTTCTCAGCTTCCCAGGAGAAAATCCTGGGCAAAGAGGATTTTTCAGAAAATATCACCGTGACAAGTGGAGGGTTCAGTTTTCCTTCCCAGCATCACAACTTCCCTCTCATCTGCCTTCATTTGGTTGCTCTGGGTTCCATCAGCTCCTGGTGCTGTTCCCTCCCGGCTCCCTCCATCCCCACCCTGTCCTGTTCCCCCCTGGCTCTGCTCTCTGCTCTCCCTGCAGGATCAATCCCTTCTCACCCACATTTTGTCGCTTTCCTCTGAATTTCTGCCAAAAACTGACAAAGTGCAGAAATGAATTCAGCACTGCCGGAGATCAATGGGAATTTCCTGGGTTTGACAGCAGCAATGAGGGCTGGACTGGTGGGAGCTGTTCCAAAGGCAAAGCCTCTGCTCCAGGGCCTCGGGAATTGGGAATTGAGGGACCTCGGAATTGAGCCCCTGATGGCAGCTGGGGATGTGGAGAAGGGCTGAAAAATCCCTGCACATCCTGCAGCTTCTGAGCCCTCGGGTCCCCACCTGTGGTTTCTGGTGGTTTTGGTGCTGTTTTGTGGCATTTGGCAGCCCTTGCACTTCAATTATTTGATTTTTTTTTCCTCTGTGTGTGTCCTTTCAAAGCCCAACCAAGCAGCTCTGCAAGCACTCCTGGAGTAAAACTGATCCTAAAAAATACTGGAGTAAAACTGATCCTAAAAAAACTGGAGTAAAACCAATCCTAAATAAAACCTGGATGAAAACTGATCTGAAATAAAACCCGGAGTAAAACCAATCCTAAATAAAACCCAGAGGAAAATCGATCCTAAAGAAAACCTGGAGTAAAACTGATCCTGAGGATAACCAATCCTAAATAAAACCTGGAGTAAAACCCATCCTAAATAAAGCCTGGAGTAAAACTGGTCCTAAATAAACCTGGAGTAAAACCAATCTTTAATAAAACCCAGAGTAAAACCCATCCTAAATAAAACCTGGAGTAAAACCCATCCTGAGGAAATCCAATCCTAAAGAAAACCTGGAGTAAAACCCATCCTAAATAAACCATGGAGTAAAACCCATCCTGAGGAAATCCAATCCTAAAGAAAACCTGAAGTAAAACCCATCCTAAAGAAAACCTGGAGTAAAACCCATCCTGAGGAAATCCAATCCTAAAGAAAACCTGGAGTAAAACCCATCCTAAAGAAAACCTGGAGTAAAACCCATCCTGAGGAAAACCAATCCTAAAGAAAACCTGGAGTAAATAAAACCCAGAGGAAAACCAATCTGGAGGAAAATCTAACCTAAATAAAACCCGGAGTAAAACTGATCCTAAATAAAACCGGGAGTTAAACCCATCCTAAATAAAATCCGGTGGAAAACCCATCCTAAACAAAACCTGGAGTAAAACCGATCCTAAATAAAGCCCGATCCTAAATAAACCCCAGAGTAAAACCAATCCTAAATAAAGCCCGATCCTAAATAAACCCCAGAGTAAAACCAATCCTAAATAAACTCCAAACTTGATTTTTCCCTCCAGCAATACAACGAGATGCCAGAAGAACCATGAGCAATGGGATTTTTTTCTCTGGTTGCGTTTCAGGACATGAGAACAGCGAGGCCCTGCCCGAGTCCCTGCCCTCGGCCCCGGGGACGCTGCCCCATTTCCTGGAGGAGCCCGACGATTCCTACATCATCAAGAGCAACCCCATCGTGCTGCGCTGCAGGGCCGTGCCCGCCATGCAGATCTTCTTCAAGTGCAACGGGGAGTGGGTGCACCAGAACGAGCACGTGTCCCACGAGAGCCTGGACGAGGCCACAGGTGAGCAGGGGCTGCCCCAGGTGAGCAGGAGATCCCCCAGGTGAGCAGGAGCTGCTCCAGGTGAGCAAGAGATCCCCCAGGTGAGCAGGAGATCCCCCAGGTGAGCAGGGGCTGCTCCAGGTGAGCAGGAGATCCCCCAGGTGAGCAGGAGATGCTGCAGGTGAGCAGGAGATCCCCCAGGTGAGCAGGAGCTGCTCCAGGTGAGCAAGAGATCCCCCAGGTGAGCAGGAGCTGCCCACAGGTGAGCAGGAGCTGCTCCTGGGACAGAGGACCTGCCCCAGGTGAGCAGGGGCTGCTCTCAGGTGAGCAGGGGCTGCCCCAGGTGAGCAGGAGATCCCCCAGGTGAGCAGGAGATCCCCCAGGTGAGCAGGAGCTGCCCATAGGTGAGCAGGAGCTGCTCCAGATGAGAAGGAGCTTCTCCTGGGACAGAGGACCTGCCCCAGGTGAGCAGGGGCTGCCCCAGGTGAGAAGGAGATCCCCCAGATGAGCAGGAGTTTCCCCAGGTGAGCAGGAGCTGCCCACAAGTGAGCAAAAGGTGACCCCAGGTGAGCAAGGGCTGCCCACAGGTGAACAGGAGCTGCTCCTGGGTGAGCAGGAGGTGCCCCCAGGTGAGCAGGAGCTGTCCACAGGTGAGCAGGAGATCCCCCAGGTGAGCAGGAGCTGCCCCCAGGCGAGAAAAAGGTTCCCCCAGGTTAGCAGGACAGAGGAGCTGCCCCCAGGTGAGCAGGGTTGGACCCTGGAATTTCCCCCCAGTCCCAGTTTTTGTGGGATTCCTGCTGGGTTGGATCCTGACATTCCTCCCAGTCCCAGTTTTTATGGGATTCCTGCTGAGTTTGCCCCCAGTCCCAGTTTTTATGGGATTTCTGTTGGGTTGGACCCTAGGGTTTGCCCCTAGCCCCAGTTTTTGTGAGATTCCTGCTGGGTTTGTCCCCAGTCCCAGTTTTTATGGGATTCTTGTTGTGTTGGATCCTGGGGTTCCCCCCACTCCCAGATTTATGAGATTTTTTGTTGCTTGGACCCTGGGGCTTTCCCCCAGACCCAGCTTTTATGGAATTCCTGATGCGTTGGACCCCGGAGTTTGCCCCCAAACCCAGCTTTTATGGAATTCCTGCTGGGCTGGAGCCTGGAATTTCCCCCCAGCCCCAGTTCTTATAGGATTCCTGCTGGGTTTGCCCCCAGCCCCAGTTCTTACGGGATTCCTGCTGGGTTTGCCCCCAGCCCCAGTTCTTACAAGATTTTTACTGGGTTGGACCCTGGGGTTTGCCCCCAGCCCCAGTTCTTATGGGATTCCTGCTGGGTTTGCCCCCAGCCCCAGTTCTTATGGAATTCCTGCTGGGTTTGCCCCCAGCCCCAGTTTTTGTGAGATTCCTGCTGGGTTTGCCCCCAGCCCCAGTTTTTATGGGATTTTTATTGGGTTGGACCCTGGAATTTCCCCCCAGACCCAGTTCTTACGGGATTCCTGCTGAGTTTGCCCCCAGCCCCAGTTTTTATGGGATTTTTATTGGCTTGGACCCTGGGGTTTGCCCCCAGCCCCAGCCAGGGCAGCAATTGGGGTGGGAATATCCGAGCAGGGGAAATCCACAGTGCCCAGTGGGTGTGGAAGAGAAGAGAAGGAGCAGGGAGAGATTTGGGAGCGATCAGGAGATTTGATCAGCTCGGAGCAGAGCCTGCAGCTCCTCTCGTTTAGCTGATAAGTGTTGCAGAGCAATTTGACGCTGTGGCTCCACAATCCTGGCTGTTATTGCTTTCTCCCCTCTCCCCTCCCAGCATTGCTAGGCAACCCCCAGCCTTGGCAGCAGCGCTCTGTGTACAACACCTTCTCCAGCAACACAAGAAATTCCTTTTTTAGAGGCAAAAATGCCATTTAAGAAGAAGTTACACCTCTTAAAGTAGTGCTTGGCATTCTTTTGAAGTGACACATTCTGAAGAAGTTTCGTATTAGAGGTTTTTTTTTTTTTTTTTGGTAAATGCTAATCTGAATGAATTTTAATTTTTGCAGTTACCTTTTCAGAAATAATTTAATAGGCATAACCTTTACTTCTAAAGGCACTGCTGAATCAATATGGGAGAAATGTCGTCCCTAAAAGCTTTCCTTCCATATGGTTACAGAAAATCTCTCTGTGAGTGCTGCAATTATGTTTTCTAAGCTTTGGGTTAATAAGAGAATAAACCAAGATTGGTAACACGAGGTGAGGTTTAAATGACATCAGTAATGTTGGGGTTTGAGAAGGGAGCAGCAGGGCTGGGTTTGGGTTGGGAGAAAATTTATCTGGTTCCAGCCCTTGGGCCAGCTCCCCTGTGTGAAAAACACCAATCACTTGTTTTTAAAATTTTAAAAGTTTAATAGTAACAAAATGGTTATAAAAATAGCAATGTAATTAGAGTAATCAAAATTTTGGAGAATTTGAATTAGGACAATAGGAGACAATAGAAACAAAGAGTTGCAGACATCCGGGTCTTCCCCTTTTGCCCTCTTTTTCTGGGCAGCACAAGCCCAAAAAGGACCCAGGTTAACAGAGGATTAACCCTTAAAAGCAACAGCCTGTTGCATATTCATACACCTCATCCATGATCCATAAATTCCATTCAAACACAGGATTCTGTCTGGTCAGTATCAGCTTCTTCCTCCAAATCCTAAGCCTGAGCAAGGCAGGAATAAGTTCGTTTCTTCTGATAATGGAGAAATAAATTATTTTTCTCTGAAAGATTTAGGTGGCTGCTATCTCACTATGAGTCCTTTCTTTAAAAAAAGTATCTTACATGGAATCGTTTCTATTTTAACATTATGTTATAACCTAAAACTATATTTAACACATTACTTAAGAAAATTAATACAGCATCACTTTCTAACACAACACATATAATATTCATTTGAATATTTGCAAAAAGCCAATCATAAAATAGGCATTTTTCACAGGGTGACCACAGAAATGCTGCAGGGCTGGACTTAGCCCAGGGCTGGAGATGCCCCAAAGCTCTGGACCCAAAACCCTCTGCAGAGCAGTGTCCAGGTGGATCCTCAGAGCACAAAAATGCAGAGAGAGGCAGCAGTGAGGGGAATTCTGAAACCAGGATCCCATCCATAGCCAGGAATTCCTTTGGAACTCTTCCTCAGGAAGAGCAGCAGCTGTTGGGGATTTTGGCATTCCCGTGCAGTTTCTGGAGTCCAGTCTGGGGCACAGCTGAGTCTGTCCCCAGGCACAGCCTGGATCTGCTCCAGCTGGGAAAGCTGTTCTGGGATTGGTGCCAAAAGCGGGGATTTTGGTTCAAGGGGGTTCTGGGCCCTCCCTGCACTGACAGGGTCTGACCCTCTGCATCCTTCCACTGCTCGTGAGGCATCAAAATCCCCAGAGGTTGGAGAGAAGTGGTGAAAAACAGCACCCAGAGCCCCAGGCTGGAGGAGTTTTGGTGCTGGATGGAGGGAACGTGTCTGAGCTCTTGGCACAGGGGCTGCAGTGGCGCTCGGGGTGTCCCAAGGCTGGCACTCCCCACGGGTGGCTTTGTCACCATGGTGGGCACAGAGCCCAGATTTCCATGATTTTGGTTTTACAGGAAAAGAATAAAGGCCTCACAGCAGCCCAGGAGTGTCTGTGAGCAGAAGCAGAAGGACAGGGAGGGTTCTGCAGGACTCTGGGGATGTCTGGAACATTTTACATGAAGGGGAATAAAGGCCTCAGAGCGTCCCAGGAGTGTCTGTGAGCAGAAGCAGAAGGACAGGAAGGGTTTTGCAGGACTCTGGGGATGTCTGGAAGGTTTTACACCCAGTGGCAGCAGGAAGGGTTTTGCAGGATTCTGGAGATGTCTGGAACATTTTGCATTAAGGAGAATAAAGGCCTCAGAGTGGCCCAGGAGTGTCAGTGAGCAGGACAGGGAGGGTTCTGCAGGACTCTGGGAATGTCTGGAACATTTCACAGGAGGGGAGTAAATGCCTGAGAGTGTCTGTGAGCAGGAGCAGCAGGACAGGAAGGGTTTTGTATTCTGGAGATGTGTGGAAGGTTTTACAGGAGAAGAATAAAGGCCTCAGAGCAGCCCAGGAGTGTCTGTGAGCAGAAGCAGAAGGACAGGGAGGGTTCTGCAGGACTCTGGGGATGTCTGGAACATTTTACATGAAGGAGAATAAAGGCCCCAGAGTGGCCCAGGAGTGTCTGTGAGCAGGAGCAGCAGGGCAGGGAGGGTTCTGCAGGACTCTGGGGATGTCTGGAAGGTTTTACACCCAGTGGCAGCAGGGAGGGTTCTGCAGGACTCTGGGAATGTCTGGAACATTTTACATGAAGGAGAATAAAGGCCCCAGAGTGGCCCAGGAGTGTCAGTGAGCAGGACAGGGAGGGTTCTGCAGGACCCTGGAGATGTCTAGAACATTTCACAGGAGGGGAGTAAAGGCCTGAGAGTGTCTGTGAGCAGGAGCAGCAGGACAGGAAGGGTTTTGTATTCTGGAGATGTGTGGAAGGTTTTACAGGAGAAGAATAAAGGCCTCAGAGCAGCCCAGGAGTGTCTGTGAGCAGGAGCAGCAGGACAGGGAGGGTTCTGCAGACTCTGGGGACATCTGGAGCATTTTATAGGAGGGGAATAAAGGGCTCAGAGCAGCTCAGGATGGTCTGAGAGCAGGAGCAGCAGGGCAGGGAGGGTTCTGCAGGACTCTGGAGATGTGTGGAACGTTTTACAGGAGAAAAATAAAGGCCTCAGAGTGGCACAGGAGTGTCTGTGAGCAGGAGCAGCAGGACAGGGAGGGTTTTGCAGGACCCTGGGGATGTCTGGAAGGCTTTGCCTGGAGTGTCCCCATGGTGGTTTCTGCTCTGCCTCTGCTTTTCCTGTTTATTCCCCAGCGTGGCAGAGCAGGGATTTTGTTCTCTCCGTGCTCTGCCTCATCAAGGGAGACCAATGTCGGGGATGCTGCTGTGATGAAAGTGTGGTAATTAGGGGCTGATTAATTTCCCTCTGCTGCATTTCCTGCACGCTCCAGAACCTGCCTGGCTATTTCAGGTTGGGGTTGAGCAGAGGCTCAGCCCCGCTCACAGAGTTTCCTTGTCTGATAACTGGAAGGATTACAGCAATAACTGCTGTCAGTGTTTTTCTCATTTAAACAAATAAAGCTGACAAATGCCGAAGTTCTCTGCAGCTCCGTTGTGTTTAGTACACGGAGAGCAATTATTCATCTGCTGCCAGCACCGGTCTGTGCAGCTCCAGCATCCAGCAGAGCCCATTAGCATTTCAGTGCCACAGCCAGCACTTGATATTCTGCACGGCTCTACTGTAAAACAAAAGATGATGGTTCTAATTTGCACAATAATTTAAAGGGTTGGGCCGGCGGTGCTTATTGGAGTTATTGGAGGCGCAGGTAAAATGTCGTGGAGCTTTATGAGGTGCCTGCTTTGATTTGCAGGGATTTTTCACCCGCTGTCACTCCCCATGAAGGATTTTCCCGGTGGTTCCCGAGGTGCAGAGGGGAGGTGGATGTGTTTGCTGGTTGAGAGGAACAGCGGATTTGTCTTTCCAAACAAGCTGTGGGTTTGCTGGTAGATAAAACCAGCACCTGGAGATAAAACCAGCACTGGGAAAGAAAAGAAAAAATAGGAAGGATTCCACTGATTGATAAATGGAAAAAGATATTTGCTGTAACAAATAAACTTTAGGTTTGCTAATAAACGAAATTAGACATTGAAAGATGAAAGAAACAATGGGGAAAACCCCTAAATTCCATAAGAATTAAAAATTAAAAGGGAGGGTTATACATTAGAGGGGGATCTTCGAATCAGGTGTTCTGGGAAGTCTGAACCTCTCAAGTACCTCAGAAATGGGGAAGAACCCCTAATTCTTCTATAAGAATTAAAAATGAAAAGGGAGGGTTATACATAGAGGGGAATCTTTGGTATCAGGTGTATTGGGGAGTTTGAACCTCTCAAGTACCTCAGAAATGGAGAAAGAGAGAAGGGAAATGTGGCTGGAAATTGGGATAAAAAGGGAGGCTGCATCCTCCAAAACTTGGAGATACCCCAGGGGAATGCCCCATGGCCTCTCCCTTTATTGGAATAAATAAAAGGACTCCTCTGTCTCCTTTTTGAATGTAAATCTCTGGTGTTTGTGGATTAATTTTCCTAACACTGGTGAAATACGGGGGTGATAAATGGAGAATATTCCTCTCCTCCCAATAGGTTTGCTCTGTGTCGTTGTTCCTAAAACAAATGGAAATAGCTGCACTTTCTCCATAACCAAAGCACAACTTCCCCCAAAGACCCCGTGCTCTCCAGAGGTCCCGTCCAGCCCCAACAATTCCAAGATTCTGCAGTTTTGGATGCATTTATTTTGTTAATGGGTGAATTGGGAGACTTTAAAGAGGACCTGAATTCCTACCTGGCCCATTCTCAAAACGCTGAACCACCAGCTTCCCCAAACCGTGTGTGCTCTTTGTTTGCCACATTAAATACAGGCTGATTTATAGATTAATTAAACGCCGTGTCAATGAAAGGAAGAGCTGGGCTGGAGAATATTCCACCTTAATAAATCTGGAGCTGTAAATGCCTGAATTCACTGACGCCTGCTCAGAAATTTGCAGCACCCCGGAGCCAAGAAATGGCTTCAGCTTCTCCAAAATTCATCATCAAGTGATGACTTTTTCTTGTTTGGTATCAAAATCCTGTCGTCGTGAGCAGGGGCAGCTCCCACACCTCTGCCTCTCTTTGCTGCTTCCCAAAATCCTCAGGAGGGAAGGGAGCAGGGGCTGGGGGTGTGAGTGGGGTCTGATAATCCAGGGAGGGTTTTCCCCCAGGAAGCTGCTCCTGGTGGGAATGGGATCCCAAATCCTCGGCCAGGGCATCCCTGCTCTGTCCCAGCACTCCAATCCCCTCTGAGGGAGCTTCTCTTACCTTAAACCTGGACAGATCCCTCTGCAAAACGTTCTCATGCCAGAATCCAAGGATTTTTGGCTGGCAGAGCAGGGATGGTTTGGTTCAGGGGGTGCATTTTCCTGGCAGGGGCTCTGGCAGAGCCTTTGTTCCTCAGGGTTTGTTGTCACCGTGTCAGGAAATAAAGGGAAGCTTTGTAAACAGTTTTGTTAAAAATGGCATCAACACAGGGGGAAAAACAAAAAGCAGCCAGAAAACCTGTGCTTGTTTGTTGCATGGGAATAAATATTTGAGGCACTGAAGGGATTCTGGAGACAACTTGGGGAGCTGTCAAGGGTTTGTCTCTGTCTTTGGGTTTCGTTGTAAGCCAGGCTTAATGAAAAGAAGTAAAAATCCCCTTTTCTCGTTGCTGGAAAGGTATCAAATATTCTGTATTTTTGTACAGGATTTAAAGCTTGTCTGAGC
This sequence comes from Geothlypis trichas, assembly GCA_009764595.1. Classification (NCBI taxonomy): domain Eukaryota; kingdom Metazoa; phylum Chordata; class Aves; order Passeriformes; family Parulidae; genus Geothlypis; species Geothlypis trichas. The sequence continues at coordinate 1,640,670 of CM019928.1, forward strand.
TTCCCCTCTTGGAGCATCCCCAGTGAACCCTGTCCCTCTTCCTGCCAGAGGAGATCAGTGACTTCCCAGTGCCTTTGAGGAGGGGCTGCCCAGCTGTTAATGATGCCTGAGATTAAGTGGAAGCCAATTTTTATGGAGTCCAGGTTTAGAATCCTTGCTGCTTTATAAACTCCACAGGCATGAAATACGGTGAGATTGGGTTTGCCTCCGTTTCCAGTGGAGGGGAAACAACTGCCTGGGGACTGTGCTGGAGGAGAGAGGAGGAAGAACAAGGCCTGAATGGTTTCTATTTTCATTTAATGTTTTTCTGACTCTTTCAAATGGTTCCCAGAGCCAGGTTTGGATTGGATTTCCCCTCCCAAGGCTGCCATGCTGAGGTGGCTGCAGGTGTGGGGAACATCCCAGTGGTGCCACAGGAATGGTGTGGGAGGATCCTGGAGTCTGGGATTCAACTCTGGGCTCTGTCTGGGGGAAATGCTCCTGGTCTGAGGGCCACAGGTGTGCAAGGGCATGGAGATGTCCTTTAAAGACATTTTTAGTGTATGTGATTGAATGCAGACAAACATCCTGGGTGCAGGAGGCACCAGGGGCGAGGATTTTGAGGGAAGGGTTGCAAAGATCATGGTGAGGGCGTGTTGAGGGTCCCCAGGATGAGGTGAGAGATGAGAATTGACTCTAAGTTCTCAGAAGGCTGATCTATTCTATTCTATTCTATTCTATTCTATTCTATTCTATTCTATTCTATTCATATGCTAAAACTGTACTAAAGAAAAAGAAAGGAGACATCAGAAAGCTAGACAACAATAAACAATAAAAACTCGTGACTGACCAGAGTTCTGCCACAGCTGGACTGGGATTGGCCATTAAATTAAAACAATTCACATGAAACCAATGAAAAAATCACCTGTTGGATAAACAATCTCCAAACCACATTCTGTTGCAGTGTTACGCAACTATCTATTTCCCATCACCCTCTGCCTAGCTGCCTATCAATCAAATCTCCCTGGGCCATCCCCTGACACCTGATTCGCTTTCACCTGTCCCTTCCCTGCCCCTGGTCCGAGGCTTGAAAAAGACGCCACACCATGTGCTCGTGCTCTGTTTCTGCATCCGGTACCATCAGGAGGTTGTGTCCAGGGTTGGGTCCTGGAACTACTACAGGGATCCAGTATGCATCAATAAAACCTGGACTAAACTTACAACAGGGCTCGCTCCTTCTCTTCACTGTCGCTGTAAGCTTCTCCACCAAAGGTAAACTGAGATTTTTCCCTGCTTGGTCTATTCTAAGTGCCTAGCTGATGCCTCCAGCGAGCCAGAGGTACCACTGTGGGAGAGAACCGCAGCAGCTGCCTCTGGTTCAGCAGTAAGGGCCGGGAGAAGCCAGCAGGACACACCCGGAGACCTCGGGATCTATAACATTGTAACACTATAACATTCCAAAGCAGCAAAACACAGGAGAAGCAAATCAGATAATTATTGTTTTCCTTTTTCTCTGAGACTTCTCAGCTTCCCTTGAGAGAAATCCTGGGCAAGGAGGATTTTTCAGAAAATATGATGGTGGCATTGTTGATTAAAGGACAGGTTTGTGTCCCTGCTGATTTGACTCTCTGCCTCTCCCCGCCCAGGGCTGAAGGTCAGGGAGGTCTCCATCAACGTGACGAGGCAGCAGGTGGAGGATTTCCATGGCCCTGAGGATTACTGGTGCCAGTGCGTGGCCTGGAGCCACCTGGGCACCTCCAAGAGCAGGAAGGCGTCGGTGCGCATCGCCTGTGAGTACAGCCTGACCAAACCCTGCTCAAACCCTGCTCCTCTGGGGCTGGGGGGTGGGAATGCTGCTTTTGGGGTGAAATACAGTGATACAGCCTGCTGAAACCCTCTGGGGCTTTGGGGTGGGAACACTGCTTTTGGGGTGAAATACAGGGAGTAAACCCTGCTCCTCTGGGTCTTTGAGGGGTGGGAATTCTGCTTTTGGGGTGAAATACCTATGAGTACACCCTGATCAAATTCTGCTCCTTTGGGGCTTTAGGGGGTGAGAATGCTGCTTTTGGGGTTAATTACAGTGAGTAAACCCTGCCAAACACTGCTCTTCTGGGGTTCTGAGGGGTGGGAATGCTTCATTTGGGGTGAAATACAGTGAGTACAGCCTGCTGAAACCATCAGGGGCTTTGAGGGGTGGGAATGCTTCATTTGGGCTTAATTACAGTGAGTACACCCTGCTGAAACATAAAACTGTCCCTGGGAGCTTCAGAAATGGAAATACTCCGAATGTCCCACAGCCAGAGGGACAGCAGAGACACAACCCCAAATACAAAACTGTCACTCAGAGCTGCAAAGAGGGAAATGCTCCAAATGCCCCATGGCCAGAGGGACAGCAGGGACAGGACCACAAACACAGAACTGTCCCTGGGAGCTGCAGAAATGGAAATGTTCCAAATGCCCCACAGCCAGAGGGACAGCAGGGACACAACCCCAAACACAAAACTGTCCTTGGGAGCTGCTAAAAGGGAAATGCTCCAAACACAGAACTGTCCCTGGGACTGCAGAAATGGAAATACTCCAAATGCCCCACAGCAGAGGGACAGTGGGGACACGACCCCAAACGTAAAACTGTTGCTGGGAGCTGCAAAAAGGGAAATGTTCCAAAACTGCCCCTGGGAGCTGCAGAAAAGGAGATGCTTCAAATGCCCCACAGCCAGAGGGACAGCAGGGACACAACCCCAGACACAGAACTGTCCTTGGGAGCTGCAAAAATGGAAATACTCCAAATGCCCCACAGCCAGAGGGACAGTGGGGACAAACCACAAACACAAAACTGTCACTGGGAGCTGCAGAAATGGAAATGCTCCAAATGCCCCATGGCCAGAGGGACAGCAGGGACACAACCCCAGACACAGAATTGTCACTGGGAGCTGCAAAAAGGGAAATGTTCCAAACACAGAACTGTCCCTGGGAGCTGCAGAAATGGAAATACTCCAAGTGCCCCACAGCCAGAGGGACAGCAGGGACACAACCCCAAACACAGAACTGTCATGGGGAGCTGCAGAAATGGAAATACTCCAAGTGCCCCACAGCCATAGGGACAGCGGGGACACAACCCCAGACACAGCTGTGACCAGGAGCTGCTCCAAGCCTCATCCCATCCCTGGAATCAGACCTGAGATGTTTTCCTGGCAGCACCCGAGCCTGACACTGCCCCTGCCAGAGGAGAACTCAGGGATTGCTCCCCCCAGTCTGTGGTGAGCCCCCAGCTCAGATCTTCCCTTTCCTCTCCTGGGAATGGAGGCCCAGCCTGCCAAAAGCTGGGAGAAACATTTCCTGGGGGAGGAGGGCAGGAGCAAAGGGAGAACCTGGAGTCAGACTTTCCAGGGAGTGCTCCAGCAGCTGCTGACAATATAAAAAGGTGTCTTTTACCAGGGTAAACATTTAACAGGATAAAGCAAACATTAGTCAGAAGTAAAAGGACAGTGTAAGAAAACCTTCATTTCATTAAAGGCGGATTTTTTTTTTTTTGTTGGCTGGTTCAGTCTGAATGTCTAAATATGTGTAAATTCAATTTTTTATTTCACTGCATTAACTGTCATAACACCGAGCCAATAATTCCCCTGCATCGCCGAGCTGAAAGGACCTTTATCTGAATTGAATTTTTATTGACTTTTCTCCGCGCTGTGATTTCCCAGCCCCACAAAATGGCAATTTGAGCCAGGCTCAGCAGGAGCAGGAGCAGGAGGCGCCGTGTGCTGGGGCTTTTCAACCCCTCACTGTGGGAGCAATCCTTGCCAGGACCCCATTAACCCCAGAGTGCCCTGGAGAGGCTCTTCAGCCTGGCCTGGAGGGCTCTGGGGGTGCCTGGAGGCTTTGTGTGGGAGCTGAGCTCCTCTCTGCCCCTTCCTGGGCTGTTTTTCTGCTCAGAGCCGAGAGGTTTGATGGGGAAAGCAGCAATTCTGGAGGGCAGAGCTGAAGGGGCTCCTCAGGAACACACTGGGGTGGGATTTGTGGCTTGGGGAAGGATCAGGGATGAGACCCTGCAGGTCCAGTCTCTGATAGAACCCAGAACATCCTCCCATCCCCTCTGAGGAACCAGCAGCTTTATTTCATCCCTTTTTTTTTATGATTTTGCACTGAATTCCCAACGTTTCTGAATTGTGAGTCAAGTCCACAGTGTTGCAGCACTTTATATTTCTCCGAAGAAGCAGGTGAGTATTTCTTTGTGCTAGTGGGGAAGGCAGAGCAAAGGGATCCTGCTCCATTTTTCACCCTAATAAAGGCATTTGTAGGCACAAGAGCAGCCCAGCTGTTAATGATTGCCTTCTTAAAGGGAGCACTGGAAAAGAAATTGGTTGTCTGAGGGGGGGAAAAACATCAACATGAACAAAGAATCATGGAAAGGAGCATGCAGGCACTGTGAGCATCTTTGTGCAGGCAGCAGCTTGCTCAGATAATTCTGAATGCGTGTTGGAAAATGCAGTGCCAGGGCTGTATTTCATCAGCTGTGAGCAAGGCAGGGAATGAAGTCAGTAAATCCCCACCGTGGAGCCTGAGGCATCGGGAGCACAACGAGAGCTCCTGAAGGAACATCCTCCAGCAGCGGGAGAAACGCCAAACACTTGTGGTTTTAAAAATTTTAGAAGTTTAATAGTAATAAAATGGTTATAAAAATAGGAAAATAATTAGAGTGATAATAATTTGGACGATTTAGATTAGGACATACAAGACAATAAAAACAAAGGGTTACAGACACTCCAGGTATCTCTTTCTGGGCAAAATAAGTCCAAAAATTACCCAGGATTAATGCTTAAAAGCAACAGCCTGTTGCATGTTCATACATCTCATCCATGATGCATAAATTCCATCCAAACACAGGATTCTGTCTGGGCAGTGTCAGCTTCTTCAGTCCTGGTGGATTCTTGCATCCAAGAAATCCCAGTCCTGATTAATTCTTGAACCCAAGGATTGCCAATTGTGATTAATTCTTATATCCAAGGATTGCCAATTGTGACGATTCTTGTATCCAAGGATTGCCAGTCCTAATGAATTCTTGCATCCAAGAAATACCAATCCTGGTGAACCTTGTATCCAAGGATTGTTAATGGTGATTTATTCCTGCATCCAAGGAATGCCAGTCTTGGTGAATTCCTCCATCCAAGGATTGCCAATCCTGGTGAATTCTTGCATCCAGGGATTGCCAATTGTGATGACTCCTTGCATCCAAAAAATGCCAATCCTAAGAAATTCTTGTATCCAAGGAATCCCAGTCCTGGTGAATTCCTACATCCAAGAAGTTCCAATCCTAATGAATTCTTGTATCCAAGGATTGCCAATCCTGGTGAATTCCTGCAACCAAGGATTGCCAATTGTGATGAATTCCCCCATCCAAGGATTACCAATTGTGATTAATTCCTCCATCCAAGGATTGCCAATCCTGGTAAATTCTTGCATTCAAGGATTGCCAATTGTGATGAATTGCTCTATCCAAGGATTGCCAGTCCTGGTGAATTCCTGCATCCAAGTAATGCCGGTGGTGATGAATTCTCTCCTCCAACCCTGCAGATCTTCGGAAGAACTTCGAGCAAGACCCCCAGGGCAAGGAGGTTCCCATCGAGGGGATGATTGTCCTGCACTGCCGGCCCCCCGAGGGCGTCCCTGCAGCTGAGGTGAGCTTGGGATGGGCACAGGGTCTCAAGGAAAACCTTTGGGATGGGGAAGCACAGGGTTCAGCTCCTGTGGTGCTGCTCCTGGTGCTCTTCTCCACCAGAACGCTTCCCATGTCCTTTTCTAATTCGTTAACTTTACAAAAATGTGGCTTTTTATCCAAATTCTGGACTGTTTTGCGGAGAAATTCTGGTTTTCAGACAATTTTCAAGCCCTGTGCTTTCAAACTGAAAGCAGATTGTTGCACACTTTCCCAGGCATTACTTTGCTCCTCAAAAAAACAAGGCAAAGTAAAAGGCAAACCTAAAAATATTATGATAAATGGTTGCTGGGGAGAGAAAATCTGCTGCAAGTAATAATTTGGTGGGGTTTGGCTTCGCTTTAAACAGGCTCTTTGTGAAGAGAGCTGGATCTTAACAGCAAAACCACGGGGATGCCTTAAAATGGCAATAACCAGGCTGCTCTTGGAGGGAGAGGTTCAGAGTGGGTCGTGTTTAAAAATCTGCTGCAGGGGCTTTAAAACCCAAGGAAATGTTGAATTTTTAATTGCACCCTGCAGTTCGCTGCAGCACCTTCTGGGGAATGAGAGCTGCTGGATCACCCAGGAGTTGGTTTTGCCCCTTTTCCCCAGCGTGGCTGGGCTTGGTAATGAGGGAAGAAAAGGAAAATAAACCCCAGAGAAATGTGTGCTTTTAGTTAATGAGAAGGGATTGCAGCAGATGTCCCTGGAAATAAAGAGGAGAAATGCAGAGGCACCAGCAGTGAGGCAGAAGTGCTCAAGGAGAGGAAAATGAGGCAGAGATGGGTTCAGTGAGTGGCTGGGTTTGTGTGCAGGTCTCACTCTGTCAGGGCAATCTCTGCTCCCACCTTCTCCTCAGCTCTCTGGGATTTTCACTCGTTACCAGGAAAATGGATGGTGCATTGCAGGGAACTGCCAGGGCTGCTGAATGTGTGTGCTCTGGAAAATGGAAATCTGCTTTGGAGGCAAAATAATCCTCCACAGGTGTGGCTCCCCAAACACCCTCGGTCTGATTGGATTTTACTGAGAATTTTAGATTTCTTTGAACTGGCAGCTTTACATTCCCCACTTAAACAGGGAGCCTGTCTTTTGTGGAAGGTAGGAATTATGTCCAAGGAAAACCTGACATTTTAATTGCTTGTTCCAGATAAAAGTGGTGGAGTTCCCAATGAACCTTGATTTGCTGCTGTTGACAGTAAAATTGTTATTGCTGCTAATAAAGCTGGTAAATCTCACCAGGTCAGATTTGCTTTGGCCAATAAAATGTCCCATAAAGGCTCAGGCTAATTCTGGGCTCATCGAGGTAAAGAGTCTGCTGGAAATAATTCAGTGTCTTTAGAAAAGCGGGTTAAACCCGTTAGAGCAGGCCTGGCTCTGGGCTGGGGGATAAACTCAGCTTTATTTCAGAGTTAAAGCACAGATTAACACAGGCTGGGCAATGACTGAGCCACAAAGGCTTCCTCAAAAATCTCCAGATTTATTTCATTTGTTCCGTGGGTGCTGAGCAGTGCTGAGGGTTTGAAACCCCTGTGCTGGCAGAGAATCCTTGGTCCTGATCCAAGAATTGATTTCATTAGAGCTTGGATGCAGCCCTGGATGGAAACATAAGGCTGGAAAGAACTGGGACAAAGGAGCTCGTGTGGCGTTTCATGAGATGCAGAGTGGGGCATTGTCGGTGATTGTTCAACCTGAGAGAACTGGAAACGAGGGGGAAGGAGCCTCCAGCCCATCCCTGCCCCTGCCAGAGCCCCTCCCTGGGGAGGGTTTGGTTATTCCAAGGGCAGCAGTTGAGGAATGCAGTCAGAGTTTGGATATTCCAAGTGCAGAGCTTCGGGAATGCAGTCAGAGTTTGGATATTCCAAGTGCAGATCTTCAGGGATGCAGTCAGAGTTTGGATATTCCAAGTGCAGAGCTTCGGGAATGCAGTCAGAGTTTGGATATTCCAGGTGCAGAGCTTCAGGGATGCTATTGGAGTTTGGTTATTCCAGAACTTCAGGAATGCTGTCAGTTTGGTTATTGCAGGTCCAGAACTCCAGGAATGCTGTTGAGGTTTGGTTATTCCAAGTGCAGAGCTTGAAGGATGCTCCTGGAGTTTGGTTATTCCAGCTCCAGAACTCCAGGAATGCTGTCAGTTTGGTTATTCCAAAGGCAGGACTTTAGGAACACTGTCAGTTTGATTATTCCAAGTGCAGAGCTTCAGGAATGCTATTGGAATTTGGTTATTCCAGGTCCAGAGCTTCAGGAATTCTGTCAGAATTTGGTTATTCTAATTGCAGAGCTTTGGGAATGCTGTCAGAGTTTGGTTATTCCAGGTGCAGAACTTCAGGAATTTTGTTAGAGTTTGATTGTTTCAAGTGCAGAACTTCAGGAACAGTTTGGTTATTGCAGGTCCAGAACTTCAGGAACACTGTCAGAGTTTGGTTATTCCAATTGCAGAGCTTCAGGAATGCTGCCAGAATTTGGCCATTCCAGGTCCAGAATTTCAGGAATGCTGTTGGAGTTTGGTTATTCCAAGGGCAGAACTTGAGGAATGCTGTCAGTGTTTGGTTATTGCAGGTCCAGAACTTCAGGAACCCTGTCAGAGTTTGATTATTCCAAGTGCAGAACTTGAGGAATGTTTTTAGAATTTGGTTATTCCAGGTGCAGAACTTCAGGAACACTCTCAGACTTTGATTATTCTAATTGCAGAACTTCAGGAATGCTGTTAGAATTTGGTTATTCCAAGGGCAGAGCTTCAGGAATGCTGTCAGAGTTTGGTTATTCCAAGTGCAGGGAATTCTCTACAAAGCAGGGAATGAGACTTTTTCCACAGCTCTGCTTTGGGAGGGTGCTGGGCTTTGGGGCACCCTGAGTGCATCAGCACAGCAGGAAGAGAGGAAGAAAACCCAAATCCCAGCGCTGGGCAGGTTGGAAAAGGCTTTTAAATCCTCTTCTCATGCATTTACATAGCAAGCAGAGAGAGCTGGTGAGCAGCTGTGCTTGCAGCCATCGGCACCCAACCCAAATAAATTCAGTTTTTATGAGTTAAGCATCGAAATGAAAAAGAAAATTCAGCATTTAAATAGAGCAGCTGAAAATCCCCCGCTGAGGCAAATGTTGATTCAGCTCTGGAGAGCCTCTGCTGGCTCGGGCTCAGCGGGACCAGAGCCTTTGATTCACCATTGATGGGAGCTGGCCTGGGCAGGAGGCGGCTCTGGGGCCTCAGCAGTGTCTGCAGGGAGAGACTGGGAATGGTGAGGGGGAATAGTGAGTGGGAATTGTGTGCAGGAAATGTGAGCAGGAATGGTGAGCGGGAATTGTGAGCAGGAATGGTGGGCAGGAATGGTGGGCAGGAATGGTGGGCAGGCATTGTGAGCGGGAATTGTGAGCGGGAATTGTGAGTGGGAATTGTGTGCAGATGTGTGTGCAGGAATTGTGAGTGGGAATTGTGAGCGGGAATGGTGGGCAGGAATTGTGAGCGGGAATTGTGAGTGGGAATTGTGTGCAGGAATTGTGAGTGGGAATGGTGAGCAGGAATTGTGTGCAGGAATTGTGTGCAGGAATTGTGTGCAGGAATTGTGAGTGGGAATGGTGAGCAGGAATTGTGAGTGGGAATGGTGAGCAGGAATTGTGAGTGGGAATTGTGTGCAGGAATTGTGAGCAGGAATTGTGTGCAGGAATTGTGAGTGGGAATGGTGAGCAGGAATTGTGAGTGGGAATGGTGAGCAGGAATTGTGAGTGGGAATTGTGTGCAGGAATTGTGAGCAGGAATGGTGGGCAGGAATGGTGGGCAGGAATTGTGTGCAGATGTGTGTGTGGGATTTGTGAGCGGGAATTGTGAGGGGTAATTGTGAGTGGGAATTGTGAGCAGGAATGGTGAGCAGGAATTGTGTGCAGATGTGTGAGCAGGAATTGTGAGCAGGAATGGTGGGCAGGAATTGTGAGCAGGAATTATGGGCAAGAATTGTGTGCAGGAATTGTGAGTGGGAATTGTGAGTGCGAATAGTGGGCAGGAATTGTGAGCAGGAAATGTGGGCAGGAATTGTGGGCAGGAATTGTGAGCAGGAATTGTGTGCAGATGTGTGAGCAGGAATGGTGGGCAGGAATGGTGGGCAGGAATTGTGTGCGGGAATTGTGTCCTTGGCTCAGGGTGTGCTCCTGAGGGACCCTCGGGGAGATATTTTGGATAATAATAATAATAATAATAATAATAATAATAATAATAATAATAATAATAATTAATAGTAGTAGTACTAGTAGTAGTAGTAAGAGTAGTTGTAGTAGTATCTCAGGGAGATATTTAGGAATTGTGTGCAGGAATTGTGTCCTTGGCTCAGGGTGTGCTTCTGAGGGACCCTCAGGGAGATATTTTGGACAATAATAATAATAATAATAATAATAATAATAATAATAATAATAATATCTCAGGGAGATATTTAGGAATTGTGTGCAGGAATTTTGTCCCTGGCTTCGGATGTGCTCCTGAGGGACCTTCAGGGAGATATTTAGCATGATGATGATGATAAAAATATAATAATTATATCTCAGGGAAAGAGATATAACCTTCTAAAAACATCAATTCAGATCCATCATTTCCTCCTTTTCCCTAAAGACCCAGCAGGTACCGCACTGCCAGAGGGGTTTCCTCTCCCTGGGCTGAGCTGGAGTCAGTGACAGGAGCATTTCCCTGCGCTGAGGAGCAGGGACAGCTCTGCTCTGTCACCCTGAGCAGCTCAGGAGGAATCAGGGTGACTGACAGGTCCTGCAGCAGTGGCAAACACAATGAATTCCACCCTCCTGCCTGGTAATTCCTTCCAGCTCCTGCTTCCCCCCAGCCCTGGGGCTGCTGTCAAAGCAGGGCTGAGCTGTAACCTGGAAAATCCTTGGTCAACACCCATTTAATGAAGTTTGGGATAATCTCTGAGCTGTGTGTTCGGCCTCATTGGTGCCTCAGAGTGTAAAATATTAATTCTGTCGGGCGCAGCAGCACAAAAAGTGTTTGGGTGGCTGGTAATCCTTCAGGCAGGTGTGGTGGGGTGCTGGGGAGTGTCACTGCTGCCTCCTCCACCGGTGACAAATGGCATTCAGATTTCTCAGCTGTCAGGGCTTGTTCCTGTTTCAGTCAGTGGGCTTGAAAATCAGGTTTTAAAATGTTCCCTCGAGTGGACAGGGAGCTGCCATTCCCTGCACTGGAGTGAAGCTCCAGGAGTGGATGTCACCTCCTTGAGGCCTGGGTGTGATGGGGAAAGGGGAAATCTGAAATGTGCAGGGATGATGGGGAAATCTCAGATGTGCAGGTGTGATGGGGAAAGGGGAAATCTGAAATGTGCATGTGTGAATATGGACAGGGAACATCTAAAACCTCAGGTGTGATGGGGAAAGGGGACATCTCCAATGTGCAGGGGTGATGGGGAAATCTCAAATGTGCAGGTGTGATGGGGAAAGGGGAAATCTGAAATGTGCAGGTGTGATGTGAAGGGGATATCTGAAATCTCACGTGTGATGTGGAAAGGGAAAATCTGAAATCTCAGGCATGATGTTGAAAGGGGACACCAGAAATCTGTAAATTTGATGTGGAAAGGGGAAATCTGCAGATGTGATGAGGAAAGGGGAAATCTGAAATCTCAGGTGTGATGGAGAAAGGGGACACCTGAAATGTGCAGGTGTGATGTGGAAAGGAAAAATCTGAAATCTGCAGGTGAGATGTGGAAAGGGGACACCTGAAATGTATAGGTGTGATGTGGAAAGGAAAAATCTGAAATCTGCAGGTGTGATGTGGAAAGGGGACACCTAAAATCTGCAGGTGTGAATATGGAAAGGAGATACCTGAAACCTGCAAGTCTGATGTGGAAAGGGGAAATCTGCAGTTGTGACGGGGAAATCTCAAATCTGCAGGTGTGGTGTGGAAAGGGAACATCTGAAACCTGCAGATGTGAGACTGAGAGTGCTGTGAAATGGGGCTAAAGCTGCCCTGGGGGGTTCATAAATTGTCACCACTGCTCTGTCCTGTCCATCAGAAATGTCCCTGCCCTGGTATTACACTGCCAAATAACCCTGATAGTAGAGATTAATGATTATAAACCTCAGGATTTCCAATGAATAAACCCAAACCCAACCCTATTCTAAATTCATTGAATCATGCTGAGGGCCTTTGGACCTGCAGGGAGGAGCTGGGGGAGCCAATTCCCACTTGGAAAACTTGGGATGGAGAGGGGAAGCAGGAGCTGGGGGAGCTCATTCCCACCTGGAAACTTTTGGATGGAGAGGGAGCAGTAGCAGGAGCCAATTCCCACTTGGAAATTTTGGGATGGAGAGAGGAGCAGGAGCTGGGGAAACCAATTCTCATCTGAAAACCTGGGGATGGAGAGGAGAGCAGCAGCAGGAGCCAATTCCCACTTGGAAATTTTGGGATGGAGAGGGGAGCAGGAGCTGGGGAGCCAATTATTCCCACCTAGAAACCTTGGGATGGAGAGGGGACCCCATTTCCACCTGGAAATCTTGGGATGGAGAGGGGACCCCATTCCCACCTGGAAATCTTGGGATGGAGAGGGGACCCCATTCCCACCTGGAAATCTTGGGATGGAGCAGCAGCCGAGCCCATTGAGAGGCACGAGGTGCAAACCTGAGCGTTACAATTCCCCCTGAATGCCTTTCTTGTGAATGAGCACTCAGACCAAAGCTGATATTTCAGCATTAGCAGGAACTCGCAGCTCTCCCCACACCCCCTGTCTGCTCTGCTTGTGGTGCAGCTCTCGGGAGTTTCGGGATCTTTTGTTTGCCTTGTTTTTGTTTTGGGTTTGGGTTTCTTTTGCAATAAAAGGGCAGCTGTTGTGCTAAACGATTGCTGATAGTTTACTGTTACTGCACTATTACTGTTGAGTGCTCTGCAGAGGTTTGTGAAATACTCTAAAATATCTTTATCACATAATATATGCATATATTTAAGATTTAAATGTGTTGTATCCACCGCTGCTTTTTCAAATGTTTAACACAGATTCTGACATTTTAATGGAGTGCTGTAGATGTTCCCAGGAAGATCTGCCTGAGTTCCACGGGTTTATTTACAGCCAGGGCTTTTAATGGAAATGTGAAATCATTTCTCTTCTGGGCTGCACGCATTCCACTGCCAGCACATCAGCACAACACAAAACCCACATAAAATTCAGAAGCTGTGAGGACTCCACAAGCAGTGAGGGCCTGGTTTATGGAGGTTTGTGTATTTATGGGGCTGGCACACTGTGAAAAACGCCAATCACTTGTTTTTAGAATTTTAAAAGTTTAATAGTAATAAAATGGTTATCAAAATAGTAATATAATTAGAGTAATAATAATTTGGACAATTTGGATCAGGACAATATGAGACAATAAGAACAAAGAGGTAGGGACAGTCCAGGTACCTATTTCTGGGCAAAATAAGCCCAAAAAAGGACACAGTTAACAGAGAAGTAACCCTTAAAAGTAACAGCCTGTTGCATATTCATACATGATGCATAAATTCCATTCAAACACAGGATTCTGTCTGGGCAGTGCCAGTTTCTTCCTCTGAATCCTGACAGCATCTGCAGGACTGAGCAAGGTGGGAAGAAGTTCATTTCTTCTGATAATGGAGCAATAAATTCTATTTCTCTGAAAGATTCAGGTGTCCTGTGGCTGCTGTCTTAGTGCAAGTCCTTTCTTTTAAAAAGTATCTTACATGGCATAGTAAGATACTCTTCTATTTTAACTATTCTATTTTTCTATTATTTTCTATTATTCTGTTTTTCCATTCTATTCTATTCTATTCTATTCTATTCTATTCTATTCTATTCTATTCTATTCTATTCTATTCTATTCTATTCTATTCCATTCCATTCCATTCCTGGAAGATACTGTTACTATTTTAACATTTTGTTATAACCTAAAACTATATTCAACACACTTCTTAAGAAAATTAACACAGCATCACTTCCTAACACAACACAAATAATATTCATTTGAATATTTGCACAAAGCCAATCATAAAATAGGGATTTGTCACTAAAACAGGGCAGGATAATGGGGCTGCAGTAAAACAGCCCAGCCAAGCAGGCTGAGAATTCCAGCCTTGGTGAATCCTGCTGCAGTCACAGAGCAGGCTGGGATTGCTCAGAGCAAACAGCTGCATTTGGCCAGGTGCTCATGGATCTGCAGGAGCAATATTTGCTATTTGCTTTGCTTTTAAGGGATCTTGGTTACAAGTACAATAAATGGGATTCATTTCTCACCGGAGATGTTTCACTCTCAGCACCCAGCCTGGGTATCTGCAGTGTCTCATCTGTGATTGATCTGATGTTTGGATTGAGCTTTTAAGAGCAAATTTTTAATTTTGTAGCTGCTTTTAAGGGAAAATTAATAACTTTTATAGTTTTCCATTCAGGGAAGGTTGAGAGCTGTCATGGCCTGTACAGGACATGCTGGTCTGGGCTGATTTTACACCCAGGGTGCCTAATGATGTGTCAGCCCCTTTATTTTATAAAACTTTCCCTCAGTTAGACTTGATTTGTTTGAGGTGTTTGTTGTGGACAGTACAAAACCAGTTCAATTTCCAAATTCCATTTATTTTGTGTGCTGTTCACACCTTCAGCCCCACTTTGCCCTTCCTCACCCTCTGCTCCAGCTGTTCCTGTTGTGGGATTTCTCCTGGCAGCAGCAGAATTTGGGGTGGTTTGAGCTCCAGGAATGGTCAGGATTCCCCAGTGTCAGGAAAATTAACCCACAAACACCAGAGGTTCATGTCCAAAAAGGAGACAGAAGAGTCCTTTGACTTTATTCCAATCAAGGCAGAGGCCATGGGGCATCCCCTGGGGTCTCTCCAAGTTTTGGAGGATGCAGCCTCCCTTTTTATCCCAATTTCCAGCCACATTTCCCTTCTCTCTTTCAAGTTTTGGAGTTTTCAGCCTCCCTTTTTATCCCAATTTCTAGCCACATTTCCCTTCCCTCTTTCCCCATTTCTGAGGTCCTTGAGAGGTTCAGACTTCCCAGAACACCTGAGCCCAAAGATTCCCCTCTAATGTACAACCCTCCCTTTAAACTTTTAATTCTTACTGAATTCAGGGGTTTCCCCCCATTGTTTCTTTCATCTTTCAATGTCTAATTTCATTCATCACCAAACCCAAAGTTTATTTGTAAGAGCAAATATCTTTTTCCATTCAACAATCAGTGGAATCCTTCCCATTGTTTCTTTTCTCTCCCAGTTCTGGTTTTATCCCCCAGCAGCCCCACAGCTGGTTTGGAAACACGAATTTGCTGTTCCCCTCCTCGGGGTTGAGGGCAGAGCTGCTCCTCCAGCCTGGAGCTGCTCCAGCCCTTGCCCTCCCACCCCTGGCTTTGCTCCACTGCCACCCCAAGGCTCTTCCCTGTCCCCTGAATGTGTAAATCTGTCCCCCCGTTTGTCCCCTCTGTCCCTGCCCCAGTTTCCCCAATCCGTGGCACTCCCAGCCCTGCTCCCCCTCGCCTCAGCAGCATCTCCAGGTGCCTCTCCTGCTGATTTTGTGCATTTTGCAGCCCTTGGGGTCTCTCCAGTCCCTGCACATCTCCCTTTACTGGACACAGCCCTTGGATGAGGGGCAGGCAGGGGAGCTGCGCACGGGCTTTTCTTCCAGCAGAAAAAAAGAAAATAAAATAAAATGTTTGTTTTCCTTCTGAGATTTGTGAATAAATCAATACAGCCAGGAGGTAGCGAGGTCATGAAATAGAAATGCTGGAGCAAAGCACTTCTGAATTAGATTGCTAAACTGAAAAGAAAAAAGAAGGGAGATAACTTTGTAGTTCCCCTGAATAGATAATTCCTTTTTATACAGACATGTGCTCTGGGGCCTCTCTGGGTTTGATGTGCTGCTTTGCAGCCCTGTCTGTTTTCTCTGGCCCTGTTGGCAGAAATGGTTTTAATTTTGAATGCTTGAACATGAAAGGAGAAGTTGTGAGACTTTATGGTGGTGTTTGTAATCGTGGGGATGATTGTGCCAGCGAGTCCTGCAGGGATTTGGGAATTCACAGCGATGGAGGTGGGGACTGAAGCAGCTGGAGGCCCCACCAGCGGTGGCACTGAAAGGATTTCATGGCTGGGGGAATGTTCTGCCTCTGGGCACAGAGATCAACACCTCGTTTAATTGTAAACAGCGTTAAAAGAGAAAGCACAAGTCGGGAATCTGGTGCCTGTTGCATTTAGTACTCGGTGACACGGTTTGTTAGCTAACAATTGTATTTCTGTAGGGTTTGGGGTTAAATACTGTTCCCAGATGTGATTCTTTAACGAATCTAAAGGTGTTCAGTGATCTCTCAGCTCCCTCCCAACCCTGCTTGTTCTGTGACTCCAGTAAGATCTTCTCAGGTTCTCTGCTGCTCACAGCGACCCCGAGATGTGTTCAAGTCTCTTTTCCCAGCCCAGCAGTGGAAGAAGGAGTCAGAACTCTTCAGTTTTTCTTTTCAAGGTTGTTTATTGTATCTTATCTATAAAATTCTTTCTCCTGTCCAGCCAAGATCTGCTCAGCAGGACAGACAGAGGCACTCTGTCTTTTTATACCAAAAACCACGTTCACAATATTTACAATAACTCTCCAACACCTATCACCTGTGTTAGACAGTGAGCTTCTACTCTAAACCAATCCAAAAGTGCCACCATCACAGCAGAAGATGGAGGCCAAAAGGAAGAAGAAGGAGGACAGAACATGCCCAGATTCCTTCATTTCGCCCCCTGAACCCCCATTCTAAAAACCCCAAAAAATCTATTTTTCACCCTGTGATAAATTCACTATCATTCTACTTAAACTGTTGTGGCTTGTAATCCTTCATCTAAAGGTTGGTAATTGTTTTCCAAGAGCTAAATCAAAGGTACAGGGGGTTTGGGCTCTGTGCCAAGGTCTCTGAGCCCCTTGGACAGGGTCTCGAGCCCTCCAGGGCAGCCAGAGGAATTTCCTGGGTTCCCACAAGGTCTCACATTTACCTTCTTGAATTTATCCCATCTGAAGGCTGCTAACAAAAAGGAACATTGTCAGGTATCGCTGATCCCCCAGAACTCGAGGGAACGGTGAAATTACAGCCTCTAAAGGCTTTGGTTTCAATTACTGAAAGCTTCCTGTGATGTTTTCCTTATCTCCGAGCATTTCCTATATAAATGTGATCCTGCCTATCAGGACAGGCAGAACCTGCAAACATCATCACCACCAGCCTTATCTAAAGAGAGCTTTTCAGTGTCAGCAGCACTTTAATTACTGCCCAAGTATCACTGAGAGCCAGTTCCAGAGGAGATCCCTGAGTTTCTCTGTCTCCTTCAATTCGGAGCCATTTAGCAAAACAAAGGTTGAGGCTGAGCTGCAGTGCTGAGTTCTATAGGTGACAGTAAAAGATTTTAAAATCATAGAAAATTCGGGGAGTTAGAAAGAAAGTTAGGCTTGGTAAACCCTGGGAAATGTTAAGGGTAGGCCCTGGGAAATGTTGGGCCTTGTGTTTGCTGGATCATGTGAAACTGCACCTGTGGAATCAGGATATGATAAATCCTGATTTAACATATAGCCAGGCCATGTGTGTGCTCTGTCCCACTGGGAATCTCCCACCCCTATGACCTTTGGGGTTATTAATGTTGATTTGTTCATCATTTGTGCATGGAGATAAAAAACAGAGCTCCAGTTAATGGTAGACGTGCCAAAAATAGGAATAAAGATAAACTTATCTGGGATCTGATGATGTCTTCAGCAAGCAGACAAGGTACCATTAGCAGTGGCATTTTTAGCAATGGCTCCTTATCCCAGGGATCCAAAATAGCCTGGCTGAGTCAGCTCCTTGCCCACCTCTACCTCTATAAATTGATGCACACGTCCAGGCTGTCACCTCTCCCTTTACACCCATCCCAAACCTGATTTTAATTGAGTTTTGACTCACCCCCTCCCATGCTGGCCTGCATTCCCTGCTCTGGGTCTTTGGTTGTGATTTCAGAGAATGACCCCTGACTCAATTCAGGTTTCAGCATGAGAGGAATGGCAGATTTGTGTTTCCAAACAAGCTGGGAGATAAAACCAGCCCTGGAGGTCTCAGGTGATCCCTGTGGCCACCACCAAGTGCATCCCCTCGGAGCAGAGCCTCCTCCAGCTGATTTATGGGTTAGTCAGCGTGTCAGATCCCTGTAATGAGATTATATATTCAATCTAATGAAGGAAAAATATGCTTACCAGCCTGGTGTGACAGAGCTGCGATTAAATGATTCAGGAGCACAGTTCCCTCAGTGGATTAATTTAAAAAGAATGCAGCAGGTACAGCTGACCTGCTCAGGCTGTTCTGAGGGCTTCTGGCGCAGGATTAATGGCTTGTGATGGTGTTGATAAAATCACAATAATAAAGGCAGGAGGAGTGTGTGCAGCCCTTGGGTTGGTGTTAAACCCCTCAGAGACTCGAGCTGGCAGAGGCTTCACCTCCTGGTTTGAGTCCCAGGGTGGAAAGGAGGAGGAAAGTGTGGCAAGGGGGGACCTGCCCTGCCCATCCCCATCCCAATTCCAGCTGCAACAGAGAGGATCATCCTCCAGCATGAATTTTTAGGAGCAGGAGTTCCATGTTAGAGGAAAGTGAGGAGGTTTTTGCTGCTTTTCCACCTGAGAGAGAGAGGAAAACATCCTCATGGAGTGGAACAAGAGCTCTTTGTGCTGTTCTGAGTCACCTTCCCCGTCTCAAACCCTGAGCTTTTGCTTTTCCCTGGGGTCAGGAAGCCTTTGCTGTCCCCTGAGGAGGAGCTGGCACTGCCACTGCCTTCTCTGGGGTGTGGATGTGGCTGGGACTGGCCATGGGAAGACAGAGGCTGTGTTTAAAGGGCAGCAGAGGAAAATCCCACAGCAGGGACAGGAGGCCCTTTGTCACAGAATCCCAGAATCCCAGAATGATGAGGTTGGAAGAGACCTCTGAGATCATCCAGTCCAACCTGTGCCCTGACACCTCACCCAGACCATAGCACCCAGTGCCATGTCCAGGCTTTTTTAAACACATCCAGAGATGGTGATTCCACCACCTCCCTGGGAAGAGCATTCCAGGGCTTTATTATTCTTTTGGTGAAAAATTTCTTCCTAATATCCAACCTATTGGTCTCTTCCACCAGGCAGCACTGACAGAACCAGAGGATGCAGTCTCCAGCTACGTCAGGGAAGGGATAGGATGGATATTAAGAAGAAAATTTTCACCGAAAAAATAACAAAGTACTGGAATGCTCTTCCCAGGGAGGTGGCAGAATCAGTATGTCTGGATGTGTTTAAAAAAGCCTGGACATGGCACTGGGTGCTGTGGTCTGGGTGAGGTGTTGGGGCACAGGTTGGACTGGATGATCTCAGAGGTCTCTTCCAACCTCATCATTCTGGGATTCTGCGATTCTGTGACACCTTCCCTGCCATAGCTTGAGGCTGTGTCCTCTGGTTCTCTCAGAGACTGACCCCAGCTGTCTCCAAGCTCCCTTCAGGAAGTTGTAGAGAGCAATAAGGGCACCTCTGAGCCTCCTCTTCTCCAGGCTAAACAGCCCCAGCCCCTTCAAACGTTCCTCACAGGGTTTGTGTTCCTCCTCTTCTCCAGGCTAAAGTCTGCTGACCTCCCAAATATCACCGTGCCCACAAGGGCTGGGAGCTGCCTCTTGTGTTAAACCTGGCTGGAATCTCACACAAGGTCACCAAAAAGAGCCAAAAATTCACTCGCAGCTCTTGGGATGTTTGAATGTCCATCAGAGCGACTGGGGAGGAGCTCTTAGTGGATGGCTTGGGATAAGCTTTGTTTTTCAGGGAGGAGAGGTCTCTGACTCCCATAATCTGCCCAGGCTCTGGGGTGCTGAGCTGATTTCACTCTGATAATGCCATAAGCTGGTCTGTGGTAATTGCTTTCTGTAACTGGGACAAATTTATGATGATGCTAATTGAGCTGCTGCCACCCAGGGAGGGGCCCAGTTAATCCTGGTGCCCTGGAACTGCAGGTCCTGATGGGATCAGCCCTCCTTGGAAACTGGGGATGGGGGGTTAATTCTGAGCAGATTGAATTTCAGAGGAAAAAAACCCCAGGTATTTTTATTTTTACAGCATTTTATAGCAGGTTCAAAGTCTGGTTGCAGATCATCAGAATAATTTTTAAAAGGAAATGTATTTTAATTCTGGTACAAGCAACTCTGTGACCTCCATGGTGAGGGAAGTGAAATTCTGAGGAGTTTGGACTTGCTCTTCAGACACTGCAGTCCAGACCCCATCATTCATCCCAGTGGGGAGATGTTTTAGGTTCTTGGCTGTTTTTATTTTCCCTGGCTGCTTTGTGAGTGTTTGTGAAACTGGGGAGGGTGGATTAATTCTAAGCAGATTGCATTTCAGAGGAAAAAAACAACAAACCCTGATATTTTTCTACAAACTTCCAGCATTTTACAGGAAGTTTAAAGTCTGGTTCCAGATCATTGGAATAATTCTTGAAAGGAAAAGGATTTTTATTCTGGTACAAGCAACTCTGTGACCTGCACGGTGAGGGAAGTGAAATTCTGAGGAGTTTGGAGTTGCTCTTCAGACACTGCAGTCCAGACCCCATCACTCATCCCAGTGGGGAGATGTTTTGGGTTCTTGGCTGTTTTTATTTTCCCTGGTTGCTTTGTGAGTGTTTGTGCGGGGGCTGAAGTTTCCCAAAGGTTACATCCCTGCCAGTGACAAACATCTTTTGTCATCACGACTCCTTTAAATGTATTTTTATCCCATAAATCCATCCCTTGGTTCTCCATCTTTGAAAGCCTCCATCTGCTGAGGCAGAGCAGGGGATGCCCTTGGATAAACCTGATTTTCTCAGGGAAAGGGGGGCTGGGATGAGGGCAGCACTGGCAGTGCAATCCTCCCTGACAAATCAGGGTTTGATCTCACGTCCCAACACTTTGGTGTTTATGTTCTCTCTGCTTAATGTTCTCCCTTTGCTGGCATCATCATTCTTTGAAATGCGTGGTTTAATGTAAATGTTTTAATGTTTTCTGCTCATCAAACCCCACATTCCCAGGCTCATGCTCTCTCCAAGGGTGAGGATGACAGAAATGGGGCCCTTGAACCTCTCTCACCACCCAGAAATCCCCTGGCCTGGGGAGAGGCAGCATTTACAAACGCACTTGTGAAATAATGAACTCGGGGAATGCTGGCTGTGTTTGTCATTTCTCTGCCCATTTCACTGCACATAAAGTGTGTTCAGCATCGAACTCCTGTCACTTGATTTATGCCCGTGTGGCTGCTCCATAATTTAAATTGAATTCCTAATTTCTTTGCTGAAACCCCCTCGGATAATTACTGTTAAGGTTAACTGCAGAAGGGGAACTGAATAGTCAGTGGATTGTTGGTTGTTCTGTGTCTTTAGGCCACAGGGAAAGGGAACAAAATCCAGGGGATTTTGTCCAGGGAAAGGTTTGGCATGGCTGGAACTCACTCCCAGGGACTTTGTCCAGGGAGAGGTTTGGTTTGGCTGGAATTCCCAGGGATTTTGTCCAGGGAGAGGTCTGGAATGGCTGGAACTCACTCCCAGGGACTTTGTCCAGGGAGAGGTTTGTATTGGCTGGAGAAGGTTTGGCATGGCTGGAACTCCCAGAGATTTTATCCTGGGAAGGATTTGGCATGGCTGGAACATATTCCCAGGGATTTTGTCCAGGGGAAGGTTTGGCATGGCTGGAAAAAGTTTGGCATGGATGGAACTCACTCCTAGGGATATTGTCCAAGGAAAGGTTTGGCAAGGTTGGAAGATACTCCCAGGGATTTTGTCCAAGGAGAGCTCTGGAATGGCTGGAACTCCCAGGGACTTTGTCCAGGGAAAGGTTTGGCATGGATGGAACCCCCAGGGATATTGTCCAGGGAAGGGTTTGGCATGGCTGGAAACGTTTTGGTATGGCTGGAACTCACTCCTAGGGATTTTGTCCAGGGAGAGGTTTGGCATGGCTGGAAAAGGTTTGGCATGACTGGAACTCACTCCCAGGAATATTGCCCAAGGAAAGGTCTGGCATGGCTGGAACTCCCAGGGATTTTGTCCAGGGAGAGATTTGTATTGGCTGGAAAAGATTTGGTATGGCTGGAACACACTCCGGGGGTTTTGTCCAGGGAAGGGTTTGGCATGGCTGGAACTCACAGGTATTTTATCCAGGGAGAGATTTGGCATGGCTGGAACTCCCTCCCAGGTATTTTATCCAGGGCAAGGTTTGGCATGGCTGGATTTAGCACAGCTGCTTGGTCCCTGCTCCCAGGCTGTGCCCAGGCACATGGAGGTGTCCCCTGGCTGGGAGGGAGGGTTGGATACAGGAGCACAGAGAGATGGCAGAGGGATCACAGAGCTGGATTCTCCCCCGTTTTCAGTGTGAAATGTGGTGCTGAACCTCGCCTTCAGGTAACTCACATTTGCACAGATGTGTCAAATCATGATTTAACTCCTCAGCCACCGTGTGGGATGAGGTGCCCCAGACCTGGAGCTTTTTCCAGGAGAGTTTGCAGCCCTTGGCTGGGATGTGCAGGGCTGGATCCATCCCAGCAAAGCCGGGAGTGCTGCTGTGGAGGGGAATCTGCTGCCTGGCACCAAATGTAATTGGCTTTGATGGTCAGCGTTTGCAGATTTGTTTAGGAACTGGAAAATGTACAAATTGCAGCCCATCTGCGCAGAGCTGAGTGCTAATGAATGCCTGCAGCTACCACAGCCATAAGCTCATTACCACAAAGTTCCAAGTCCTTCCACAAGTTGCTAAACAAGGTTATTCATCTGAACGGAGTGGAGAAGGGAGTTTGACTACAGGGCACAGCCAGAGCTCCTCCAGATCTAGAAAAGCTGTTAAAAACAGCCCCTGCTCTTTGGTCTTTTAATAGAATCTGTTGATTTTATTTCTATTTTTAATTTTGCTCTCCTGTGACAGCAGCTTGCCATGCCTTAACCATTTTCTGTTAATGTTTTGAGAGGAAAGGCGCCTTGCAGGCGATTCCTGGGCGTGCTCAGAGACATTGGGAGGTGAACTGGAGAAGATGGATTGGAACACATCATACACAGCATTTCAGGGGGTTTATGGACCGTGGCAGCAAACACTAATGGCCTCTGTTCTCAGGGTGTTTGTGTCAGCTGGGAATCTGTGATGATGACTCGGCTCTTCCTCTGTGTGCCGTGTCAGGCAATTTCATCTTCCTGTTCCTTCACAAAAAAAAAAAAGTGGGATTGATAATGCTTATTATCTGTTTTATAGAACTGGTAGTTGTCCAAGTGTTTGAACATCCAGTGCATGGTGCAGCAGGAGCAATATGTAAAAATATTGCTGGGAGAGTTTCCTGTGCTCTCTCTCGACTGAGATTTTATTCCATGTTCCTTGAGGAAAAAATCAGCTTTTCCTCTGCATGCTGGGTCAGGCAATTTCATCTTCCTGTTCCTTCACAAAAAAAAAAAGTGGGATTGATAATGCTTATTATCTGTTTTATGGAACTGGTAGTTGTCCAAGTGTTTGAACATCCAGTGCATGGTGCAGCAGGAGCAATATGTAAAAATATCGTTGGGAGAGTTTCCTGTTCTCTCTGGGCTGAGATTTTATTCCATGCTCCTTGAGGAAAAAATTACCAGCCAAAGGAAGAATTTCCCTATCCAATTAACAAGGTCATGAGGTGCCTATGGCCTGCTCCATGTTTCCCTGTGCTCCTCCCTGCCAGGTGGAGTGGCTGAAGAACGAGGAGCCCATCGACTCCAACCTGGACGAGAACATCGACACCAGGGCCGACCACAACCTCATCATCCGCCAGGCGCGCCTGTCCGACTCGGGCAACTACACCTGCATGGCTGCCAACATCGTGGCCAAGAGGAGGAGCCTGTCAGCCACCGTGGTGGTCTATGGTCAGTGGCAGGGCTGGGGGGCAGAGGTGGCTGTGCCCCGCTTTGATTTGCGTTGTTGTTGCTGTGCTGATTCAAACCTGGCACACGCAGGATCACCCAGCTGTGGTGTTACATGTTAGTGAAATGCTTTGCTGTGTCTCACCCCTCTAAAATGTTTATTCCAAGCCTGTGATCCTCTCCTGAAGTATCATGGATCTGTAATCCCATTGGCCCAAGGCTTATTGTGCACCCACTTTGAATCTCCCTGTTCAGCTGTGCCAGGATGACCAGAATGTCTCTTGGCCCTTTTTTCCCTAGGCTTTCTCTCTCTCCACCTTTCCTCCTCCTCCCTCAGAAACCATGCTGCTCCTAGGGGTGGGACCCCCAATAATTAGCACCCTCATCTAATTAGCACCCTCAGAAGCCATGTGGAGTCTCCTTGCCTGCCTGCTGCTACCATCGGGGACTCCCTGGGGACCCCCCAAATGAACTGCTACACCCAGCCAAGCCTTCCCTGCTGGGTTTGGGTTTGAGTTTGGTCCTGGGGGGCTCTGGCACAGCCCCCCAGCCCCTCAGCCCCCCTGCCACGTTGGTGTTTTGCAGTGAACGGGGGCTGGTCCTCGTGGACGGAGTGGTCCAGCTGCAACGCGCGCTGCGGCCGGGGCTGGCAGAAACGCTCGCGCACCTGCACCAACCCCGCGCCCCTCAACGGTGGAGCCTTCTGCGAGGGCATGTCCGTGCAGAAAATCACCTGCACCTCCCTCTGCCCCGGTGAGTCCTGCCCAGGGAGGGCTTCGGGGGCCTCAGCTTCGGGTGGGAGGCAGCAGCAGGGAGTTGGGAAGGGAGCGGGGAATGCGGCGGTGTTTTGGCCCAGCATGGTGTGGGTGTGGGTGCAGTGCCAGGCACCTGCGGGCAGGCTGGATCTTACCCTGTGTCATGAAAATTAATCCACAAACACCAGAGGTTCATGTCCAAAAAGGAGACAGAGGAGTCCTTTGACTTTATTCCAATCAAGGCAGAGGCCATGGGGCATTCCCCTGGGAACTCTCCAAGTTTTGGAGGGTGCAGCCTCCCTTTTTATCCCAATTTCCAGCCACATTTCCCTTCTCTCTTTCCCCATTGGCTGAGGTACTTTGAGAGGTTCACACTTCCCTGAACTCCTGATCCCAAAGATTCCCCTCTAATGTATAACCCTCCCTTTAAATTTTTAATTCTTACTGAATTTAGGGCTTTTTCTTCCCCATTAATGTCTAATTTCATTGATTAGCAATCCTAAAGTTTATTTGTAAAAGCAAATCTCTTCTTCCAATCCTTCCCATTGTTTCTTTTCTCTCCCTGTGCTGGTTTTATCTCCCAGTGCTGGTTTTATCTACCAGCAGACCCACAGCTTGTTTTGAAAGATAAATCTGCTGTTCCTGCTCCTGGCACCTCCAAAACCTTGCCAGGACAGGTGAGGGGGAGAAATCAGGGACATGGGTAGGGGTCTGGGGTTAGTGCAGAGAAGGGGAGCTGATGTTATGAACACCAAAAAGAGAAACACAGAGCTGAGAGCTTCGTTAAACGCATCATTTATCTCGCGGAAGTTTGCTTAGGCGTGTATCAGCCATGGGATTATGGGGGGCAGAGATGAAACAGGAGGTGCTGACTGTGCTTTCCCCCGGGCAGTGGACGGCAGCTGGGAGGTGTGGAGCGATGTGGTCGGTGTGCAGCCCCGAGTGCGAGCACCTGCGCGTGCGGGAGTGCGCCGCGCCCGCGCCCCGCAACGGCGGCAAGCACTGCGAGGGGCTGAGCCAGGAGTCCGAGAACTGCACCGAGGGGCTCTGCATACAAGGTGAGCTGTCTCCCTGGTTTTTGAAGATTTTCCAAGCTTACCGATGTTGACGTTGTTGTAGTGAACTTTCTCGCACGCTTTCTGTAAATAACTCATTGGTTTGCATTTCTTTATGGAGGAGGAGAAAGTTGGTGGGCTGTTGGGTTGACCAGTGTCATTGGAGAGGTGGCACTGTCACCCTCCAATGTGCTGTCAGTTTTGGAAAACTTTAAATGTTAGAGTCAGAAAATAAACTTCCCTTTTTTCCTTCACCTTGAGAACAGTGCTGTGAGCTCTGCCACGGGCTTTGGGATGGCCTGAGGGCTGGGCTGAAGGTCAGGGAACCTGTGTGTTTGGGCTTCCTGTGTCTGAGCTACTCTCGTGAAAAGGGACGTGTATTGGAATATTTACCAATTTGTGGATATTGTGGAAATCTACAAAATTAGAGGGTTGAGAAAGCTGCAAAAGGCCTCAGAGACAGCAGAACTGTGATTAGAGCTAAGCAGCAGCCATGAGATTGGTCAGTAGAAAAATTATTTAATCCGAAGAAAAGCAAGGACAAATAGAACAATGGTCTATGTATTAAGGCTTGTCTAGAATAACTCTCTCACTGGAGACAAGTCCAGGCCTGCAGGAGCTCTGGTGGTGCTGGGATGGAGCTTCCCCCCAGAACAGGGGCTGCTCCTCAGGTTTCCCTCTGTGGAGAAGCTTTGAGGCCATGGTGAAGGAAAGGAGTCGGTTCTGATGGAGGCTTTGGATCCAGAGCTTTATTCTGGCCCACAGCCTCTGAATGCAGCAGCAGCTCCACCAGAACTCCCTGAGCCCGTGGCTGCTGCTCCTTTGAACCCCGGGCAGAGGGGCAGGGAAGGGGCAGGGAGCCACCAAGCAGGGACAGGAGGGGAGGGACAAAGGGACAAAGGACACCTGGATGGCCCAATGCCCCCAGGGGTAGAGGGCATCCTTTGGATCTGCCAATTCTGGAATGCCAGGACTGACAGACAGTGCTGGGAGGGGAAAGGAGAGGTGACTGACACACCTGGGAGGGAATTGTCACGGAAGGAGCCCGAGGTTCTGAGGTAAACCCTGAAATAACAACACGACAGTCGTGATATTCCAGTTTTCCGTGCGGAGTTTGAAATCTTTTAGGTCTCTGGATTTGTGTTGCTCGTTCTCTGTCTGTGAATGATTAGGTGCTGCTAAAATCCCAAACCCAGAGGGTTTGCAGGGTGAACCCCAACCCCCATAACCAGACGTGCTCCTCAGCCTTTCCTTGCCAGCAAACGGGCAGAGCCCCCCGGGATTGCTGCGGGTGCAGGCGCCGGTCAAGGTCGGAGTTTTCTCCTTTTGCTGCCTTCAGCAGGAGCGAAACCAGGCAGAGCTCCCTGGGAAAGGCTTTGCCCTTCACCGGTGCCTGGGAAGCATCTGGCTCTGGGAAGCTGCTGCTGTCCCTCCCCAGCACGGGGAGCTGGGCAGAGCAGCCCTGCAGCTCCGCACACGGGAGGGATTTGTGAGTTTGTCACTGCCCCGAGCCCGCTCCTGTCCCTGTGGAGGGGCTGTCACCTTGTCAGGTGCAACAGCAGCCCTGGGAGCCATCAGGAGCGCCAGGGCTGGGAGATGTAAACAAGGATGTGTCTGTTTTCTGTAATGCTGTGTTTAACCAGCCCTCTGTCCTTGTTTCTATGGTTCTGCAATGCCTTTTCTCTTATAAACAAAATGAACTCTTTTTTTTTTTTTTGCCCTGGGATTTTAATGCTTTCCCAGTGGCAGAGAGCGTCCTGTGTATTTATTCAGGCTTCAGAGATACCTTCAATCAGATTTTGCTGGGGTTTGGAGGGAGGGAACACTCAGCACTCTGGCTGTGGATCCCAGCACTTAAAATTCCATATTCAGGCTCCAGAGATACCTGAGCTGAGAGCTTCAATCAGATTTTGCTGGGGTTTGGAGGTAGGGAACACTCAGCACTCTGCCTGTGGATCCCAGCACTTAAAATTCCCAGGGCTACAGAACAGCTCCAAGGTGTCCAAGGACAGAAATGTAATTTAATTTTTTTTTCTTTCCCTGTGTTTTAAGAAAGAATAACCACAGAGGGTTTGGGAGCAGTGCCATTCACTGAGCTCTTGGGGACTGTGCTGATCCTGAGATGTTTCCTGGGGTCTCTCTCTGTGACCGTGTTCACAGGGGTTTTGGATGAGGGAAGAGATGAGGATCTGACTCCATGTTTCAGAAGGCTTGGTTTATTATTATATATATTACATTAAAACTATACTAAAAGAACAGAAGAAAGGATTTCATCAGAAGGCTGGCTAAGAATAGAAAAAGAAGGAATGATAACAAAGGTTTGTGGCTCAGCTTTCTCTCTGAGCCAGCTGACTGTGATTGGCCATTAATTACAAACATCCAACATGGGCCAATCCCAGATGCACCTGTTGCATTCCACAGCAGCAGATAACCTTTGTTTGCATTTTGTTCCTGAGGCCTCTCAGCTTCTTAGGAGGAAAACTCCTAAGGAAAGGATTTTTTGTAAAAGATGTCTGTGACAATGCAGAGGTTGCTTTGGCCCCAGCCAGCCCCAGCACTCACTGCTGTCCTGCATGTTTGTTCTCCCAGTGTTTATTCCCTCCCAGGATTCCCAGTTGGATTTCTCTCTTTCCTGCAGTGGTGAAAGCTTTCTCTTTGCTTAATAAAATACAGGATTTTTTTTTCTTTTTTGAGAGCTTTTTGTTTTCTTTTATCTGTTTGCTTTAAAGCTATTTCTCCCGACTTCAAAACCCATTGATTTCTTCTCCCAGTGCCCAAAACCAAAACAAACAAGTAGGGCCACAGGGACTGACCTGCAAACATGTTTTTACTAATGCACCCCCAATAATCACAGCACAATCACAAATCATTTTGTTTTCCATTTTCCCAGCAGCGCTGCTGCTGTTGCCAGGAGGCCCCTGGATGCAGGAATCTCCATTTCCATGGGAAAGGCTTTTCCCTTTGCACTTTGGTGCAGGCAGCCCCTGCCAGCAGCAGGGAAGGGTTTGCTCCAGCCTCACCCTCCTCTCTGGGTCTTTTTGTGCCTTATTTTCCTGCAAAACCAACCTTGGGCAGGGAAATAAAAACCTCATCCAAAAAAAATGGCAAAGCCAAAATCCAATGATCTTCTGGGTTAAGTTTTTAATTTTATGGTTTAAGTTTTTAATGTCTAAACTGAGCATCCTCCCAAACATTAAAATGAAGAGAAGGAGCCTCGTAATCCACCCAAGCCTCCCAATTTTAGGGCTTACTTTGGCAGGTTTTAGGTTACAAATGGTGGCTCAAGTGTTTGGCATGAAGGAGGCAGAGCAGGCTCATTTTTGAGAGCTGCAGTCCCATAGAAAAATGGGAAAAATAGAAAAAAAACCCTTTTATCCCCTATTTCCATCTGCTGGGGGCACATGGATGTGTGTGTTCATGTACACACAGAGAAGTGCCATTATTGGGGGTGTTTGGTACAAAAATGTGAATAAACCAGGCATTTTTATAGCTTGTAACTAATTTAAGTGCCCATCACCAGCCTTTCCATCCATCAAACACACAAAGGAATCATTAATTCTGACCTGAGTCTCTTTGCCAATGATCCACTGCAAGGTATTGAACTTCCTTCTTGCTGAGGTGTAAATAAACAACAGCATCCAATAGAGCCAACAAATAACCTGAATTAACCAAGTGAGAAATTGCTGCAAAGGAACTTCCTGATAGGGATTTAAGGGGGGAAAAAAAAAGAAAGAAAAAAAGAGAAGATGAAGAGAAAAACATGGACAACATAAAATATTCATATTGTCAGCAAACGAGGAGAAAATGTTTCATTTATAGAGTGAGACAGAAGCAATATAGGAGATAGATATGCTCCATGTAAATTTATTAAGTGCAACTTCCTCTCTCCCTCTCCCTCTCAGATAAAAACCTCCTCATGAATTAAAATCCCAAAGTTCTTTTTTTTTTTTTTCTCTTGTAAATATGATTTTCCTCATCTCCTCTGCTGTTTGGGCTGTTTGTTTAGGAGCTAAGGAGGAGCCAAGGTTTTATGAGAGGCTTTAGCATCTGCAGGTTCAGTGAGCCAGGGGATCATCCTCAGCAATTCCTGTCTGACAGGGAGCCCTGGCTCAGGGCATGCTCAGCTCAGGATCAGCCTCTGGAATTGGGAAAAAAGGAATTTCTGCTGGAATTTGGGGTTCCTGGTGCAGATCTGGCCCTGCTCAGCTCCCTCCTGTCTCACCTGGAGGGTGTTTCTGTGCCTGGCATCTTCTCAGGGCTGCTCTGCCCTGCACCTGCAGCTCTGCCAACCCCAGCAGGGCAGGAGAGCAGGGGGACAGGGGCCAGGAGGAGAGGAAACAGCCTTGAGATGTGCCAGGGTGGGACATCAGCAGGAATTTTCCTCTGGAAAGGGCCTTGAGCTGTGCCAGGGTGGGACATCAGCAGGAATTTATCCCTGGAAAGGACCTTGAGATGTGCCAGGGTTGGACATCAGCAGGAATTTACCCCTGGAAAGGGCCTTGAGATGTGCCAGGGTGGGATATCAGTGGGAATTTACCCCTGGAAAGGGCTGTAGAGCTGTGCCAGGGTGGAACATCAGCAGGAATTTCCTCATGGAAAAGGCTGTAAAGCATTGCCAGGGACATCAGCAGGAATTTCCCCTCGAAAGGGCCTCAGGCTGTGCCAGGGTTGAACATCAGCAGGAATTTCTCCATGGGAAGGTCCTTGAGCCATGTCAGGGTTGGACATCAGCAGGAATTTCCTCATAGAAAGGGCTGTGCCAGGGTGGGATATCAGCAGGAATTTCCCTCTGGAAAAGGCCTTGAGATGTGCCAGATGTCCTGTGGGACATCAGCAGGAATTTCTCCATGGAAAGGGCCCTTGAGCTGTGCCAAGGTGGGACATCAGCAGGAATTTCCTCATGGAAAGGGCTGTAGGGCATTGCCAGGATTGGACATCAGCAGGAATTTATCTCTGCTTCTCTCTGACCTGCTGAATGGACCTCGGCAGGCCAGAGAAAGAATTTTACAGATAACAGACCATAAACAACCTTGAGAAGGAAAATAGAAGAACTCTGACTCGTTCTTGGACCGCCAGGCTGGGAAAAGAGACTTTGACACATCTCAGGGGCACTGTGAGCAGCAGAGATCCCAGCAGGCAGGGACACAGAGCTCACGGAGCAGGAGCTGCTCCAGGATGCAAAATCAGAGCCAGGGATGAAGATCATTGAGGGACAGCCTGTTCCACTGAAGGGTCTCTCCCCCGAGCCCCTGATTCATAATCCTTGTGCTCCCAGAGTGAAGAGAAGGACTTGGGGCTGTGAGAGGGATTGGAAGAACCTGAGAGGAACCTCTAGGATCTCCTGCCCATCTCCCAGAGGATCCCAGAGTGAGGAGAAGGATTTTGGGCTGTGATAGGGATGGGGAAGAACCTGGGAAGAACCTTTAGGATCTCCTGCCCATCTCCCAGCCCTCCCAAGGATCTCAGAGTGAGGAGAAGGATTTTGGGCTGTGAGAGGGATGGGAAGAATCTGGGAAGAACCTTAAGGATCTCCTGCCCATCTCCCAGCCCTCCCAAGGATCCCAGAGTGAGAAGGATTTTGGGTCTGTGAGAGGGATGGGAAGAACCTGAGAGGAACCTTTGGGATCTCCTGCCCATCTCCCAGCCCTCCCAAGGATCCCAGAGTGAGAAGGATTTTGGGTCTGTGAGAGGGATGGGGAAGAACCTGGGAGGAATCTCTAGGATCTCCTGCCCATCTCCCAGCCCTTCTCTCCTTGCTGGAGCTGGGGAGGTGGGCCCTGCACAGCTCCTTCAAAGCTCTGCTTGGAAATGAGATAATTTAATCAATTACCTCTCCTAATGCACTAAACCAAATGTTTCACTTTCTGCTCCTGCGCATCTTAAATTATCTTCAGGTGCTTTATGAAACTTAATCATAGTTAATAGAAACTTCATTACCATCAAATGCGCTTTCAATAAATGTTGTGTAACAGTGGCAGGAGGTGGAGTGAAAAATGGGCTGCAATTACCACAAACATGGATCCTGGAGCAGAAAGGGATAAAATTTGTGGTGCCTGCCAGGGTCCCTCCCACCCCTGGGCCGGGAGGATGCAGCTCATTAAGGAATAATTGGTGGACTATAAATGTTTGTTTTTCTGGTTTGTTTGGTTGCTTTCCACTTTGTTCCTTTCTGGGAAAAAAGGAAAAGCAGAACCTCACCCTGCTCCCCCAGATTTCCCACGCCTTCCTTCCTCCCTTAATTTCTAATTTTCCATGGAAGGAATTCTCCAAAAGAAAAGATCAGAAGGTAAAGAGGTAAAAATTACTTTAAAAAAACCCCAAACAACAAAACAACAAAAAAACCAAGAACAAACCAACAGTTGTTTCTAAAGAAACACCAAAATCCCAAAAGAAAGGCACCTTTCTCATGGAGTTGTATCCCATGGGAATAATTCCAGGAATACTGAGCCGCTCTGGGTTTGCCCTTTTAGCACAAAGCTGTTTAAAACCCCACTAAACCCTGAGGAGGATCCTCTGAGCTCTGCTCCCCTGAGGTTTGGGAGGCTTCTCCTGGCACTGGGGCAGCTCTGGGAACTCAGCAACCACCAACTCATCCCAGGGAAGGACCCTCGGGAGGTTTCAATCATCAAATTTATAGACCAGCCTCCAATTCAAGCCCAGGAGAAATTTCAGAGTCAATGAAAAGAGAATTATTCTCCTCAGAAAGATTTTGCTTGAGTCCAACCACTCCCATTTTTTTGGATTTCGTGCCCTCCCTCTCATCTTTAACCCATTCACAACGGTGTAAAAGTGGGAAAGGGGCATTGCCTGACAAGGGAATGGGTGGAGAAGGAGATGCTGAAGCACCAGAGGGGATTTAGAGGCAGAAATGGCAATTACAGTGAGGAGGGGAGGCAGGAGATCAGCTCTGGTATCCTCCCCTTTGCTGTCCTGGGGCTGGAAGCTTTTCCTGCCAGGATATTTCTGCATCTCTCAGACTCGATCATTCATCATCCCAGCAGGGCAGGAGGGATAATTCCCATTTTCAGCACTTTCCTTTTTTTAAAGCAGTGATCCAAAGGGAAGAGTTAGAGATGCTTCGTGGTGCAAAACCCAGGAGCTCTCCCTGGGAAGGGAAAAACCCCAATTGTTCCTGGAGATCCATCCCCTCCCTCCTCCTGCCTCACTCATTGCTCTAATTACCCACAGAAATTAACTCAACAATAGCAATTCGTAATTAATTCTCTGTAACAACAAAGCAACTTGGGAATAGGAAATTGGAAGAAATAGAAATGTAATTATTGCCTGTACTTCCCTTTTCTGCACCTGGTGCTGGGGAACAAAACAGGGCTGGGGGAGAGGAGCTTTGGACTGGGCTTTGTGTGCTTTTGGACCCATCTGAGACATTTCCAGTTTGCCTTTGTGACCCCTTTTCTTTGCTTTTTCTGTCTGGCCTGAACCCTTCTGACATTGTCAGACACTTTCTCACTCTCTGCAAACCCTAACTGAGCTTAAAATTCTCTTTACAGCATTTTTAAGGGGGAATCTCATGGGGGAAAAAAAGGGAAAAAAAGGTTTCAGGGAAAAAAAAACCCCAAACATTTCTCTTTTAGTGATTGAGTTGGTGTAACCATGTGGCAATGGAATTGTTCTAGGAAGTTGAATTTTGTAACCTTACAAATTTGTTCAGTGTGGTTTCCTGGCCTGCCACAGAAGGAGGATTCCTCCCCAAAGCTGATGTTTCCATGCAAATATTGTGATTTTTCTTTTTCCTTCCCAGCAAGATAAAAGCAGAACCATTTTTCATTCGCAGATTACTCGAAAATACAGCAGAAATTTTGCAGTATTTTCTTGGTTAAGTGGTTCTGATAAAACTGATATCCAAATGTCTCTTTTGGGTTGAGTGAGTGCTGGAATCTCATGTTTGGGGCTGACTGGGACCAGTTGGAGAGTGGGGATGAGAGGGATGTTTTCTGTCAAGGATGTTTGAACCAAACCTTTGATTTTACTTTGGATTGGAGTGCCCAGCTGAAATTCAGTCCCTGAAATTCAGGATTTAGGGCCTGGGGGTCCTGGTGCTGCCATTTCCCTGCTGGATGTCCCTTCCCAGGACACCCAGCTGGGGCTGGTGGCACTTTTCAGTCACTTCTTTTTTGTCAGGAAGTGTTGAGCCAAGGAAATGCTGCCCAGAGGTGCTCGTTCCTTTCATCTCAACACTCTGAAGTTTCATGTTCATTTTCAAAAACTCAGCTAAAATGAAATTATCTGACTTTCAGCAGAAAAGCACAACAGAAGCCTCCTCCCAAGCAGTAATTAAGTAATTTCTGTAATTGGCTGTTTATTAAACGCTGATTTTTAACTTTCCACCCTATTTCTGTGCAGTGCAGTTCAATCCCTGACACGGAGCACTCTGGATTTCCCCGTTAGTTTTTGTTGCTCTCTTTGCCATGAACAAATCCAGTTTCTGTTCCTGGGGCTCTGCCGTGCAGGGGAAGCCCCCAGCAGGACCCAGACCCTGCCCAGGGTGGGCTCTGAGCTCCCACCCCTCACCCTGGAGCTGGGAATTCAGGGAACCCCCCAGGACCCTCTGAGGGCACGTGCCAAGGGATTGAATTCCATGGCGCACAAATCCCAGCGGATGGAGGAGAGCGGGATGGGATATTTCAGTTATGGAATATTGCAGGATTCATCCTGTCACAGCAGCCAATTCCTTCTCCCCAAACCCAAACAGGCTCTCCAGTTTGGTGAGATCCATCCCCAAACTGAAACAGGCTCTCCAGTTTGGTGAGATCCATCCCCAAACCACAAACAGGCTCTCCAGTTTGGGGTGAGCCATCCCTGAGCCCAAACAGGCTCTCCAGTTTGGTGAGATCCATCCCTAAACACAAACAGGCTCTCCAACCTCTCCTGGTTGAGGTGTTCTCCATTGGGAATTCTGCTCACCCTCTCAGTCCTTGTTGTCCAGCGCTGCCCCTGCTCCTGTACCCAGCTCCACCTTGGTTCCCCATATCCCCTCGTGTCCCCATGTCCCTGACATAGTTCTTGTCCCACCACATGTTCCTACATCCCCCACATCCCCCATGTCCTCTGTCCCTGACACAGCTCTTGTCCCACTACATCCCCTACATCCCCCATGTCCCCCCATGTCCCTGTGTCCCTGAGGCAGTTCTTGTCCCCCTATGTCCCCCCATGAACCCGTGTCCCTGAGGGCAGGTCTTGTCCTCTTGTCCCTCTCCTTGTCCCCACATCCCCCATGTCCCCATGTCCCCATGTCCCTGTCCCTGACACAGTTCTTGTCCCCCCACATCCCCCATGTCCCTACATCCCCCATGTCCCCCTGTGTCCCCCACATCCCCATGTCCCTGACACAGCTCTTGTCCCCCCACATCCCCCATGTCCCCACATCCCCCACATCCCCCATGTCCCTGTCCCTGACACAGCTCTTGTCCCCCCACATCCCCCACAACCCCCATGTCCCCATGTCCCTGACACAGCTCTTGTTCCCCCACATCCCCCATGTCCCCACATCCCCCTGTCGCTGACCCCTGTCTCTCCGCAGACGTGGAGCGCGGCGCGGACGTGGCGCTGTACTCGGGGCTGGCGGCGGCGGTGCTGGCGGTGGCCGTGCTGGCGCTGGGGGTGACCCTGTACCGGCGCAGTCAGAGTGAGTACGGCGTGGATGTCATTGATTCCTCTGCACTCACGGGAGGCTTCCAGACTTTTAATTTTAAAACAGTCAGACAAGGTTAGTGCGGCGATTTCCTTTCTTCTCTGCAGAGCTCCCGCTGCTCGGGCTCGCCTGCGTTGTTGGGGAGGGGGTTTGATGGAGCCAGGGCATCACCAGGGCTCTGCATCGTGTGCCAGATGCCAAACACATCCCTCCTCTCTCCTGAGAGTGAGATAAAGCAGTTTAAAACTGCCCTGTTAACTTCTGATCCACTCTGGTGGTGTGCAAGGAGGATGGGATCACTGGGGTGCCGGAGCTGGGATGAGTACAGGGATCTGGAATTGTCCCACAGACCCAGGATCCTCCTTGGCCACACTCCAGATGCTTTGGAAATGCTGTCCAGCATCCAAAATCCCCAGCTCCTCCACTGGTTTAGGAAAAGCTCAAATTAAAGCAAAGCGACCAAATCAGAGCAGCTCCCATGGCTCAGGCTCACCTGTGTTTGGGGAGGGGGTTTGGGGCAGCCAGGGGTAGGGACAGGCACCTGGAATTGGCTCTGTTCTATCCCACAAACACAGGATCCTCCTTGGCCACGCTCCAGATGCTTTAGGAGTGCTGTCCAGCTTCCAAAATCCCCATGTCCCTTCCAAAATCCCCAGCTCCTCCACTGATTTAGAAAAAGCTCAAATTAAAGCCAAGCAACCAAATCAGAGCAAGCCCGGGCAGCACAGCTGGAGCTCCTCCTGTTCTCAGTTACAGAGTTTTCCTTCACTCCAATAAAAGGAATTATTCTTTTCCTGATTATCCGAGACCCCCAGCTGGAAGTGTTTTGTAACCTGCTGTAACACAGGCACTGAGGGAAATCAATTTGTGTAAAACTGGACCCCTAAAGCTCTAGAAAACACCACCAGTGCCATAAAATATGGACAAAACCTTTGCTAAAAGCAGCACTCGGGTTTCCAAGAATGTTGTCCTCAGAACAGGAAGGTGGGGAGGAAGAGGAACGGGGATGGAAGCAGGATGTTTATTGATTCTGTGCTGCCATTCTACCTCAGACCTGCCTGATTGTGGGTGGGTGGGAGCGTGGGCAGGCTGTGAAAGTGTCCCCATGTCTCTGTTCTCTCTTCAGAAAAGGGAAATATGTTGCAGAGTTTGTTTGGGGGGGTTTTGTGGGGTTGTTTTTAACAGTTTCTTTATTTCCTGGAGACGCTCCTCACCAAGCATGACTTGCAAGAAATTGGCAAAAGGGCTTGGCAGACAAGGACGTTTGAAGGAAGTTCATTCATCCGTTTCTAAATCCAAACCTTTAATTAGGGCCGTGTAAATCTCAATGACTGTCTCAAACAAGAACATTTTCCTTTGTGGTTCAGTCTGAGTCTTGTTTTGAGTCTGGGGAATTGTTTGCTTGGCTTAATGCTCAAAACCTTTCATTCTGGAGGCTCTGAAAATACCCAACTAAACAACCAAAGAAAATGACCCCACCACAAAACCAAGCAGACAGAGGACTCTAAATCCATCCACACAATTTTTCAGAGCGTTTTCTGAGGTAAAACACCTCAAAATGAATAACTGTGGTGTCTTTCTCTGTATCACTCTTGTCCCTCCTCCCTTTCAGCCCAGTTTCCCTCAGGCTGTGGGTTTGTGTAAAAAGTCTGCAGGAAGATGCTGTCACCCAGTGGGGTTTAATGTAAGGAAAGAAAACAACAAGAGAGGCAAAAGGGCAAAAAACAACTGAATCCAAACCAAAGGAGGCCCCTCCTTGGATTATTCCAGCACTCTGGAGCTGCCTGAGGCGTGGCAAACACCAAGTGTCAGATCTGGGCACCAGTTCTGCTCTCTGACGTGGCCTGGTGTTTTGGGAGGAACTGGGCCAAGGTCTGACACTTCATGTTTGCAAAATCCAACAGGGATTTGGGGCTCTGAGAGCTCAGGGAGGGTCGCAGAGGTGTCCCCTTGTCAGGAAAATTAATCCACAAGCACCAGAGGTTTATGTCCAAAAAGGAGACAGAGGAGTCCTTTGGCTTTATTCCAATCAAGGCAGAGCCCATGGGGCATCCCCTGGGGTCTCTCCAAGTTTTGGAGGATGCAGCCTCCCTTTTTATCCCAATTTCCAGCCACATTTCCCTTCTCTCTTTCCCCATTTCTGAGGTCCTTGAGAGGTTCAGACTTCCTGGAACACCTGATACCAAAGATTTCCCTCTAATATAAAACCATCTAATGTAAAATTAAAATTAATTTTTCTCTAATGTAAAATTAAGCTTAAGTTTTACTTCTTATGGAATTTAGAGTTTTTCCCCATTGTTTCTTTCATCATTCAATGTCTAATTTCATTTCTCAGCAAACCTAAAGTTTATTGGTAAAAGCAAATCTTTTTTCCCATTCATCAATCAGTGGAATCCTCCCCATTGTTTCTTTCATCTCCCAGTGCTGGTTTTATCCACCAGCTTGTTTGGAAACACAAACCCCCTGTTCCTCTCACCGTCCATCCCTGCTGCTGTCCCCACAGGTAACTCCCTGCTCCTCAACTCGTCCCTGCAGCCCGAGCTGACGGTCAGCAGGACCTACAGCGGCCCCATCTGCCTGCAGGACCCCCTGGACAAGGAGCTGATGACCGAGTCCTCCCTGTTCAACCCCCTGGCCGACATCAAGGTCAAGGTGCAGAGCTCCTTCATGGTGTCCCTGGGTGTCACCGAGCGGGCTGAGTTCCACGGCAAGGCCCACCCCGGCACCTTCCCCCACGGCAGCCCCAGGCCCTTTGGCACCCTCCAGGCCAGGAACAAGGCCATGTTCATCCAGAACCTGGCCTCCATCTCCAGCAGCAGCGAGCTGAGGAGCACGGCCCTGTTCGGGCACCTGGGGGGACGCTTGGTGATCCCCAACACAGGTGGGTGGTTATTGGGATATCACCAATATTGTGGATGGGACGTGTGGATTAGGAGTTTGTCTGGCCCTTGGTGCTGAACCAAATAGTGGAAACTATGGTGTTTCACCCCACAGACACTTTGGGCTGGCTGGGTGTGTGGTGTTTCACCCCACAGACACTTTGGGCTGGCTGGGTGTGTGGTGTTTCACCCCACACACACTTTGGGCTGCCTGGGTGCTGCAGTTGGCCCGTGGGGACAAGTCCAGGCCTGCAGGAGCTCTGGTGGTGCTGGGATGGAGCTTCCCCCCATAACAGGGGCTGCTCCTCAGGTTTCCCTCTGTGGAGGAGCTTTGAGGCCATGGTGAAGGAAAGGAGTCGGTTCTGATGGAGGCTTTGGATCCAGAGCTTTATTCTGGCCCACAGCCTCTGAATGCAGCAGCAGCTCCACCAGAACTCCCTGAGCCCGTGGCTGCTGCTCCTTTGAACCCCGGGGAGAGGGGCAGGGAAGGGGCAGGGAGCCACCAAGCAGGGACAGGAGGGGAGGGACAAAGGGACAAAGGACACCTGGATGGCCCAATGCCCCCAGGGGTAGAGGGCATCCTTTGGATCTGCCAATTCTGGAATGCCAGGACTGACAGACAGTGCTGGGAGGGGAAAGGAGAGGTGACTGACACACCTGGGAGGGAATGATCAGGGGAGGAACCCGAGGTTCTGAGGTAAACCCTGAAATCACACCCCAACAGGTGGCTCCTTGCTCATCAAAGCACGTAGAGGAATTTGAGCTTAGGCTGCCTGATGTTGTGTTTTATAACTGAATTTTTAAAAAAATTTAAATTTAAAATTTTTCTCCAGGAAAGAAGAGGCAGGGGCCCCGTTAATGCAAATTTTGGAAGTAGGGCACGTTGCCCACACAGGACACGAGTGATCAGAGGGAAGCCTGGGCTGAGGACTGAAGAGGCATTATGCCTGTTTGAACTGTTTTAAATTACTGCCTCTCTTGATGTCTTCAGCATGAAAGTCACATTAATCAAAGCTGTGCCTTGCTTGGATGCTGCTCCAGAGCAGAGGCTCCCCGGGAAGGGTCGGTGCTGGATCTTACATAAGGGGCTCCTCACGTTCCAGCAGCAGCTCCAGCCCCACAGCCCTGCCCCATGGTGGGGACACAGGGACAGCCCCACTGCCCACCAGGCTCCTGCCCCTCCTGCCTGCCTCTTTTCCCTTCTCTTGGAGCAAAATCTCTCCAGATTTCCAAAGCAGGGCCCTTTTCCTAGGGTGGGATGCTCCCTGCTTTGTGGCTCCCTCTGCTTTGGATGCTTTTTGAGTTTTGTGACCTTTGTGGGACGTGTTGCAGACCTGCAGAGTTGTTGTTTGTTGTGGAATGAGCTCAACAGCAAAATCAGAGCCTGGCAGGGTCCCAGCCCTGCAGCTGCACCCCTGGGCTGCGTTTGCATCACCCCAAATCCCAGCCCTTACCCTGGGTATTTTCTCTCCCAAAAAGGCAGCACAAAAAGCCCAGATACTGCCAGCTAGGTGTTATCATCCTTCAGCTCCAGTGATATTTATCCGCTTTAAATTCAGCTCCGTTTTCGTTTGAGCACTGGCTCCAGGATTATCTGCTGCTCTCTGGTTGAACTGGATGATTTAGAGCTTTATCCTTCATGTCCCACAAAACGGGTGCTTTAAAGGTTACCATAAAAAACGTGGCTTGTGTTTAGAGAGGATTGATAACAGTGACAGCCCAGGCATGCACAACGTGGGGAATGTTTTCATTTCTCCACAGACTGGTTTTGTGCTGAGGAAGGAACATTGCAGAGGCACAAAGTTAAGGCATGAATTAAGAATTCCCTCATACTGTATATTTAGCTACTTTATGTAATGATAGTCCCATCAATTAGATTATTAAAATATGTATTTGGTCCACTTGAAATTTATGTAATTCTTGCTGCTTTTATGTAAGATCAGCTGTGCCAAGCAGTTGTAAATTCCAGTGTGATCGAGTCGGTGCCTCACCAGGGCTCTGCATCGTGTGGCAGATGCCAAACACATCCCCCCTCTCTCCTGAGAGTGAGATAAAGCAGTTTCACTGCAGTGGTACCCAGTGGAAAACTGCCCTGTTAACTTCTGATCCATTCTGTGGGGTGGAAGGAGGATGGGATCACTGGGGTGCAGGAGCTGGGATGAGTGGGGACAAAGGTATGATCCCCCTCTCCATGGGGAGATTCCCTGGGATCCCACAATGATCAAGTCTTATTTCAAAAAGGAAAGAGCCTCCAAGGGGCTTTTTGGGAGATGTTTTTTTCTTGGATGGAAAAGCAACAGCTTTATTTCCTTTGATAGCTTACGTTCCTTTCACCTGGTGAGGTTGCCATGAGAGGCAGGAGTGCAGAGGAACATTCTGATGGTGCTCCCTGTCCCTGACAGCCCTGCCCTTCCCAAGGGTCACTCCTGCCCCTGCTCTTTTCCAGGGGTCAGTCTGTTGATTCCACACGGGGCCATTCCAGAGGAGAGTTCCTGGGAAATCTACCTGGCCATCAGCCAGAAGGAGTCCAGGTGAGAGATCCGGGATCACGGTCCTGCCTTTGTTCATGGGTTTGGGGTGGAAGGTGCAGGAGCCACTCCTGGTCCCCACCCTGCTGTGACCCAGACAGGGACACACAAATACCCTTGGAGTGCTGCTCCTGTGGAACCCTTGGAATTCCTGTGCCTGCTGCTCCTCTCCCTGCTCAGAGCATCTCAGGTTCTGGGGGAGCTTTGATTTTTTATTTTTTTTTAGCCTGAGAATCCTACAGACACTTGGAAGCACCAAGGCTTCAGCAGAATTTATTACTGTGGCACTTGAGAGAGGAAAAAAAGGAATTGGCCCTTTTTTTGTTACCCTGTTGTGTCTTTTTTTTTTCCTCCCCTGCAGTCTCCCTCTCACCAACACCTGTACACACAGACTGAGGGGAGGCTTGGAACATTCCAGCCTCTCTTTAGCAGGAATGGTGATGGAAAGGGCATTTTCTGGGCACCCACAGCTACAGCTCCATCTCAGGGCACTGGAATGGTGTACCTAAGTCACATTGGGCTTTTCCCCTTTTTATATCCCGGTTTTATTCTTGTATCTTTATTTTTTATCTTGGTCGAGGTCCTTTCCCTAATTTTTACCTCGGTGGATGTTCCTCCTCTCATTTTTTATCTTGGAAACACCATTTGCTTTCGTTTGAAGAGGGAACTGCACGCCCGGTGATTTAGAACCCAAATGGATTAAAATACAACCAAACAGCAACAAAACCAGCAGGGCGAGAGGTTTCAATTGCTGGTTCAGTGTCCAAGGGATTCTCCTCCACTCTGGCACCGCTCCTGCCTGAGGATTTATTCCAAGAGAGACAGAAAACATGTTGGTGTGGGGATGGCTCCAGTTTGTTGGAGTGAGAGAGAAGAAAAGCAGATTACACGTCTCTGGAAGGCAGCAGGCAGAGGATGCAGCCATTAACTGAGCCCAGGTGAATCCCTGGAGTTCAGGTGGGATCTCCCCTGCCTATCCCAGAGCCACAGCCACGGCTGCACCTGGCCCAGCCCTAATTCCAAGCACAGCCCTGTCCCTGAGTCTGTAAAAGACACTGAGCTCCCTCCTCCTGCAGAATACAAATGGGTTTTCAAAGCAGGGAGATCACACTCAATCTGGAAGAATTTATGAGCCTGTGTTTTTTCAGCCATAATTTGTTTTATCTTCACTCCTGTGAAAATATTGTTGATGGCAGCGTTTGAAGGCAGAGCACGGTGGGGACGGGACCAGCTGGTGCTCGGAGCTGGGCTGGCTGGCACAGAGCAATTCCAGGGCTGGATTTGGGTTAAACAAATTGAAATGTGTTTTAAATACCAGAGTCCTAAACTGACCGGCCCCTGATTGGAGTTAGATGGGGTCTAATGGGTTTGTTTCATCTCCAGCTGCTGCTTCCACGTGAAACAAGCAGAAATGAGCAGCAGTGTGGGAGCCCAGGACATTCCTCTGGCTGCCCTGGGGGACTTGAGACCCTGACAGGGGCTTAGAGACCTTGGCACAGAGTCACAGACACCTGTGCCTTTGATTTTAACCCATGGAAAAAATAATTACCAACTTTGTGTGAGGAGTTACAAGCCACAAGAGTTTGAGTAGAATGAGAGTGAATTTGTCACAGGGTGAAAATGTAGATTTTTAGGGGTTTTAGAATGGGGGTTCAGGAGGTAAGATGGAGGAATCTGGGCATGTCCTGTCCTTCTTCTTGTCCTCCATCTTCTGCTGTGATGGTGGCACTTTTGGATTGGTTTAGACTAGAGACAGACTGTCTAACATAGATGATAGGTCTTGGAAAATTATTATAAATAAAGCACAGGTAGTTTTTAGTATAAAAAGCCAACAGCACCCCAAGGGCAGTCAGTGTGCCTCAACCCAACCTGCTGGACAAATCTCAGCAGGTCAGAGAAAAAATGTAATAGATAAGAAATTATTATTTCTTATCTAACAACCTTGAGAAGGAGAGCCAAGGAATCCTGACTCCTCCTTTGGCTGCCAGGCTGGGAAAAGAGATTTTCTAACACATCCCGGGGTCATCCTGACCACAGAGACCCCGAGACAGATGAGGGAGGTGCTTGGATTTGAACCATTTTTGGTGAATTCTCACTCCTGACAGCCACTCTTGTCTTTGCTGCCCCCAAGCCTGGAGCCGGAGAGCCCCGAGGTGCTGCTGGGCCCCGAGGTGAGCTGCGGGCCCCCCGAGCTGGCCGTGAGCACCCCCTGCGCCCTGAGCATCCCGCACTGCGCCCACGCCGACCCCCAGCACTGGAGCATCCACCTCAAAAGGAGGAACCAGCAGGGCAAGTGGGAGGTAAGCCCAGCCCCAGGCTGTGCCCAGTTGTCACATCAGGGTCATTTCTCCCAAATCACATCGGGGTCACTATTTGTTGTCATTATAGTGCAAGAGTTCTGTTGTCAGTACATTGCAAGGGCTCCATAGCGCTAGAGTTTCTGTACCTTCTTGATGTTTCTGTAGGCAGCTCCTCTAGGCACTGACTCTTCATTGTCCTCACAGCAGCCAGCTGATTCCAGTTCCCTCAACCAACCTGACTCCAGTTCCCTAACACTCTTCTTATTGGCTGCAGCTGTGGCCTGCTAAAATCAGGCCTGCTCCGAATCTTTAGTAATTGGTTCAGCTGCAACTCTTTAGGGGATCAGATTACATTCTATATTTCCTATATTTCCTTATAATCTGTCTCCCTACACCCAGTGTGGAAATGGAGTTAAGCCTTGGTTGTGCAGAGGTTCTGGTGGGGATAGACAAAGAGAAGAAGAAACAGTCACAGCAAAAAAGGTTTTGTGTTTTGTGAAGAAGCAGCAGAATTGGGTTTGGGTGTTGCACATGAAGATGTGCAGAAGTTTATGGCTACAAAGCTCAGCCATGGATGCTATGCCTGCTGCCTGTCCTTCTGTCCTGTCCCTCTCTGAGCCCCTGCCTGGGGTTTGCTGTGCTTTAAACCATTCCCAGTCCCATTTTCCTGATTCAGA
Organism: Geothlypis trichas; assembly: GCA_009764595.1. Taxonomy (NCBI): domain Eukaryota; kingdom Metazoa; phylum Chordata; class Aves; order Passeriformes; family Parulidae; genus Geothlypis; species Geothlypis trichas. The sequence continues at coordinate 1,683,989 of CM019928.1, forward strand.
TTTACTCAGAGCTTGGGCAGCTCCAGCTGTGCTGGCCTCAGACAGCCTGGGTCACTGAGGAGAGGGACACAGACACAAGGACAGATGGACAGAGGGTCACAGGACACACAGACAGAGGCACACAAGGCAGGACTGAGCAGCAGAGGCAGAGCAGAGGGAGTTTTTAAGGAAGGGAAATGTGACTGTAATGGGTGTTCTGGAAAGAAGTCAAAGCCCAGCCATTGTTCAAGGTTTGCTTATTGACTTTAACCTTCAAGGTAATTTTTTAACTTGACACTGGGGGGAAAAATTAGCCAGAAAGTCAAGAGCACTTGAAAAAAGCTGCTAAAATTGCTTAGGCATCATCATTATTATTGTATGTACACAGCGAGCTCTGTGCTGGGCATGGCCATAAATCCTCCTGCTGACTCAGGGCTAAATTGGGAATATTTACTCAGGAAAGCAGTCCCCCTTCTCCCCTTCTCCCAGAGTGGCTCCCAGCAACCCTCTGCATTCCAGTTGAATAAAAATACAGTATTAATGCCATGACTCCTATTGTCGAGGCCTATTGATTCCACTTCACTTTATTCTCTTTAAACCTGAATTTCATTTTGCAGGAAGTGATGTCTGTGGAAGAGGAAACTACTTCTTGCTACTGCCTGTTGGATCCTTATGCCTGTCACATTCTCTTAAACAGCTTTGGAACTTATGCCCTAATTGGGGAACCCATCTCAGACTGCGCCGTTCGACAGCTGAAAGTCGCCGTTTTTGGCTGCCTGTCTTGCAATTCTCTGGATTACAATCTGAGGGTTTATTGTGTGGATAACACCCCTTGTGCATTCCAGGTAAATGCCTTCACTTTGCTCCTCTGGGCTTGCTTGGTTTTCCCATTAAACTCTTTTGCTCCTTTCATCCCCAACCTTAACCCAATGGGAATATTGGATTTTTTTAAGCACCGTTTGAATAAATTCCTTAAATTCCCTGCAGTTGTGGATTTACACTGAGAGCTCTAGGGCAGCCAAAATCTCTTGTTTGCTCTCTCATTTTTTGCCACATTCTCAGCTACCCAAACGCACCCAGCCTTGCTTTACAAAAATTCAATTATCCTGCATTTCCTCTTAAAAAAACCAACAAACCAAATCCCCACATGGCACTTGGGATCAGAATGATTTTCATGCACCGTGTTCCAGGACACAACAGTGACATTCTCTGGCTTTTGGTAAACTCAGGAGCTCAAAATATGGGGAATTTCAGAGGTTTTTGGATAAAATATGGCAAATTACAGAGGTTTTTTTTATAAAATACAGGGATTACAGGAGTTTTTGGATAAAATACGGGGAGCTAAAGCAGTTTTTGGATAAAATAAGGAGAATTTCAGAGGGTTTTGGATAAAATACAGCAAATTACAGAGGTTTTTGAATAAAATACAGAGAATTACAGAGGTTTTTGGATAAAATGCTGTTCTTTGGGAACTGAAATGCAAGCAGTTGTGAGATGAAGTTTGCCATAAAATATGGCAAATTACAGAGGTTTTTGGATAAAATACAGCAAATTACAGAGGTTTTTGGATCAAATACAGGGAATTACAGAGGTTTTTGGATGAAATGCTGTTCTTTGGGGAACTGAAATGCAAACAGTTGTGAGATGGATTTTTTTCCTTCCTCTTACTGTGGCACAGGAATGGGAACAGGGCTCTGAGTGGAGCTGCTGTCTCTGTGCTGCTAATAAAAGCCAAGGCACCAAAAGGATTGTTAGAGGCTCACAATGGCTGCCTAATTATCCTCTTTATAACACTTAGACAATTAGTGGGTACCGGTGTCTTCCTGATGAGTCTGGAGGAAATGATCAGAAGAATAATTACCAGTTCTCTGCCTTGCCAGGAGTGAGCAGAGTGTGTGTGGATAGTGAGACAATCCTGCATTTATGGAGTGATGCAGCCCTAAAAGCAAGGCAATATCAGGAACAAGGGGAATTTCAGAGTTTTTTGATAAAATATGGGGAATTCCAGAGCTTTTTGGACAAAATATGGGGAATTTCAGAGGGTTTTGGATAAAATATGGCAAATTACAGAGGTTTTTGGATAAAATACGGCAAATTTCAGAGGATTCTGGATAAAATACTGGGAATTTCAGAGGTTTTTGAATAAAATATGGGGAATTTCATTTTTGGATGACATATTGGGAATTTCAGAGATTTTTGGATAAAATATGGTAAATTACAGAAGTTTTTGGGTAAAATAAAGGGAATTTCAGAGGGTTTTGGATAAATAGGGGGAATTTCAGAGGTTTTTGGATAAAATATCGGAGTTGGGGTTGCCTAGTGGTGTTTGGCAGTTAATCCTGCACAGTGCAGGTTTATGTAAGAGACAAAGTTCCCTTGTTTTTGACTTTTTCCCTGGCTGGAAACTCTCCTTGCTCCTCCAGCAGCTGCCTTGGGCCTTTGGGAAGTTCTGAGTGTGCTGGGAAACTCCTGGCTCTCAAAATTGGAGAGACCCAGGTCCTTTGTGGTTTTTGCCCCAAATGCTGCTGCTGTGGGAGAAGCCCCACATGTGTCACTGAAGGCAGAGCAGCACTCACACAACATTCACAACCATCCAGCATTCTCCAGGAATTTAGAGAATGGTTAAGAAATAATCTGTGGCTGGAAACCAAAAACTGAAGTCTCCCAATATTCTTCCTTTGGATGAACCCAACCACTTGACTTGGTTTGGAAAGACAGGAAGCTAAGGAAGGCAGGAGCCTCCCCTAAAATGGAAAATGTGAACCCCATCCCTCCAAATTGTTATAAATTTTAAATTAGGGGCTATCAGGCAAAAAATATGGGAGCAGGAAATAACAGTTCTTTAGTAGGGAAGAAAATAAAATGCAGTAAACTAAAGCAACACTGACAGAGTCAGAACCCAGCCTGACACCCTGTGGGTCAGGCTGTTGGCAGCAGTGCCATTGGAATTGTGGCTCAGCCCTCCTGCAGTGTCAGGGCTGGTTCTGCTGGAGCAGGGATCCTGGAGAAGGGTGGAGTCTCCTCTGGAGATCCAGGGGCAAAGGCAGCTGCTGCTCCTCTGGGGAATCCAGTGGAGAAACTGTGCTGGTGTTCCAGAATCTCCAGATTCTATCCAGGTAGGAATGCTTGGCTGGAGTTCCAGAATCTCCAGATTCTGTCCAGGTAGGAATGCTTGGCTGGTGTTCCAGAATCTCCAGATTCTATCTAGGCAGGAATACTTGGCTCCTCCCTCTGGGCTCACCTCTCCCAATGGGATGCTGTGGTTCTTATCAGCCATGCAGGGACATTCAATGGCCTCTTATCAGCAGATGTCTGCCCAGAGGGAAGAGTGGGTATGGAAGAGATAAGGAAAACTGCCCACTGAACAGAAGACAACTGCCGTACAAATGGCAAATAGAATAAATACATCTTGCCTTGCAGTCTGGGACACCACCAGAGGTTAAAACAACTTAAATGCCTGGAAAAAAAATTGGTTTATAATAGAAATCCATTAGTGCAGTTTCAGAGAGCTGGAGCATTGAATTTGCAGAAGGTCACAGTGATTCCAGGAGCTCCTCTAACGGCGACTTTGGTCCTGACAAGCATTAAACCCCTTCCATGGACACACATTTGATATAATTTATGTGGATTGAGAAAGGTAATTTGGAAGCACTGCTTGCCTGCTGATTTTTAAAGACTTCTGCAACCTTTCCTCCCTCACTGGTGTTTTTACTGCAGCAGCACAGGAATAAACATTGCTTAAGTACCAGCAGGGGTGATTTTTTTTTTTTTTTTGCCATTATGTTTTAAATTCACCGAATTACATGAAAATTTCTCTTGGAACAGAGCTCTGGAGGGCTGTAGTGGAAACCCCTGCCCAGAGTCTGCCCTTCACACTGCTCAGGGTCTCGTGCAGTGATTCTGGCAGTGCCCCAAAGGTGGGAAATGGAAATGAATAATTTCACCTGAAGCGTTTGAAGGCTCTGAAAAACCCTGAGAGAAGTTCCCCACCAAAGCTGCTCTGGAGTCCAGCTGGGCTGGGCTGCCCTGGGGGTGTTGGAGACAGCCAAAAATTCAGCATTGTCTGTCCTGAAATGGGTCCAGCAGTGCCCAAACCCAGCCTTCTGGGGAATATCAATATCAAATATTTATAAATATAACTATTTATATTATTACCATCAGCCGCCCACAAGAGAGACTCCACTGTGCATTCAACACTGTGGGGGAACCTGGGACCCCCTCAGAGGGATTCTCACTGGATTTGGGGTTTGTTCCTGATGCTGGAAATATTCTCTCCTCCTCCCTTGCAGGAAGTGGTTTCGGATGAAAGGCTCCAAGGGGGACAATTGCTGGAGGAACCCAAACTTCTGCATTTTAAAGGCAACACCTGCAGCCTCCAGATCTCAGTGCTGGACGTGCCTCCCTTCCTGTGGAGAATCAAACCCTTCACTGCCTGTCAGGTACCTGGCATTTCACTGCTTCCCCCTGCACTGGGGGAGAACCCAAATGAAACCCAAATGAACCAAGGTTCCTTTTATTTAAAAAGCTTTAAAACCCCCCGAGCATTTAACAAAAACATGTTGCCTTTTGGTTCTGACAAACACAGATTTCGTTTACACCAGAACGCTGTAAATTTGTCATTTTACAGAAATGCTTGTGCCTTCCCCCATTTCAGTTGCCTCCAACAGAAGGCAAATATTCCTGCTCAAACTTAACCACTCCTCAAGATGTTTCTAATATGTGTCATTGCAGTTTTGATATAACTATGGAAATATGGCTAAAAATGACATTTAAATGTAACCACGAGTTCAAATCACAGCACGCAGAGAGCAAGCATTAGAACTGAAGAGCAGCAAATTGGTTTTTCTCTTCTCCATTAATTAGAGAGGCTGTTGAAAACCGAAAAGGAAAAATCAAAACAAAAGAAGAATTTCCAAGGATTTTGATGACTGGAAATTCTAAGGAATGTGCTGGCACATGGAGTGGGCTGGTTTTAAAACACAGCACTCAATTAGAATGTACAATCTCCCTTCTCCCAGAAGCAGAGACACAGTTATTCATCCTCCAGAATTTTGGCAAAATCCCTGTTTTAAATGTGTTGCCACGTTCCCCAAAACATAAAACATAAGAGGGTAATGGGCTCTGAAAGTTATAAACACAGACCCAGAGCCAGAGCAATCCCCAATTATCCCTCGTGGGGATAATTCAGGCTACAGCTTAAGAAATTAAATAAATTAATCCTTTTCAGCTTCTTAGGAAGAAGAGGTTTTGGTGTTTTGATTGTTCTTCCCACTCACCTGTATTTTAAAAGCCAAACCAAGCAGGGTTGGCATGTCCCAGTCCTGCCAGTGTGTGCCCAAAAGAAAATCAAATCAGAGGAGTTTCCTCTTAATGCGACAAATTCACTTCTGCCCTCAGCAGATTATAGAGCTCCACACTTTGATTATTTTATTGTCTCCTAATCCCTTCTCCAAACACAAAGAATAAATGTCTGGAATTCAACCTCCGAGTGCCACTTAGAGCCTGATCAGAGCAGGGGCTCAGGGCTGGAAAAAAACACCTCTGCCAAACCCAGGGCTGCTCTGACCCAGAGGAAAATTTACATTTTATAACTGGTGTAACTGGGATGGCTTGGGCAGCTCAGAAACACAATCACTGCTCCTCAGAGGAGCTGCAGAACCTCCCCTGGCTCGGTGCTTCCCTCGCAGTGAGGAGTCTGGTGACAGCTCTGGTTTGCTTCCAGCCCCTTTATAGAGAAAAGGATCTATTTTTGCACGTGGAGTTTCTTCCAGTGTTCCCTGGGTTCCTCTCCTACATCCCACCCTGTGAGAGCAGCTGCTTGTGCTGCCTGGCAGGAACAACTGAACACAGCCCGTTCCAGGAATGTCTCTGGTCCAGCAGCAGAGCCTCCCCGGGCAGCGTGGGGAGGAGGATTTATGGAAATGATGTCTCAGGGAGGCCGAGCACATGAATAAATCACACTGAGGAGCTGCTGGGAGGCAGCTGGTGGCAGGTGGCACCAGGATTCCTGCAGATCCTGCTCAGAGGCTGTGTTTGTCCTGGCCCAGGGCTTGGCTCCCTTCCCACCGGGGATCCCTGAGAGATGTGGGTGGTGCAGGCAGGGCAGGGATGGGCATGGCAGGAGCTGGGCAGGCACCTCTGACTGCTCAGATCTGCATCTCCTGGAGGATCCAGCTCTGCCTGGGGCCAGGAGATGATTTACAGCCCCTCTGTCTGCGAGGAGCTTAATTATAAAGGCAGAGTGGAGCTGAAAGCATCTCTGGAATACTCCAAGCACTCATTGTTGCAGCGCTCCTTGCTGCTCTGCTTTGTTTCACACAACTCCTTTCAGCTGAGTGATTCTTCCACTCGGAGTGAAAGCAGAGATCGTCACCCTGAAAAAAATCTAATTACAGCTGCTCCGCTCCTAACATTTTGCTAATGTTTCCTTTATCATTGGGAGCATTTTACTACTGCTGCTGCTCCCAGCTCGGGATCCAGCCTGGGGCTGGGGACAGGAGGGAAGGGCCAGAGCAGATCCTGGTGGGAAATTCCTTTGGGATGGAGAAGGGAAGGGTGGCAGGGCCATGGCAGTTCTTGGTGGGAAATTCCTTTGAAATGGAGAAGGAAAGGGTGGCAGGGCCAGGCCAGTTCTTGGTGGGAAATTCCTTTGAAATGGAGAAGAAAGGGTGGCAGGGCCAGGGCAGTTCCTAGTGGGAAATTCCTTTGGGGTGGAGAAGGGAAGGCTGGCAGTTCTCAGTGGGAAGTTCCTTTCCTTGCATTCTGGTTACAAGGGGCTTCCAAGGAGACACAGAGAGGAATCCTGATCCTGGCAAGAGGGAGGAAGTGAAATGCATCTTTTTGAGGTCCCTTTAAGCATCTTTTTAAAGAATCTCCTGTTACTTGTTCCTCTGAGCTCTCGGTCACTGCCACACCTCAGTTCCATCAACTCAATCCTCATTTTCTGGCTTTGCTCGGAGCTGGAGGTGCCATTACTGAGCCCACCCCAGCAGAGCAGCCCTGGATGTGTCCCATGGCCGTGTCCCCTGTCCCTGACGTGTCCCTGTCCCACAGGAGGTGCCGTTCTCCCGCGTGTGGCGCGGCAGCCCCCGGCCCCTGCTCGGCGCCTTCTCCCTGGAGCGCTTCAGCCCCGCCACCACCCAGCTGTGCTGCACCGTGTGTGTCAGGCAGCTGCAGGGCCACGAGCAGCTGCTGCACGTCCAGACCTCCGTCCTCGAGGTACAGACACCAGCACACCCTGGTCTATGGGGCGGGGTGGTCATGGAACAGAATCCTGGGGTGGGGTGGGTTGGGTTGGGTTGAGTTGGGTTGGCTTGGGTTGAGTTGGCTTGGCTTGGCTTGGCTTGGCTTGGCTTGGCTTGGCTTGGCTTGGCTTGGAAGGGCCTTAAAGCCCATTCAGTGCCACCCCTGCCATGGGCAAGGCCATCTTCCACCATCCCACCCCTTGGACGTTTCCAAGGAGGGGGCACCACCTCGTTCCCTCCCCAGTTTTGTCCTTTCCTCCTGTAATTTTTGCTCGAAGCTGGAAGCAGGCTTTAAAGCCTTGCAGATCCAATTTCCAGCAGAAATCAAGGCACAGAGATTCTGCAGCACCAACAATAATTTATCAATAATTTAATAATTTGTTGTTTGGGTTGGCGGCTGCGGTTCCCTAGCAAGAAGCCCTTGCAGAGCACTGAGGGTTGAGGACAGAGGTACAAATTCTGCCTTGTGGGGACTGAGCCCTGCTCATGGCTAAAAGAAATCAGACCTACAGCTGAGCGAGCTGCTGATCTGTCCCACAGCCACGAGAACTTCAGCAGCTGCATTTTTTTTTTAGATTATTGAGCATCTTTGTTGATTAATCCAGATTAATACATCTGGATTACAGCTCTGCACCCATAAATGCTCTGAGCAGGGAGTGCAGCAGCTGGGCAAGAGCACACAAACACCATCCTGCATAAAAACTCCTCAGAACTGGCCACATGTTTTCTACTCCTTTATTGTTATTTCATAAAACCCCTCTGTCACTCTCCGTGCCTCCAGCCCGTGCTGCTGCTGCCTTGCTCTCCCTCTCTGCTGTGTTTTTAAGGGCCCTGTCTGTACACAAGTCCCCAGAGCATGTTCCCGTTCTGCTTGAAGCAGATTTACTGCTGTGGAAGGCTTTCTCACGCCTATCTCCAGCAGTGATTGAAGAGGGAGGATAATTTGACTGCGAAATAAATCTGTGAGTGACAACTCCCCCCCGGAGCCGCTCCGTGCGCGACAATCCCCTCAGCGCCCGGGTCGCTGTGCTTATCTCACACGTGCAGGGCAGGAGCTTCTCCTGCTCTGCATCTTGAGCAGAGCCCAGGGCAGAGCTGCAGCACCGGGTGCTGAGCCTGGCTGGCCCTGGGGACCTGTCACAAATGGTGGATGGAGGCTGCAGCGTTGTCGCTGCTGGTTAATATTGATGCTGTGTCACTCTCGGATGAGTAATGCACTGAAATTTGACTCTGTTATGCAAGGCTGGTGTGATTACACAGGAAAAGAGGGGCCAGATCTGCAAAGGACCTGGATTCCAGAGAATCTGGGAGAGCTGAGGTGCTTAGGAAGTTCAGGTGTTTAAGAAAACCCAAAGAAAGAAAGAAAGAAACACGAATTTGTATGCCCATGTTTTGGGTTTAAGCAATTAAAGATTTAGAAACCCAGAACTGCTTTGCAACACAAAAATAACCAAAAAAGAAAACTCGTGGAAGGAAAACCACCATTTCAAAGGTTTTTATGCCCAAGTCCTTGTGATGGTGAAGGAACACCTTCTGGGTGTTCTTTCACAACTCACAAAATCACCTCTTGTAGCAGGCCCAGAGCCTGCAACACCTTCCTGGTGTTCAAAGCTTAAGATAAATGCCAATTCATGGTGACTGGAACCTTAGAAACGCCTCTCTTCTGCCTTTGGCCCCCTTGCTTATCTTTCTGTAAGACCATAGGTCACTTTCTTTTAACCATTGCTACTGGACAATTTCCAAAACCCCTGAACTTTATATAAAGAGCTGCTTTTGCCCCACCTCAGGCAGAAGAGCTGTCACTAGGAACTTTTGCAGAAGATTCATAAAAATGCTCCTGTGGAACCCCACAAAGACTTCTCCTCCCTCTCCCTGTGTGTGCCTGCCCAGGCACCTAGCAAGCTGAGAGCTCAAATCACCACAATGGGCTGATAATCAGTAAAGAGCTGATATCACTTAAGCTTGCTAAGGTTGCCTGTGGCTAAGAACTGCTTGGGAACTTGGACAAGCTGTGCTGAGCAGGTCAGAGCTGTCCATGATGCCAGCTGGGGGCTGTGTGCAAATCACAAATGGGATGGGGCTGCTGTGGAACGTGCTTTGAGCTGTTTTATTTTCCAGCATCAGTCTCATTACCTGATTATGACAATGGGAAGATGCCACCAGCTCACATCTCAGGCAGCAGACACAGAACGTAATGTTACAACTCACTTTATAAGTTTTTTGACCAATCCCACAAAGCAAAAGCACATTGACAGTAGTTCTACCCAACCACTATAAGCACAGGTACCTTTGGTTAAAACAATGCTTGCTTATTTCAAATACAATACCTGCTTGTGAGCCTTCAAACACAATGCACAGAGCTCCATTATTAAGCTTCAAACTTCCTAATATCTCTCTAGATGAACTTTTCTGTAGCTTAGAGAGTTATTCAGACAAGCATTAATACGCAGATTATTGTTCTATTTGTCCTTGCTTTTCTACAGTTTAAATAATTTTTCTGCTGACCAATCTCATGGCTGCTGCTTAGCTCTAATCACAGTTCTGCTGTCTCTGAGGCCTTTTGCAGCTTTCCCAAAACCCTCTGATTTTGTGGATTTCCACAATCCAGACCCCATTGCAGCCTGCTGGGGACACCCCAAACCCCAGCACAGCCGCATTAACCTCTGAGCCATTTTCTGCTGTCAGTTCAAGCAACCTGAGCTTCGATTCTCCTTTGCCTGCAGGCTGAGAGAGAAAACATCCCCTTCTTTGGCCACGAGGACAGCTCCTTCCCTGCTCAGCTGGGCCCCAAGGCCTTCAAGATCCCGCGCTCCATCCGGCAGCGCATCTGCGCCACTTTTGACGCGCCCGGCGCCAAGGGCAAGGACTGGCAGCTGCTGGCCCAGAAGAACAGCATCAGCAGGTGATGTCAGCACCCTGGCATGGGGTTTGTGCTGGTGTTTACAGGCGTCCCAGGACAAGGGAAGAGAGGAGAACCATGACTCCTTGTTTCAGAAAGCTGATTTATTATTTTAGGATATATATTATATTATTAGAAAATGATATGTGACCGTGTTCACAGAGGTCTTAGAATGAGGGAAGAGATGAGGATCTGACTCCATGTTTCAGAAGGCTGATTTATTATTTTATGATATATATTACATTAAAACTATACTAAAAGAATAGAAGAAAGGATTTCATCAGAAAGCTGGCTAAGAATAGAAAGGAATGATAACAAAGGTTTGTGTCTTGGACAGAGTCTGAGCCAGCTGACTGTGATTGGCCATTAATTAGAAACAACCAACATGGACCAATCCCAGATGCACCTGTTGCATTCCACAGCAGCAGATAACCATTGGTTACATTTTGTTCCTGAGGCCTCTCAGCTTCTCAGGAGGAAAAATCCTAACAAAAAGATTTTTCATAAAATATCACGGCTACAAGGGTTGGCACCTGGAACGGGGATTTTGGGCTGCTCACGGGTGGTTGGTTGGGTGGGTGGTTGGTTGGTTAGTTGGTTGGTTGATTTGTTGATTGGGTAGTTGGTTGGGTGGGTGGTTGGTTGAGTGATTGGTTGGTTGGTTTGTTGGTTGGTTGGTTGGTTGGTTGGTTGGTTGGTTGGTTGGTTGGTTAATTTGTTGATTGGGTAGTTCATTGGTTTGTTGGTTGGGTGGGTGGTTGGTTGGTTGATTTGTTGATTGGGTAGTTGGTTGGGTGGGTGGTTGGTTGGTTGATTGGGTAGTTCGTTGGTTTGTTGGTTGGTTGGTTTGTTGGTTTGCTGCTGGTGTCAGGAGTGTGGCTGGGAATGAGGGGCTGGGTGGGGCTCACTCCTGGTTTCAGCTCCTCGTCCTTCTGCCCATTCTCCTGGGTCCAAGGCTGCAGAAGGATTTTGTCCATCATTGAACAGTTCTTCAAAGCCCTTAAGAGGCTGCACGTTCCCCCAGACAAATCCCCTTGATTCCCTCTCTCTCTTTCCTATTCCAAAATGAATCCTGCAGATTTTTTTTTTCAGGGAAAGACATCTCTAAAAGAGACAGTCATGCTCTACTGTTAGGAGTAATAATATTATGATTATTAAAACTGAAAGATGCTGTAAAAACCAATTTACTTCTTACTTTGCTTTTTCTGCTTGGCTAAATTAAATTGGCGGAGGCAGCTTCCTCACAAAAATATTTTCTGATTGTCACAAACTCTATAAATGCCTTCCCAGGAGAGCAGAGGAATACTTAAATCAAGCAAAGTAACTTTCCATTGGCTTCCTGCTTTGTGTGGGAGCCTCAATAAACCCCATCTGAGCCAAAGGAAAAAGAGTTTTGGATAAACACTTTGTTTTACCAAATTCTGTGCAAATCACCCCTGCAGGGTCCTAAAAACAGCACATTAGCAAAATAGAAAATCACAGATCAGAGGGGTTGTGTCTTTGCACAACCCAAGCATCAGCTGCTGAAGGGTTTTATTTTCCAAACACGTGGATCGTGCTGGGCATAGGGCACAGCTGCAGCCCGGGCTACTCCTCTTCCCTTTTTCCCTCCTTCCCCTGCAGAAATCTCTCCTTCTTCCTCACCCTTTTTGCCTCCTTTCCCTGCAGGAATCTTTCCTCCTTTCTCACCCCTTTTTCTCTGCCTTCCCTTCAGGAATATCTCCTTATTCCTCACCCCTTTTTCCCTCCCTTCCCTGCAGGAATCTCTCCTTTCTCACCCATTTTCTCTCCTTTTCCTGAAAGAATCTCTCCTTTCCTTGCAGCAATCTCTCCTTATTCCTCACCCCTTTTTCCCTGCAGGAACCTCTCCTTCCTCACCCTTTTCCCCTCCTTTTCCTGCAGGAATCTCTCCTTCTTCCCCATCCCTTTCTCAGTCCTTTCCCTGCAGCAATCTCTCCTTATTCCTCACCCCTTTTTTTCCTTTTACCCTGCAGGAATCTCTCCTTCTTCCTCATCCCTTTTTTCCTTTTTTCCCTGCAGGAATCTCTCCTTTTCCTGCAGGAATCTCACCTTTTTTCCTCTCCTTTCCCTGCAGGAATCTCTCCTCCATCCTCATCCATTTTCTCTCCTTTCCCTGCAGGAATCTCTCCTTCTTCCTCACCCCTTTTCCCTCCTTTCCCTTCACGAATCCCCTTATTCCTCACCCATTTTTCCCTTTTTCCCTGCAGGAATCTCTCCTTTCCCTGCAGGAATCTCTCCTTCTTTCTCTCCTTTCCCTGCAGGAATCTCTCCTCCATCCTCACCCATCTTCTCTCCTTTCCCTGCAGAATTCTCTCCTCTTTCCTCATCCCTTTTTCCCTGCAGGAATCTCTCTTTTCCCTGCAAGAATCTCTCCTTATTCCTCACCCATCTTCTCTCCTTTCCCTGCAGAATTCTCTCCTCTTTCCTCATCCCTTTTTCCCTGCAGGAATCTCTCTTTTCCCTGCAAGAATCTCTCCTTATTCCTCACCCATTTTTCCCTTTTTCCCCGCAGGAACCTCTCGTTCTTTGCCACCCAGAGCAGCCCCTCCGCCGTCATCCTGGACCTGTGGGAGGCGCGGCACCAGCACGACGGGGACCTGGACTCGCTGGCCTGTGCCCTGGAGGAGATTGGCAGGACACACTCCAAGCCCTCCGAGGTGCCAGAGCCCGAGCTGGACGAGCCCGAGTTCCCCTGCAGCAGGAAGGGCCTTTAGTCCCTCTGTCCTGCCAGGACACACGGCCAGTAGGGGCTGTGGGCATGGAACTCACCCCACATCAGTGGCAGCGGGAGGAGCAGCAGCTAAAAACCCTCTGGTGATGAGGAACACGAGCTCCTCCCTGTCCTCCTCCACTTAAAATCCACATTTTGGTGCCCCAGAAGAGCCTGCACTTGTGTCAGTGCCGGGGCAGGAGGGAGAGAGACACAGAGCCATAAGAGGGAAATGTTATTCTGTATTTAGGAACAGTCATGTTCGTGTACTGCCTAGTGAAAAATCAACAAATAGCGTTGGATATTTCGAGCCACTGGAGGTTGGTCCTGGTTAAAAGGTTTCTCTAGTGAAAATCAACAAATGACGTTGGATATTTCGAGCCACTGGAGGTTGGTCCTGGTTAAAAGGTTTCTCGCTTCGAGGGTGGTTTAAAAATCCCATCACGTTGTCACTTTATGTCTGCTACAGGAAAACTGAAAATTTGGCCTTATCCTGTTCAGATGTTTGAGGAATTAGAAGATCTCATAATTATTTCACATCGTGTGTATTCCAAATAATATGTTTTAAAAATTCAGCCCCTTTAATGAATGTACATTTGCTGCAGAGCTTTGCTGCCTGCTCTGTTACCAAAATTCCAGAACAAACCCCTTCATCTCTGAGACTGGGGGGTGTGTGCACACGCCAGAGGAATTTTCTAATTTTCTACGTCTGCAAACTTTCTTAGTCAAAAAGCTGTCTTTGGGGGTGGATTTAAATAACCAAATAACACACGGGAAAATTTCCAGCCCTATTTTAGCAAGTTGAGACATTTATTTTTGTTACTTCATTCTCTGTGGCTGAGCTGAAGGTGAAGGCAATCAGCACAGCTTCATTTTGGTTTGGTTTCAGATTGAAACCACAAACCCCACACGGCACTGCCAACACTGGCCTGGATTTTGTTGCACAATTTGGGAATTTCACAGGGTCCAGAGCTGGCTGTGTTACCTTGGTTTAGTTACAAATTGTATTTACCCCCAAAAATCAGAAGAGAAAATAAGCAGAGAATTCACCTTGTTTTTTACCCATTCCATGCAAAGATGATTTATCACTTCAACCAAACCAAAAAGAGCTGTCACTGTGAGCGAGGGCCTGGTGGAGCTGGGACTGAGCCAGATGTCACCTTTATTTTTGACCATTCTTTTCACTCCCATCCTTCACCACAGCCGAGGTTCTCCTCAGCCCATGGGGCTGCCAGGGTGCAGGCAGGAGAAACAGGAACAGAAATGAGGCTTTGGGAGATTTGTGCAAGTGCAGGAAACCCAAACCAAGGGTTTGGGGGCTGTTTTAGCCTCATGTTTGACTGAGACCAGGGCAGTTCCTTCACCCAGGACTGCAGAGTGAAAATCTGAACAACAACAACGAGATCAACAACAGCAGCAGCTGCTCTGTCCTCGCTCCTGCTGCCCTGAAATCACAAATGTCACTGCCTGCCCAGCTCATGAATAGGCCAAGACATGGAAACCCTGAAACTTGGAAATCCTGGGAGCAGTGCAAAGCTTTCCTGCAGCTCAGCATCTCCTGCAAGCCTGGCAGGAGGCTCCTGGCACAGGTTTCGGGGCAGACAGAAATACCGGCTGCAAGCTGTCACTGCTTTCAGCAGCACATGCTCCTCCAGTTCCATCCCCACTGACTGCCAGTCCTCCTCCACAAACCTGTTCTTGGTTGGACAAAATGTCAGGCATTAGGAAAAAAAAACAAAACAAGGGATGATGGCACCCGGGGAACAAGCGGAGTCTGCGAGCTGCCGTTGTCGGGGAAACCAGCCCGGCTCTGCCTGCAGCAGGGATTTGTTCTCAGCGCCCCAGAGCTGCTCTGCTCCTGAGCGGGCTGGGTTTGTGTGCCCCAGGTGCTGCAGGGGATTCCTGGGTTAGACATTACAGGGAAATCTTCGGGATCAGCTGTTCCGGGAAGTCTGAACCTCTCAAGTACCTCAGAAATGGGGGAAGTGTAAGAGCCTGAATGAGAGATGTGGGACTCCAGGCAGCTCTTCAAAATGCAGTTTGTTGTATCCAAAATGCAGTTTGTTGTACCCAAAATGCAGTTTATTCCATCCAAGAGGTTACAGCAGTCCAGAGTCATGGGTGACAGAGCTGTGCCCACAGCTGTCAGCTCCAGCTGCAGGCAGGCCTGGAGACCCACATCCCTCATTCAGGCTCTCACTAATGACACCCCATGTTGGGCGCCACTGTAAGAGCTGAAATGAGAGATGTGGGACTCCAGGCAGCTCTTCAAAATGCAGTTTATTGTATCCAAAATGCAGTTTGTTGTATCCAAAATGCAGTTTGTTGTATCCAAAATGCAGTTTATTCCATCCAAGAGGTTACAGCAGTCCAGGGTTGTGGGTGACAAAGCTGTGCCCACAGCTGTCAGCTCCAGACAAGCCTAAAGACCCTTTAATTTTGGCTACAAATGCATTATATATTTTTCTTTCCTGAGCATCTTAATACCAATCTATAGTAGAACCCATCTATATCTTAACTTTTACCTATAACCTATCATAACTACTGTAATTACCATATTCATGTCACTGTTCTCCAATCACTAACAGTCAGTACATTACAGTTTCAGCTAGAAGTTGTTTTTCAGTTTTCTTGCAGTGGAAAATTCTGAGACCTTTTTTTTACTTGCCACATCTGCTGCCTTGTTTGCCTGTGCTCTCTTTCTGCTTGGTAAAAAACATCTTCTTGTTTGGGGTAGGTTTATCCTTCACTCTAAGCCATAAAACCCCTTCTAACTAACACACCCTTTGCCTCCTTGGTTATCCAGTGAGACTGGCTCAGCAATTCTTTTCTTCTGTATCAAAACTTGCTTCCATCTCTATTCCTTCATCAGACTCTACATTTAAAAATCTTTCTGCCAAGCATACAAATCTGTGAGACTTTCTTGTCAAACTCTCATCCTTCCTAGCAGGAAAGAAAGAAGGGGAATGTGGCCGGGAAATTGGGATAAGAAGGGAGGCTTTGGGAAATTGGGATAAAGAGGAGCTGCATCCTCCTGCTCTGCTCCAGGGGAGCTGCCCCAAGGCCCCAGGGAGCCCCAGGAGCTGTGGGGGCTCAGCCCCTGCTGCCTTTCCTCAGGGAACGCCGGGTTCTGTCCAGCCCTGGAGCTCTGCAGACCCTCCCAGTGCAGGACCCCCCTCTCAGAGGGTCCCAGCCCTGCCCCACAGTCCCAGCCCACCCACAGCCCCATGTCCTGAAAGGGAATAAATGCCCAAACTGGGCAATTCCAGAGGGAAGCTGTTCCCCCATGCAGGGCTCAGTTGGACGCTGCCCTTTAGGTTTTGTTCCCTGGTTTTTCTTCTTCCCTTTGACTAAATCAGTTCTTTGTTGCTGATCTCACTCTTTGAGAACCCGAATCAACAACTCTCAAGCTTTCCTTCCTATTCCTGACTGCTTTGGTGCTCTTGTGTTCTTTAAATGAACCAGAAATGCCCCAAATATTTATTTCCTTTTTCTCTTTAAAAGACCTTTTGGAAATCCATGCACGTATTCATATGATTTGACCCAAAACACAGATGTGGAGGAGCACCTGGAAAAGGATTAGAGGCCAGAAATTAAAAATTCATTCCTTTCTTCTGTTGTATAAATTATGATAATTGAAAAACAGTTTTCCCCAAACTAGAAAGTAAAAAAAGGAGAAATGTGCATTTCCCCCCCTGTAGATTCCACGTGGCTGCCCTGGCTCTATTCAGGGGAAAGAGCCATTCTGATTTTACATCACCAAAGAATCTGCTTTAATAGATTTTCATTTTCCTGAGCACTTTGCCCAGGTATTTCTGTGCCATGACTCATTGCAGACTAATGGCTGCATTTTAAAAATGACTCCCAGCTCCGCCAGCACCATAAAGCTCATTTCCATCTCGTACCGCCCTGCACTCCCACAGAAATTTTATTGGGATTTTTGTAAGAGATGAAGAGATATCAAACAATTCCCTTAAAATCCAGCAAACTGCTTTTGTCCTTGTTTTTATCTCTGGCCACAGCTGCTCTCCCCCTCTCTGGCCTGGGCACTGCTGCCTTTCAGAGAATCTTATTCAGCATAAATCAGCAGAAAGGGATCTTGCAGGGTCTGGGATATTCACATCACACTGCAAATCCATTCTTTTCCACCTGCAAGGCGGTGCTGTGAAAGTTTTAAAGCATTCAATAACTGATCAATTCCAATTTTCCACAAAAGGGAGACACAGCCCAGGTCCACGGTGAGTTAAACAAGGGAGGGACCGGGCTGGGCTGCTGGTCACCAGCTAAATCTTGTTTTTCAGGCTGTTTCTGCCTGTAAAACACAGATTGCAGCAAAGAGCTGTTCTTGGCTGGTAATTAACTGAGTGGAAAACAGGAAACGAGATTTGAAGTCCTTGACAACCAAGGATGATCTCCAGGGCTGCCTCTCTGACCTTTCCTTGGCTGATGCCCCCAGGGAGTTCTCTCTCACCTGTGGCACAGCAAGAAAAGGGGGAACATCCCTCACCCAGAGCCTGCCCGTGGTTTCCCAGGGGCTGCTCATTCCTGGGATGAGCTCTGCTGAAATTCCCCCCTGGACACTGCTTCTGATCCAACAGGGCTCACAGCCCTCCCTGCCCAGCCCCAGGATTTTGGGGTGGAATAGGTGAAATTCTTCCCTGGATGCTGCTCCTGATCCAACAGGGCTCACAGCTCTCCCTGCCCAGCCCCAGGATTTTGGGGTGGAATTGGTGAAATTCTTCCCTGGATGCTGCTCCTGATCCAACAGGGCTCACAGCCCTCCCTGCCCAGCCTCAGGATTTTGGGGTGGAATTGGTGAAATTCCTTCCTGGATGCTGCTCCCAATCCAACATATAATTCAAAATATAAATAATTCCTAAAAAGAGAAAAAAACAAAACAAAACAAAACCCACAAGTATTCCTCTAGAGAGACTTGTTTTCTCTTCTGCTCCTTTATTTTTGCAGTGGGGAGGTTGTGAAAAGGTTCTTGGCTGCTCTGCCTGAGCATCCCTCCCTGCCCCAGTGTGCTTGGGGTGAAGGAGGGCAGAGCCCTGAGCCCTTCTTCGGATGAAGCTGAAGGAGAGGGGAAGGGAGACAGAACGTGGAATCAAAAGCATGGCCTTGGCTTCATACCACACTTTCTGTGCCTTGTTCTATCAATGTAAATTCTGAATGTTGTACAGTGAAAATACTCGGGAGAGACTCCTTGGAAAAGGCTGCACTGGCTTCTTTTTTTCAGCACATGTACATATATAAATATATATACATATATATATATATATATTTGGTAATGCCAACGAGCTGTGTTCTATTGTCCTGGAGAAGTCAAAGTGGACACTTTGGGTGTTTTCTGTAGAATTTCAGAGCTGTGTGGCCCCAGCCTTTGGGGAGAGGTGTACAGATGGGAGTGATGGATATCAGCTATTTATGAATAAAGAGACTTTTACTGACACCTGACCCTGCTGTCCTTTCACTGCTGGGGTCAAACCAGGCCAGGCACTGGGCAGGGGGGCTCACACGGACCTTTGGGGGTGGCTTCTTGGTTTTAAGCATTCCATTAATTATTTGAATAATTAATTCATCAAATCATTCCTTGGCACAGACAGGGCTGTGCCATGGCTTGGGAACATCCCAGGATATTCCAGGGACATTTCAGGGGCACAGACATCCCCAGCCAGGGTTGGCTGTGCCCACACTCAGGGGCATCTCAGGGACATTCTGGGACATTCCAAGGACATCACAGGGGCACAGATGTCCCCAACCAGGGCCAGGCTGTGCCCACACTCGGGGACATCCCAGGACATTCCAGGGACATCCCAGGACATCCCAGCGATATTCCAAGACATTCCAGGGACATTCCTTGGCACAGACATCCCCAGCCAGGGCTGGGCTTGTGGCCACGCTCGGGGACATCCCAGGACATTCCAGGATATTCCTGGACATCCCAGGGACATTCCAGGGACATTCATTGGCACAAACATCCCCAGCCAGGGCCAGGCAGTGCCCAGGCTCAGGGATATTCCAAGATATTCCAGGGACATCCCAGGGACATTCTGGGACATTCCAAGGACATCCCAGGGGCACAGATGTCCCCAACCAGGGCCAAGCTGTTCTTACACTTGGGGACATCGCAGGATATTCCAGGGACATCCCAGGACATTCCAGGACATCCAAGGCATTCCAGGGACATTCCTTGGCACAGACATCCCCAGCCAGGGCCAGGCTGTGCCCAGGCTCAGGGACATCTCAGGGACATCCCAGGGACATTCTGGGGTGCTCCAGGGACATCCCAGGGGCACAGACATCTCCAGCCAGGGCTAGGCTGTGTCCACACTCAGGGACATCCCAGGATATTCCAGGATATTCCAGGACATCCCAGGCACATTCCTTGGCACAGACCTACCCAGCCAGGGCTGAGCTGTGCCCACACTCAGGGACATCCCAGGATATTCCAGAACAATCCTTGGCACATTCCTTGGCACAGACATCCCCACCCTGGGCTGAGCTGTGCCCTTACTCGGGGACATCCCAGGACATCCCAGGACATCCCAGGCACATTCCTTGGCACAGAGCTACCCAGCCAGGGCTGAGCTGTGCCCACACTCAGGGACATCCCAGGATAATCCAGGACATCCCAGGCACATTCCTTGGCACAGACATCCCCAGCCAGGGCTGAGCTGTGCCCTTACTCGAGGACATCCCAGGACATTCCTCGGCACAGACCTACCCAGCCAGGCCCAGGCTGTGCCCTGTGCCCCCATGAGCCCCGGGCTGTGCCGGGTGCCAGCTCTGCCCCCTCTCAGCTCATTAAATCTCCCCACAAGGTGATTTTATTGCCGGCTGCCAGAGCCGGGATTTACTGCCCCATTCTCCACCTGCCCTCTCGCCGCCGCCCGTTCCTTTGTATTTGTTAATGGCCTTTTCTCTTGTTATATAATCCTGTCAGCAGTGTAAAAATGTCTCTCAGGACTGCTCAGGGGTGTAAATCTCCCGGGCCCCGGCGCTGACAGCGCTGAGTGGTGGTGGCAGGAGCCCTGGCCCGTCCTCCAGTAATTGTCACCACATGATAGGAAAGTGTAAGATTTAATAAGGTCATAAAGCAGAATGGCATCAGCCCGGCTGATGGGGTTTTTTGCATTAGCATTCAGAAGATCTGGGTTCCGTGGGACAATAAATCACAGCAGCTGAGCAGAAATGACCCATTTGATTATTCAAGACTTTCCAGGAAAGTGGGGAGAGCGGCGGGGCCGGGATAAAATTCCCACAGCAAAAAGAATCCAAATTCCTCTGTTCTGCTCTGCTCACCAAGCTGAGCTCAGCTCCAGGACCGTGTTCTGGAGTGGGGGGAGAGATTATTATATATATATATATATATATATATATTGTATATATATATAAATTTTATATATAATTTTTATATATAAATTATATAGAAAAATTATCTATTATATATATATATACATAATATAATATATATTATATATATGTATTATATTTATATAATTTAGCTTTGAGTGGAGTAAAATCAAATATTCCCATCAATCCCGGTACATGGTTGGTGGCAAAGAGCTCCATGCTGATTGCATGTTCCAATGCAGAGCCCCAAATCAACACCAGTGAAGTAAAATCTGGGGAAAAAAATTAATTAAAAGAAGGACAATAGAGAAGAAGAAGAAATAGAGAAGAAAAATTTCCCCACCCAAGTGTGATGGTGTTCACAGGGGTCTGAGGATGAGGGAAGAGATGAGGATCTGACTCCATGTTTCAGAAGGCTGATTTATTATTTTATGATATATATTACATTAAAACTATACTAAAAGAATTGAAGATAGGATTTCATCAGAAGGCTGGCTAAGAATAGAAAAAGAAGGAATGATAACAAAGGTTTGTGGCCTGGGCTCTCTGTCTGAGCCAGCTGACTGTGATTGGCCATTAATTACAAACAACCACATGAGACCAATCCCAGATGCAGCTGTTGCATCCCACAGCAGCAGATAACCATGGTTTACATTTTGTTCCTGAGGCCTCTCAGCTTCTCAGGAGGAAAAATCCTAAGGAAAGGATTTTCCATAAAAGATGTCTGTGACACCCAAGCATTTTCCCCTTGGAGCATCCACAGCTCCTCTTTGTTTGATCCCTCAAGCTCTGGGCAGGTGCTGGAGCCTCACCTTGAACATAACCTGACCTCAAAGCCCTTCCCAAACCCCAAATCCAAGAATTCCCCCCGAGACCCAGCGCTGAGAAACACCTGAAGCACTGCTGGGACTCCTGAGAGCTGCTGGGACGTCTTGGGCTAAAAATTTCATATTTTTAAAGGTGCTAATTAGCAGCTGAGCTCTTCTGAGAAATGCCAGCCGGTTTGTGGGTGACAAACCTGGCAGAGCAGGACCCTGCATCTCCCCAGCCCCTCTCGGTGGATGTGCAGATAAATTCTCCCCCTCATTACCTGGAATGTTCGGGCTCCTGCTCAGACTCTTGCCCACGGCTAGCAATTATTTACTGCTCATTATCACGGGCTCCTGTCAGCTTCAGGGAGCTGGGACCGAGCAGGAAGCGGAGATCCGGGCCGGTGGAAACACCAACAGCATTAAAATGCAAGGAGAGAAATGTACCTTGAGCTCCGACTCGATTTACAAACTCGCCGAGGAGTGACAAGCGTTCCTGAAAGGATTTGTCACCATCAGAGCCATTTAAGGGGCTGTGACAGCGCTGAAACCTCTGCACTCCACATTCCTGGGGAGAAAACTTCAGCGTTTGGCTTCGCAGGGAGAGGAACGGTGGATTTGTGTTTCCAAACAAGCTGTGGGGCTGCTGGGGGATAAAACCAGCACTGGGAGAGAAAAGAAACAATGGGAAGGGTTCCACTGATTGATGAATGGGAAAAGAGATTTCTGTCCTGGTTCAGAGCAAATTTGGAAGAGAACAAGATGACTGGGGATAAAAGCATCATATAGTCAACCCAGGACATTTTCCTTTTACAAATAAACTTCAGGTTTGCTGATAAATGAAACTGGACATTGAAAGATGAAAGAAACAATGGGGAAGACCCCTAAATTCCCTAAGAATTAAAAATTAAAAGGGAGGGTTATACATTAGAGGGGAATCTTTGGTATCAGGCATATTGGGAAGTCTGAACGTCTCAAGTACCTCAAAAATGGGGAAAAACCCCTAAATTCCATAAGAATGAAAAATTAAAAGGAAGGGTTGTACATTAGAGGGGAGTCTTCAGTATCAGGTGTTCTGGGAAGTCTGAACCCCTCAGAAATGGGGAAAACCCCTAAATTCAGTAAGAATTAAAAATCAAAAGAAAGAGTTGTACATTAGAGGGGAATCTTTGGGATCAGGTGTTCTGGAGAGTCTGAACCTCTCAAAGTACCTCAGAAATGGGGAAAGAGAGAAGGGAAATGTGGCTGGAAATTGGGATAAAAAGGGAGGCTGCATCCTCCAAAAATCTGAGAGATCCCAGGGGATGCCCCATGGCCTCTGCCTTGATTGGAATAAAGCCAAAGGACTCCTCTGTCTCCTTTTTGGACATAAACCTCTGGTGTTTGTGGATTAATTTTCCTGACAGCAGAAAGTCAATTTAAACCCTGGCTGTGGGAAAGGTGCTGTGATTCCCTTCCCCACCCCTGCCCTTCGCTGTTATTTCTGTTTCCTTCTTCCTCTGTGGAGGGCACTGGGAGCTCTCTGCAAACACGGGGCTCATTAAATCCCTGCTCCAGAGTTTACAGAGATTACAGCAAAAGCTTCACTCCCCAAAAATGCTGCTCTTTATAAAGTGCATTTCCCCCTGATTCTCCTTGAAGGATGATTTACAGCCCGGCTCATTTTCCTAAACAGCTGTCAGCTCCTTTAGGAAATACCCCAGACAAACAGAGCCCGTTTTTTCCATGCTTTTAAAATTCCAGTAGCTGGGATTATTTTATTATTTATTATTTTATTCTATTTATTACAGATAAAAAGAGGCAATGAGGCAGCAGAGGCTGTTACTGGGGACCCTGCTGGAGCAGGAGCTTCACCTCGGGCTGGCTGGAATTGAAATTTTGGGGCTGAATTAATAACGAGCCCAGCTGGGAAATGCTGCCTGTGCCCTGCAGGGCTGGAAACGTCTTCTGACATTAATAAAATGAGGGAGGGGGTGCTGGATGGGCAGAGCAGGGAACACATGGAATAAAAAAACCCTTCCCTGAGCTCCTGACAGGCCAAGGGATGCTCCTGCTGGCTCTGACACCTTGCAGGGGGAATTTCACAGCTCCCTCCATCCTTCCCAACACTTCAGGGATTTTTGGATATCTCTGACCAGGGAAATCACCTCATTATCTCCATTATTATCCCTAACAACACTGGGAATATTCTGCGAGGGTCACAGAGCAGCTTAAGAACCAGGGAAAAGTAGAAATGAAGGGGTTTTCCTCCCTCCCCAGCATTGTGTTTGTGGGGAGCCTTCACCGGGCTGGGCTTGGGGAAAGGTGCACCAAAACCTCCATCCCTGCCTCAAGAGTGCCAAAACCATCCACCCTTGCCTGGGGAGCACCAAAAACATCCATCTCTGCCTCAGGAACACCAAAAAACCATCCAGACCTGCCTTGGGAACACCAAAAACATCCATCCTCACCTCGGGAGCACCAAAACCACACATTCCCACCTCAGGAGTGCCAAAACCATCCATACCTGCCTGGGGAGCACCAAAAACATCCATTCCCACTTTGGGAGCACCAAAAACACCTTTACCTGCCTCAAGAGTGCCAAAAACATGCATTCCTGCCTCGGGAACACAAAAAAAATCCATCCCTGCCTTGGAAACAGCAAAAACACCCAGCCCTGTCTCAGGAGCACCAAAAACCTCCATCCCTGCCTTGGAAACAAGAAGAAACCTCCATCCCTGCCCTGGAAACTCAAAAAACATCCATTCCCACCTCGGGAACACCAAAAACACACGTCCCCAGTTCAGAAGTGCCAAAAGCATCCATTCCTGCCTCAGGAGCACAAAAAACCTCCATCCCTTCATTGGAAACAACAAGAAACCTCCATCCCTGCCTTGGGAACACCACAAACAATCCATCCCTACCTCAAGAGCACCAGAAACACCTGTCCCTGCCTCAGGAGTGCCAAAAACCTCCCATCCTTGCCTGAGGAGCACAAAAAACCACCCATCCATCCCTTAGGAACGCCAAAAACCTCCATCCCTGCTTTGGGAGCACCAAAACCATCCATCCCTGCCTCAGGAGTGCCAAAAACCACCCATCCCTGCCTGGGGAGCACCCAGGGCACTGAGGAGGAGCTGGGGGACCACAGGAGGAGCCAGGGCAGGGCAGGAGGAGCCTCCTCCAGGTGCGACCCCAAGGAGCAGCTGCTCCTGGCTCCTCGTCATTTTCTGTCCCCTCGTCAGGGGTGAAAATATCCAGTGCACAGCACCAGCTCAGCATTTTGCTGAGCAGTGAATTCAGCTGAGTGCACCCGGGTAAATGGGCAGGGCTTGGGTCACTGAGCGCCAAAGTCAGGCTGCTCACGCCACAATTACCATCATTAGTGATTGGGGTTGGGAGGGAATCACAGCAATTTAATACCACAAAGAAAAGCCCTCCAAGCCACAAAAAATGGCGCAATCCTGGAAAATCTCGGCGGGATGGTGTCACAGACAACTTTTATGGAAAATCCTTTCCTTAGGATTTTTCCTCCTGAGAAGATGAGAGGCCTCAGGAACAAAATGTAACCAATGGTTATCTGCTGCTGTGGAATGCAACAGGTGCATCTGGGATTGGGCTCATGTGGTTGTTTCTAATTAATGGCCTATCACAGTCAGCTGGCTCAGAGAGTCCGAGCCACAAACCTTTGTTATCATTCTTTCCTGTTCTTTTCTTAGCCAGCCTTCTGATGAAATCCTTTCTTCTATTCTTTTAGTATAGTTTGAATATAATATAGATCATAAAATAATAAATCAAGCCTTCTGAAACGTGGAGTCAGATCCTCATCCCTTCCCTCATCCTAAGACCCCTGTGAACACCGTCACACGATGGTACCTCTGCTTCCCCATACACAGAAAATAATTCTGAGGTGCTGCCTGGCCTGGAGCAGGTGGAGAAGCAGCAGAGCTTCAGCAAACGGGGTATGAGGCAGCTAACCAGGGAATCTCTGCTGGCAGAGCTTAATCTGGACAGAACCACAGGGGTTGGTAAGTGGAAAGCACATTTTGGCTGGGGGAACAACCAGGAGATGATTTTCAAGGGGGAAAATCCCAGCCAGGCCGAGCAGGACTCAGGTCACTGGAGGGCTGGAGGGGAGCAAGGATTCAGGGGTGGCATCTCCTCCCTGCCCCGAAATTCAGGTACAAAAATGCCCTGCAGAGGCTCAGCTGCGTCCCCTCCATCCCTGTCCCTTCCCTGCCCTTGAGCTTGTCCTTGCAGGTGGAGTGAGGAGCCTGAGAGAGGCTGAGCTTTGCAGAGCTCCCAGCCAGAGCCAGCCCGGCCCGAGGCGATGCTGCTCCGCACGCAGCAAATGCCAAGAAAATTAAAACTTTCTTCCTTTCTTCCTTAATTTTTTTCTTCTTTTTTTTTTTTTCCTCACCATTGAAATTCAGCATCCACTGCAGCAGAGCTCGGTGCTGCTGGGTGACCTTTGGGTGACATTTGCTTGGCTGGGAGCAGCAGGAGGGACGAGCCCAGCCCCAGGCAGGGCAGGGAGGGAAGGGCTGGGCTGGGGTGCAGGGAAGAAACTGAAATCACAGCCAGGGCACAAATCCAGGTTTTACTGATCATTTTGTACCTCACCAGCACAGTTCCCCCCCTGGTAGAGCTGCAGAGCCCCTGGGATCAGGGCACCTCCCAAAGAAAAGTGACAATGGGCCAAGAAAGAGTTACCTTAGAGCTCTATATATTTAATATATATAAATATTTATTAATATTTTTATTAATATATATATTATAAAATAAATAATATAATTTATTAACTATATTATAATTTATCTTAATTATCTTTATTATTCTGCTTCCAAACGCCCTGGTGCCACCAAAGAAAAGTGGCAATGGGCCAAAAAACAGTTACCTTAAAGCTTTGTATATTTTATATATATAAATATATATTAATATATTTATTAATATATATTATAAAATATGTGTATTATTATATAATTTACTAATTATATTATAACTTATATTAATTATATTTATTATTCTGCTTCCAAACTCTTAATGCCAATAAGCGATTCCTCCTGGTTAAAACAGGAAGGAGGTTAAAAGGACAAGTGATGGAGCAAAGCCCAGCAGAGTCATCTAGGAAACAACAGAGAGAAGGATAATCCACTTTCCGAACTTTTATAAGTCATCAATGGGTTGGTGTTTGGATAAGTTCTGCAGGATTCTTGATTTAAAAAAATAGATAATTAGAAAATGAAACCTTTCTAGCAGTTAGCTCTCACGGTTTGGGGGGTTTGAAACACTTCTGTAAATAGAATTATCTGCTTCAGAGACATTAAACCCACCAGCGGAATCTCTTGCGTTACCACATCGTGAACATCTGACCCCCAACACGGGGAAATAATGAAAAATTAACGGCTCCAGATGTGCCAGCCCTGCCGGTGGCAGATGTTCATTTAACACACCATTTAGAAATCCCCAGTGCACGAGGATAAAACGATGGAATAATGGGGAGGAAGGGAATAATGTGGGGAGCGAAATCTGCACCTTCCCGGGGGTGGGAATGCAGGCAAGGGCAGGAGATCACCCCAAGCACCTTTTGTGGCACAGCTTTAACTCAGGGACTTCTTTCAGGACACTGCTGGGACTGTCCCCAGCCCTTCACCCACCCTTCCTGAAGGTGCCTGTGGCAATCCACAAAATCAGAGGGTTTGGGAAAGCTGCAAAAGGCCTCAGAAACAGCAGAACTGTGATAAGAGCTGAGCAGCAGCCATGAGATTGGCCAGCAGAAAAATTATTTAAACTGTAGAAAAGCAAGGACAAATAGAACAATGGTCTGTGTATTAATGCTTGTCTAGAATAACTCTCTAAGCTACACCGGACAAACCAACAGTCCACCAAATTTGTCCTCCTCCTTAAAAGAATGCAAAGCAATAATTATTTACAGAAAAGTGCGTGAGAAAGTTTGTTACAAGAATGTCAACATCAGAAGGCTTAGAAAATCTTAAAAAATCACCGACATCTTAAAAAATCTTAAAGAATCAGGGTGGCACCCAACGAGCAGCCAAGGCAGGGCAGAGCCCAGGCACTGCTGCCTGCCCAGATCCCACATTTCACCTGTGGCACGGCTGGGCTGGGAGTGCCTTGGAGGTGTTGGGGGTCAGCTCCTGACAGAGACACCCCGTGCTCCCATTTCCATGGAATTTGCTCCCCTTCCCGTGGGATCTTCTCCCATTTCCATGGGACCAGCAGGGCACCCCTGGGGACAGGGGAGCTTCGGGACAGTGGCCTGGGCTGCCCTGGGAAGCCTCATCCCCTCACTCAGCATTCAGCAGGTGGACATGGACTGCAGGGACTTTATTTACCCATTTATGGGCAATAACTCAGTTATTTATCAATGCCCAGAGGTGAAAAAACAGGGAAAAAAACCCAACAAAACAACCCAATTCTTCAGCTGAGATTAGAGGAGAAGCAGGGAAGGGGCAAATCCTCGGAGCACAAACAGATTGCACTATTTATATATGAAAATGTTTTCTGCATCTATAAACTTCCCGTGCCCAGGCACTTTAATTAATTGCAGGGGTTGCCATGGTAACCTCCCTAACTCAATTACAGCTCGCAGAGAGGTGAGTGTGCCCGTGACAGAGCAGGTGCCTCGTGCTGGGCTGCGGTGGGAGCGGAGCCCATGGAAATGGGAGCAGATCCCAAGGAAAGGGGAGTGGATCGTCCAGAAACAGGATAGGATCCCAAGGAAAGGGGAGTGCAAATGGGAACAGATCCCAAGGAAAGGGGAGTGGATCCCATGGAAATGGGAGCCAATCCCGTGGAAAGGGGAGTGGATCCCAAGGAAAGGGGAGTGGATTGTGTGGAAATAGGATAGGAACCCAAGGAAAGGGGAGTGGATCCCATGGAAAGGGGAGTGGAAATGGGAGTGGATCCCATGGAAAGGGGAGAGGATTCCATGGAAAATTGATCCCAAAGAAAGGAGGGGAGAGGGTCCCATGGAAAGGGGACAGGATCCCATGGAAATGGGAGCGGATCAAACGGAAATGGGAGTGGATCCCATGGAAATGGGAGTAGATCACAAGGAAAGGGGAGTGGATCCCATGAAAAAGGGAGTAGATCCTGCAGAAATGGGAGCAGGTCCTATGGGAAGGGGAGTGGATCCCACAGAAATGGGAGCACTGGGGGTGTCTGTCAGGACCTGACCCCCAACACCTCCAATTATCCCAATTCCCCCCAAGGGATGGCACAGCACGGGAGCACAGGTCAGTGTCAAGCTGGCTGAACACAGCTGATTTCCCTGGGGATGGGATGTAATATATTTCCTGGGAGAGGAGATTTTGGGGAGGGAAGTGCAGCTGTGGCAGGCTGAGGTGCCCTGGGTGAGGGGGACTCTGGGGGACCCCGAGGTCCAGCTCCACTGCCCGACCCTCCCTGTGACAGATCCTCCTCTGACACTGCCAAGCTCAGCCTCTGGTTTGTGCCCCAACTGTACGAGCAGGGCAGCCCCTCTGAGGGACAGAGATTTGTAAAGAATTCTTAAAATTGGATAGAAAGTTGTTTTGGTTTGAAAAGACAGATGTCTGCTAAGGAAGTGGGAGTCTCCTCTGAAATGGAAAATGTAAACTTCCTCCCTGTGATTTATTACAATTTTGAAATTAAAAGGCTCTCAGGCAAAGGTATGGGAATAGGAATAACAGTTCTTTATTAGAAAAACTAAAGAAACAAATGAAATAAACAAAAAAAACCCCACTGGCAGAGTCAGAATCCAACCTGCCCCCCTGTGTGTCAGGGTGGTGGCACAGCCCCATCCCAGGGGGGCTCAGCCCTCCTGCAGTGCCAGCTGTGGTTCTGCTGGAGCAGGGATCCTGCACAAGGGGGGAGTTTTCCTCTGCAGCTCCAGGAATGCTGGAGATGGGCCTGGAATTCCTCTGGCAATGCAGGGCAGCAGAAAGCTGCTCCTCTGGCAATGCAATGGGCAAAGGCTGCTGGGGTGTCCCAAACCCCAGATTGTACCCAGGTAGGAATGTTTGAAATCTCAGATTGTATCCAGGTAGGAATGTTTGAGATCTCAGATTGGATCCAGGTAGGAATGCTTGGCTCCTCCCCTGGGTGGAGCATCTCCCCAAGGGATGATGAAATTTGATCAGCCATGCAGGGACACTCAGTGGCCATGGACAGAAGATAATTAACAATCAATGGCCCATGAACAGCAGAGATCTCCTGGAGGGAGGATTGGTTGTGGGAGAGATCAAGAAAACTGCCCAATGAACAGAGGATATCTGCCACACCTCTGACAGATGGGAATTGAATACAGGCCCAGTTAAACCTGAGACAAAAGCTCACACAGCCTTGTCCACGTGTGTGCAAACTCTGAGATGAGGTGTGCTGGCTTAGGAAGGCCACGTAACAGAGATGACAGTGCTGAGAGAGAAATTGAACTAGAAACAAGATTCAAAACATGGCTTTGCAAAAAGGCTAGATAATTTAGAGAATTAGAACTGTGAAAGACGCATTGTAGCAAGACCACAAGGAGAAAAAAATATAAAAAACCCAACCAACACCCCTCCTGACTCCTGACCAGCTCAGGCACCAGAATTACCCTCTGCTGCCCCAGCTCCCATTGGGAAGGTCTGTCTGAAGTTCCTGTCAGATCCGTGATCGATACCGCAGGAGTTGCTATTCACTGCGAGCCTCACAAAGACCCAGCTCCTTCCCTGCACCACATCAGACAAACCATCTGCATCACAATCAGCGTTTGCCTCCAGACAGCTCAAAAGCAGTGGCTGTGACCCTTCTTTGTGTCACTGGGCGATCAACAGCACAGCAAAGGCAGAGAAAAAGGAGGGGAGAAATGACATTTCCTCCCAGCGTTATCACCTGCGATCTGGCGGTGATAACCTTTCCATCCATTGTGAAAAGTCACCTGCCATGGATGGGCTCGATTTTCCTGCACCTGCTCTGCTCTTATCTCCGTTCCTCTGGCACCTTTTCCAGGGCTGTGTGACAAAAGGGACACTGCCACTCCAGCTCTTGCGCCTGCCATCCCCTGTCCTGAGCGTGGCTGTGGCAGGATGCTCCTCTGGCCCTCTCCAGCTCCTGTCACTCGAGTTAAGTGTCCTTTTCTCCCGTTTGAAATTAAACGCCTTGTTAGGTACTTCTAAAGGTGTCTCTGGTGAGACACTGTGATATTTCTTCCCCTCTCTGCCCCCATCCTCCAAGGTCATGGACAGCGACTTCAGCTTGTTTCTTAAAGGTTAAATGCAACTTCCAGAAGAGGAGCTTGAACTTTGGAGAGCGAAGGCAGAGAAAAAAAGCAGCCCCCCTCCGAGAATACAAATTGTTCTGTGAGCAGCAGCTGGACAGAAAACAGCAGCTCCATCCTGAGCAACAGCTTCATCTGTCTGTGCAGAGCCCTGCTCCTCTCCCTGCAGAGCAGGAACTTGCCAGAGGCTTTTCCTTTCAGCAGAGCCCCCACCAGCTGTGCCCGTGCTCCCTGAAGGATGCAGAGTTAACTCTTCAGAGCTGCCATCTCCAGCCTGGCAGGGGATGATGCTCGCTCAAAGTCTGGACAAATTCTGCTCTGCTCTTCACCAGGAGATGACAAATCACATCTTCACATCTTCAATCACAAATTCCTGCCCCGTTTTCTGCACCCCTCTTGTCCTCCCAGTGCTGGGGTTAGCCCAATGTAAAGGATCTCAATCTTTAGGAAAGATTTTTACTGCATTTTTCATTCTCTACTTGTTTTCCTGTGCCCACCCAACTTGCTGGGTTTACAACAGAGAACTTCAGAAATTCCTGGGGTTTTTTGTGAATTCAAGCTCAAGAAATTCCCGAGGTTTACTGCAAATTCAAGCTCAAGAAATTCCCGAGGTTAACTGCAAATTCAAGCTCAAGAAATTCACAGGGTTTATTGCAAATTCAAGCTCAAGAAATTTCCAGGGTTTATTGCAAATTCAAGCTCAAGAAATTCCCGGGGCTTATTGCAAATTCAAGCTCAAGAAATTCACGGGGTTTTTGCAAATTCAAGCTCAAGAAATTCCCAGGGGTTACTGCAGCTCAGGCTCAGGGGTGTGCCTTCCCCAGGCTCCCCTGCTGATGCTCTCCCACCCTGAGGGAATCAGCACAGCCCCAGTTTGAGGGCCCCCACTTGTGCAAAGGCCCCCTCAAACAAGAGCCTGCAACGACAGAATCCCCAAACTCCTCCAGTTCAATCATGAACAGGTTTTCTAGGGAGAAACTGGCCAAGCAGCTCCAGGTATCCTGAGTGGGCTGTGCTACCCTGAGGCTGGGTTTACAACACATCCAGAATTTTCTTCAGTCTATCGAGGCTCCATCTTTAAAAGTATTATTTTTTTTCTTGCTCCGCAGCCCTGTACTGACAAAGTGGTGGTAAGTGGATGTGATTTTTGCCTTGGCAGGGTTTGTGGAGGCCGAGGCTGGCAGGAATGAATCCCTGGCAGAGCAGCAGCCTCTGGGGGCTGGGATTATCAAGGTTGGTTTAGCAGCGAGCTCTGCTCAAGCACATCAGACATGACTGGACATCTCCAAGGGCCAGGCAGCAGTGCTGAGGAATTCCAAAAACATCCTCCTGCAAAGCACAGCCTGCTCTCTTCATCCCAGTTTAACCAGTTACAGGCACAGCAAAGCTGGGGGGGGGGGGTGCCCACCGTGGTGTGCAGCTGTTTCTGCAAATACAGGGTTTACAATTTTTTCATTAAATTATATGAGATTCCTCCTTATCTCCACTTGACTGCACTGGAATCACCAGTGAAAAGGTGCAGGGTGTTTCCATGTATGTTTTATATCTATTTCAGTGTGTAAATATAAGTGTCAAAGAGACGCTGGGTTAAAACAGGTGCAAAAGTGGCAAATCAGACATTTCCCTCTCCAGTTGTCATTATTCAAGAGCGAAGCAGAGCAGTGGACCAGAAACAAAACTCACAAAACCCAGGACGTGTTCTGAGCCATTTGAGCAGCAGCAATCAGACAGCAAAATTCTAAACAGATAAAAAAGCAACATCAAGCTCACACACTGAGAAAGTTCCAACTTTGCACGGATTTAAGAAAGGAAAAGAAAAATTGACCTTCCTTCAAGGCATAAATCGACCTCTAATGGATTAGGATTTCTCCTGCAAGCAGCTCTTAATTAAGCAGTGCACAAAATCACTTTGCAACATCGCTGTGAGTGGGAGCCACTGCTGGGGAGTTGTTAAATGAAAGCTCTGCTGACTGGATTGGGCCACCAGGGATTGGGTCCACACAGCCACAGCTCCTGTGGTCACACTCCTGGTGGCTCTGGAAAAAGCAGGGGACAAACCCCTGGTGACAGCCCCACCCATCCATCCCTGCAGCTGGGCACACCTGGATGGGACAGACCTGGAATGAGGGGTGCAGGGCCCTCTCGGGGCTGGGGGGTGAGGGCTGGTTTGGCTGCAGAGCCACCCAACAGCAGGGACCCAACAGGACACACCCAACAGCAGGGATCCAACAGGACACGCCCAACACAGGACGCGCCCAGCAGGTGACACACCCAACAGTAGAGATCCAACAGGACACGCCCAGCAGGGGACACACCCAACAGTAGAGATCCAACAGGACACGCCCAGCAGGGGACACACCCAACAGCAGGGATCCAACAGGACAAGCCCAGGACAGGACAAGCCCAGCACAAGGGACCCAACAGGACACACCCAACAGAGGACACACCCAGCAGGGGACACATCCAGAACAGGACATGCCCAAAACAGGACACGCCCAAAACAGGACACGCCCAGCACCAGGGATCCAACAGGACACACCCACCAGGGGACATGCCCAGGACAGGACACGCCCAGCACTGGGGATCCAACAGGACACACCCAACAGGGGACACGCCCAGCAGGGGACACGCCCAGGACAGGCCAGGCCCATAAGGGGACATGCCTAGCAGCAGGCATCGAAAAAGACACGCCCACCAGGCGACAGACCCAGCAGGGGACACGCCCAGCACGGGACACGCCCAGTGTGGGACGTGCCAGCACCAGGGATCCAACAGGACACGCCCAGCATAGGACACATGCAACAAGGGACATGCCTGGCATGGGACACACCTGAAACAGGCCACACTCAGCAGGGGACACACCTGGCACAGAACATGGCCAGGAAAGGACACACCTGGCACCAGGGATCCAGCAGGACACACCCAGCAGGTGACACACCCAACAGGGGACGTGACTGGCATGGGACACACCTGGCACAGGACACACCTGGCACAGGACACACCTGGCACAGGACATGTCCAACGGCCCCCAGAGCTGCACCCACTCTCCATCTCCTGCTGGGTTCACCTCACAGAGGGATCAGAGCAGGAGCCAGCCCAGATCTCTCACCCTGCTCCTCCTCCCACCCTCCCCAAAGCCCCAATTAACTCCTTGTTCCCCCCAGCCCAGCACGGGGGGTGCTGCAGAGCCCACCCACTCCTCATCACAGCCTGAGCAGCCCGGGCAGGGCTCAGACCACCCACACCAGGGGTCTGCCACTGCCACCAGCACAGGTCACGGCCGCTCTGGTCAGAGGCGTTCCCTGCACACAATTATTGGGACAATTACTCCCTGAAGCACGAGCAGCTTTCATCTTGAGCAGGAAATTTGGAGAAGGAAGTACAAAGCCACTGAGAATCCAGCTAATGCCACAGGAAAAGGTCACAGAGGCAGCTGAGATCACAAGCAGTGTCAGGATTATCCCTCTTCCATCTCTATTTCAGCTCTGTTTTTTTAATAAAAGCCAAGTCTGTGGAAACTCAAAGCTCAATGCTGAAAGG
Organism: Geothlypis trichas; assembly: GCA_009764595.1. Lineage (NCBI taxonomy): Eukaryota > Metazoa > Chordata > Aves > Passeriformes > Parulidae > Geothlypis > Geothlypis trichas. The sequence goes on from CM019928.1 coordinate 1,717,782, forward strand.
TGGATGCTGATCTACATCAACAACACCACCCTTGGAGCAGCAGCCTTTGAATCTGAACCTCGCTGTGAACCTCACACTTGATCCCACACTTTGATTCAGTGCAGAATGATATGCACAGCATCATCTGTGGCTCTAAAGGGTTCTGTAAAGGGATTTTCAGCAAAGGCAGTGAACAGCTCTGCAGAAATTGTCTCCCCTCGAGTGGAACAGAAGCAGCTGTGGGCAGGATCCTGTGACCAGTGCCAAAAACCCCAGAGCTGACCCTGTGAGGGCTCACCCTGTTGCACACCAGCTTCTGAATGAATTTAAACCAAATTCCACCTGTTCTGATGAATTATCTGCTCTCCACCCAAGAGCCACTGAGAACCTGTTTGGGGAAAAAAAGCTCCAATAAAAATCCCACCAACAATAACCACTCCAAACCATTGAACAGTTGGGAAAAGCTTAATCAATGATTTTTGCTTGCCCTCCCCTCCTCTTGTCAGCAGCTCTTCAGAGGAAATAAACATTCCATGAGCTCCTTTTGTAAATTGACTACAAGCAGTGCTTTCTGCTTTTTATTTTTTATTTTTTAAATAACAATCCCCCAACAAATCATTAAAAAAAAGACAGGCCCGCAGTGGGATGCAATTTATTCTTCAGGCTTACACTTTACCCCACTTAATTACTCCACAGGAGTGAATTCCCAGTTAATGGCAGCTGACAGCTGATGACCTTTACATCACAATTTTTTCCAAACTTCTTGAGAGGCCCCCAGATTTCCTACAGGTAATGCTAAGCTGGTATTTAGGTGATGCCATCTAATTGTTTCCATGAGCTCATCCCAGTGAAATCCTGATGCATTATTTACACCCCTGGATGGACAAACCATTCTGGAAGTGCAGTAATAAAATAACAGTAAAATAACGGTGGAAGTGCAGTAATAAAATAATGTAACCATGATGTTCCTCATCCTAGGCAGGGGGAAGAAAGCATTTCCAGCACGTTCTTAATTTTAAAAGCATATTTTCAGTTTTTACTGGAGTCAGTCTTTGATAAAGCACGTTAATCACCTGTCACACAGGTGTCAGGGTACCCAAGGGAACCCCGAGCTGGGATGTCATTCCAGGGTACACAAAAAATCATCATTAAAAACAAAACAAATGCAGAAACCAGACCGGGAGAAGAAGGAAGAATAAACCTGACAAGAGCAGCCCCAAATCCTGGAGTTATCCTTTGCCTGCCTCCTACCAAAGCCAGGTGATTCCAGGAGCAGATGTAGGGCTCTGGAAAGCCAATGAATCAATGCACAGTTAAATTACACAGCCCGTGAAACTCAACGGCAGCACAAGATGTAACACCAGCACATAAAAACCCTGCAAACAATAAATAAAGCAGAGCCACGTTCAGGGACTGCCTTGTTATTTATCTGAGCAGGGCTTGGGCACATTGCTCACAGCTGAGCACATCACTACCCAAAAAATGAGAGTCCACAGTGCAGCTGCCCACATCCCTCATTTTCCCTTAAATGCCAAAAATCCTCACATTTACAGCAGTTTTCTTTACACACCTAGGAGCTCCTGGAGGCAGCACCATCCCCTTGTTCCCCTCCCTCAGGGTAACAATCAATTCCCTTGGGATCACTGCTGCAGGGACTGGAGAGCCCTCACAAATGCTGCACCTACTTCAGGTGTGACATCTCCAACACCTCCGAGTTCACGTTTGAAATCCTGCTTTTTCTTTGCTCCTAGTTCTTTCTCAAGACAAAGTGTGGTGGTTTAACCTTGGTTTTTAAAGAGAAAATCCATCTTTAGTTAAAAGTTTTTAGAAAATCCAAGTTTTAGTTAAAGCTTGGTTTTTAGTTGAAGAGAAAATGCATCAGTTATGGAAGGGATTCTCAGTGCCAGGATCCACACTGTCCAAAAATCCCATTTTTCCTGTGCCTCTTCCTGGTTTTCATTCCTTTCTGGGCATACAAACCGGAGGTTCTGAGCTTTTCTGTTTTTCAGATGTGTGCCCAGATTTTTCCTTCCTGGGCACACATACCAGAGATTCTGAGCCTTTCTAAGCTTTTCTATTTTTCAGATTCTGTGCTGCTTTAGTGTGAGGGTCTGGGCTTCACATTAGGGCATGGTGAGCTCTGTGCACAGAGTGGGTGACAAAGCAATTCCTTCTCCAGCTGGGGACCAGGGACAAACGACCCAAACCTGAGCCCCAAGAGCACAAACAAGGTGGGGTGAAGAGAGAAAAACAAAAAGGATGGGACTTGGTAACTTAAAGCTATAATTGGACAATTAATTCCAATATGGAAATGGAGCAGAACTTTAAAAAGTGACAGACCCCATGACCCGTTGTCCCTTTTGTGACTCTTTCTTCACCTCCTTCCCACCAACCCCAGCAGCCCCTGGAGGTCCCACTGCAGCAGCTCCTTCTCCATCTTCCCACCTTGAGCTTCCCAGTTCCAGTTTTTAGTGTTTACCAGTAACTTCTAGGATTTTTTCCCAGAAGTTGCCAGGAAACACTAATGACTGGGTGCTTAATTAAAACCAAAGTGGCCCAGCTCAGGGGAGGAGGGCAAACTGGATAGTATGAACAACAAAAGTGTTCCAGCTCAGGGGAGGGGGGCATCTGGTTGTACTTCTCTTATCTGGGAGTGTCACTGTCATATTTTCTGAAAATCCCCTTGCCCAGGTTTCTTCTCCTGGGAAGCCTCAGAGAAAAAGGAAAACACTATGATCTCATTTGCTTCTCCCTGTTTTGCTGCTTTGGAATGTGGTTTGGAGATTGTTTATCCAACATGGGAATTGGGTTTATTTAATGACCAATCACCATGAGGCTGTGTCAGACTCTAAGGAGTCAGCCACGAGTTTTCAGTCAGTATCTTGTTAAGCCTTCTGGAAGGATCCTTTCTCTATTCTTTAGTATAGTTTAGTATTCTTTAGTATAACATTCTTTAATATAACATAATATCATTCAATAATAAATCAGCCTTCTAAGAACATGGAGTCAGATTCTCAATTCCTCCTTCCTCCTGGGGTCCCTGAAAATACCACACTGGAGTTCTCTCAGGGGGGCAAAAATACCTGAAAATTGGGAGAACTGGGGGAAGCCTCTGCTTGTGAGAGCACCCCTGAACTGGGACCTCATTATCACCCACCTCACTAAAAAGGACCTCTCACCATCTCTCGGGTGCTGGGATCCTGATCTGGCCTCTCTCTGCCCTCCTCAGAGCTGGGCTGCCTCTCCTATCTTTGCTGAGAGCCCCTTGATTTCAAATTATAATAATAATTCAGAGGGAAGGGAGTTATATTTTCCATTCCAAGGGAGGTCCTGCCTTCCTTAGCAGATCCCTGTCTTTCAAACCGAGACACAAAGCAAGAGAAAGAGAAGTGCAGGGAAATTAATGTGTATTTATAGCAGGCATTGATTGCACTATTTATTCCTGCTCTTCTTTCTGGCAACTCAAATCAGCCCCATGTCCTTAAGGGGCTCAATTTCCTCCTCGCTGATCACTTGGAGCCTCCTCCTGAACTCTCTGAGCAGCTCTGAGCTGGCACTGATTGGGGTGGGACAACTGCTCTGCACACACCTCAGTCCCTGTCAGGCTCCTGAAGAGGCCATGAGCTTCCTACAGGAGATTTGGAAGGATTTTGGGGTGTTCTGCTCAGAGCCTCTCCCCACCTGTTGAAGATTGCAATGCAAGATGTTTCCATTACCATCTGTAGGGCAGATTCCCTTTGTCAAGTGGGCAGTTTGCCTTATCTCTCTCTTTGAGTGACCACATTCAGTCCTCTCTCAGGAGGGGGCATTGCTGATAACAGCTATTGAATGTCCCTGCATGGCTGATAAGAACTACAGCATCCCATTGGGAGATGGGAGCCCAGAGGGAGGAGCCAAGCATTCCTACCTGGATAGAATCTGGGGATTCTGGAACACCAGCCAAGCATTCCTACCTGGATAGAATCTGGAGATTCTGGAACACCAGCACGGCTTCTCCACTGGATTCCCAGAGGAGCAGCAGCTGCCTCTGCCCCTGGATCTCCAGAGGAGACTCCACCCTTCTCCAGGATCCCTGCTCCAGCAGAACCAGCCCTGACACTGCAGGAGGGCTGAGCCACAATTCCAATGGCACTGCTGCCAACAGCCTGACCCACAGGGTGTCAGGCTGGGTTCTGACTCTGGCAGTGCTGTTCTACTGCACTGCATTGTTTATTTTATCCTTTTCTATTTATTTCCTTTCCCTATTAAAGAACTGTTATTTCCTGCTCCCATATTTTTTTTTCCCTGAAAGCCCCTTAATTTAAAATTTACAGCAATTGGGAGGGGTGGGGAGGGTTTACATTCTCCATTTTAGGCGAGGCTCCTGCCTTCCTTAGCAGACTCCTGGCTTTCCAAACCAAGACACCACCCCACAGAGAATGGCTGCCAGGAGATTCAGGGTTCCTGGGAATTCCCAGCTCAGATTAAAGCCACTCCAGCCCCTGTCCCTGTCCCACAGACACCTTTTCCAGGTCCAGAAGCCTCTGGGATGCTACCCAAGGAGGAGAGGGCTGATGGTTCTGCTCCAGCCCCCCAGCCCTGCAGTGACACAGAGCCGGCAGTGGCTGCACAGCTCCGTCCCCACAGGAGAATCCCACAGCTCCCAAGGCCTGAACCAGCAAATATTTAGTCCAGTTCGAAGCTGAAGGGCTGAAGCTCAGTGCCAGGGGCTGCCCCTCTCACCCCCTGAATCCCACAGAGCTCCTGGAGCCTGTGCTCATTATCCTTTCATGAACTGCGGGGTCCAAGGCGTGTTTGTCTTGCAGCTGCTGATGTTCAGGTAACACTTCCCCCGAAGCTGTCATAAAACTTTCAGAGCTGCTATTATTTTTAACCTGCTGCCAGAGGCAAATCTTCCAGGAGGAAGATTCCCTCCTGGCAAACAGAGCTGGTGTCCTCAGCAGGGCCAGGAAAGTGCAAATCAGCTCCACCTCCCAGTGCCACCAGGGCAGAACTTTGGCTTCATGGTGACCAGTACAGGAAAGTGCAAATCAGCTCCACCTCCCAGTGCCACCAGGGCAGAACTTTGGCTTCATGGTGACCAGTACAGGAAAATGAAAACCAATTTCCCCTTGCAGTGCCACCAGGGAAGAAGTTTGGCTCCAGTAAAGTGCAAAAAATTTCTCCCTCCCAGTGCCACCAGGGCACAGCTTTAGCTCCAGTAAAGTGCAAAAATTTTCTCCCTCACAGTGCCACTAGGGCACAGCTTTGTCTTCATGGTGACCAGTACAGGAAAGTGAAAACCAATTCCTCCTCCCAATGCCACCAGGGCACAACTTTGGCTCCAGGAAAGTGCAAAAATTTTCTCCCTCCCAGTGCCACCAGGGCACAGCTTTGGTTCCATGCTGACCAGACCAGACCTCCCAATATCAACTTTTAGGGAGGACAATGCCAGCAGGATTGCCCAGCTCCCCACGTGGCACAGGGATGTGTTAATCCATCCTGGGTTAATGCCTCCTGCTCTTGTTGTGAGCCACACTCAGATCCTCCAAATTCATCATTTAATTCCGATTGCCCTGCAGAAATAGCACCCTCTTTGGAAAACTCAATTTGAAAGATCATTAAAACCTACAAAAGACTTTATCTGTTGGGGGAAAAAAACACTGTGTACACAGATGAGGGGGGAGAGATCTCACCCATGGAAATGACAGCGATTTCTACCTGAACCTCTTCAGCTGGAGTTGCTAAGTAACCGTGACACACCACTGTGCATTGTCTGCAGCCTCTGGTCTGAGCCTGACAGGCTGATTCATTCTCTGAGTGCCCAACCTGCACCAGGAGGGTTTGAAATACTTCAGCATTTACCTGGACAGCAAGGGAGGGAGGAGCAGCAAAACAAAACAAAACAAAGAAGAAAAACCTACAGCCAAAACCCCAAACCCATCTATAATTTATGAATTAAGTTTTATTACCAGGCTTCTCTATTTAGACAGAAACCAAACTCCACTTCCACAGAAGAAGATGATGTATGAAGTGGTTTGTCCCTCTGATATCTGTGCCTCCCACACCAGTAAATCCATCTCTCCATCTCCAAAGGATGTAAATTTAATTACAGATACTGTGTGGCAGCGTTTGGAACGAGACAGTGAAAGAAAAGCCTCCATTGTCCCTGCAGTGCCCTGAGAATCCCCATTCCCACGGGAGGAGTTTGGGGAAGTCAGCAGAGATCCAGCCCTGGGTCAGAGCTCACCTGAAGCAAAACTCCCTGGAGCTCTGTTGGTGCTTCAAGGGTTCCCCATGCCCAGGACAGCTGAGCAGGACATCAATTAACACAGGGAGCGTTAATCACTGGCTGTTTATCCACCAGCACAGCACGGGAGAGCCAGGCTGACCAAACCTCATAACCCCAAAGTTCTGCTCGCTAAAGCAGCCAGGAACTGCTCTGAGAGCTCCCGCCTCACGTTTCCTTTTTAAAGTAGTGTGTTAAATATCGTTTCAGGTTATAACATAAGGTTAAAATAGAAACTGTGCTGTGTAAGATACTTTTTTTAAAGAGAGGACTCTGAAATAGCAGCCACAGGACACCTGAATCTTTCAGAGAAAGAGAATTTATTGCCTTCTTATCAGAAGAAATGAACTTCTTCCTGCCTCACTCAGGCTTAGGATTCAGAGGAAGAAGCTGACACTGACCAGACAGAATCCTGTGTTTGAATGGAATTTATGCATCATGGATGAGGTGCATGAATATGCAACAGGCTGCTACTTTTAAGGGTTAATCCTCTGTTAACATGGGTCCTTTTTCAGGCCTATTTTGCCCAGAAAAGTTACCTGGACTGTCTGTAACTCTTTGTTCTTATTGTCTCATATTGTCCTAATCCAAATTTTTATTACTCTAGTTATATTGCTATTTTTATAACCATATTATTACAATTAAACTTCCAAAATTTCAAAAACAAGTGATTGGCGTTTTTCCCAACCCAAGGAAAACATCCTCTCAGCTCACCCTGAGTGCACTGAGAGCTTCCCAAGCTCTTCATCTCTTCCCAAGCTCTCCATCTCTTCCCAAGCTCTTCATCTCTTCCCAAGCTCTTCATCTCATGCCTCACACTTGTTTTGCCCCCGTGTTTTATCCCTGCAAACACGGAGAACACGGCATTAAATCCTCAGCACAGATGCTGCAAATCACCTGAGCTCGGGCGTGTTCTGTGCATCTCCTCGGGTAATGAAGGAGCTCAGGAAAGAAATAATTCATTTACAGCAGCTGCAGGTGACAGCCACAAGGTGCCTTTAACTCAGCAGAGCTGGGGGTGCACGCAGGCACCGAGCGCGCCGCAGTCCTTGCCTGCCCTGATGTTAAATTAATTAATCAGGAGATAATTAAACATCCCGGACATACTTGTGTTCGATAAGTGGGACATGCCTGGTTTTTTCCTCCACGTGAATTCCTCCTGATGAAGCACTTTCTGCCGCACCACAGAAATAAAACCGGGTCTCTTGGTGATTCAGTGCAGATCCAGCAATTAATTCCTCTTCTCTGAGACTTTGTTTCAGAAGTTCAGTTTCGTGAAAGGGAAAAAAAAAATCCAAACCCTTAATTTAAATCTCTGTGTGATAACTGATAATGATTTTATTTAACTTCCACTGGGGCAGGATGGGAAGTGGATTTTAGGCCAAACCCAGAGTGGTTTATCCAAACACCTTCAGAGCTTGAGTGAAGGTTGCAGATTAAGGGGAGATGGCTGCTCCCTCTTTATCCCCTTCACCTCCAGATAAATCAGTTTTTGGAGGGCTCCTGGTCATTGCAGAGCTCCCCCAGCTTCTCTCCCGTGTGTTTCCCAAAGAAATCCTTGCAATTCCCAAAGAAACCTTCATGTTTCCCAAATAAATCCAGGCAGAAAAAGGCAGAAAACACTTCTGGCTGCCTTCACCTGTCAGACACCTCCTAGGGATATTTTGCTGCTGCTCCATCAGATTTTATTACCCGTGTCTTCTAATTGACCTGGCTCCAAATTCAGTGCTGCAGTCGCTCCTCGTGAGCCAGTCCCTGTTTCTGAACATCAGGATCTGCCCTTCCCCACGTCCCACAAAGTCTGACACATCTGCAGCCCTTTTACCTAACCACCCATTTCCAGACTGAGCATTCGAAAATAAAACTTATTCTCACTTCCAAAAGCAAAAAAAGGCAGAGAAAAATAAAAGGTAATGCTGTAATACAAAGGAATGTGTGCAGCTGGATCAACATTTCTATCAAAAAAAGCAAAAAAGCTAAAGCGACTGTAAAAAGCCTTGCCTTGTGCTGAATTTATGTAAATAACAAAGGCAAGAAAATGAATATTCATGTACCACGTGCTGCTTAATGGGCTCCTGCCTTCTGTTCTGGGAATTCTGCCCTGAGCCGGGAACTTGGAGCTCCGAGGAGGCTGAGAGGGGCAGGGGGGGACAGGGACTGGGAGGGACTGGGGTGGACTGGGAGGGACTGGGACTGGGATGGACTGGGATGGACTGGGTTATACTGGGATGGACTGGGATGGACTGGGTTATACTGGGATGGACTGGGATGGACTGGGATGGACTGGGGTGGACATGGATGGACAGCGACTCAGATGGATTGAGACTGGGATGGACTGGGAGGGACTGGGGTGGACTGGAGTGGACAGGGAATGGGATGGGATGGACTGGGATTGGGATGGACAGAACCCAGGATGGACAGGGATGGACTGGGGTGGATTGGGGTGGACTGGGGTGGACAGGGACTGGGATGGGATGGACTGCGATTGGAATGGACAGAGCCCAGGATGGACAGGGAATGGGATGAACAGGGACTGGGATGGACTGGGATGGACAAAGCCACAAAAAAAACCGGAATTTAGGCTGGCTAATCACAGAAATGTTCCAATCATCAGGACAAGTGCTGCAGTAGCTAACACACAAGCAGGCTCAATTAACCCTAATTAGTTCAGAGTCGTGCTACAAAAGCCTTCATTAGCAGAGTCTGAATGCAGCGAGGAAGGGAAATAAGGTTTGGTTGTGAGCTGTACTCAAGGATCTCCGGTGGATGAAGATGAGGAGGAGGGGGAATGAACCTTTCCCTTGTGGGGCAGGGGGCTGCTGGCCCTGGAACTATTGATCTGACACCAAAGCTCTGCCTGGTGCCACCTAGAAACGTGTTTGGAGGGGTTTATTTTTATGATTTGCCATAGGAACACACATTCAAACAGCAACTCAAATCAGGTCCTGCAACGTCTCCCAAGAGTTTTCTTTAGTTTTGCCCTTTGGAAGCTCTGAACACATTTATTTCCTGACAGAACTGGAAAATATTGCAGTTTAAATGCTTCCCAGTGCAGGAAGGAAACCTTTTTCACCTGCTGGGCTGGTCCCTGTCCACCAGTGGTGCTGTGATTGTGTTCAACGAAGAAATCAACCCATCCCTCCTCCCTGAAACTCTTTAATTGTGCTTTGAAGGCTGCAAGGACAGAGGTTTTCTGGAGTACCACCCCTGGTGGAAGCCCACCGAAGAAGAGGAGGGAGCTCCAGATGTGCCAGCAGGGCTGCTGGAGGAGGCTGCTGCCCTGCCCAGGAGCTGCAAAACCCTTCCAGCCCCAGGGACCCCCTCTCTGCCTTTGGCTGGGCCTCCAGTGCTGCTCTCCTGCACGTTCCCCTCCCCGAGGGCAGGATCCTCATCCCATTCCCATCCCCAGGAGCAGGATCCTCATCCCATTCTATGCCATCCCATCCCATTCCAAGGGCAGGATCCCCATCCCCTCCCCTAGGGCAGGATCCCCATCCCATCCCCTCCCTGAATGCAGGATCCCCTTCTCCTTCCCAAGGGCAGAATCCTCATCCCATCCCATCCCATCCCATCCCATCCCACCCCATCCCATCCCATCCCATCCCATCCCATCCCATCCCATCCCATCCCATCCCATCCCATCCCATCCCATCCCATCCCATCCCATCCCATCCCGTCCCCTCCCTAATTAACTAATTTTTATTTTTAACCTGATTTTCCCACTAATTTTTAACCACTAATTTTTAACCACTAATTTTTAACCAATTTTCAACCATTCCATAATTTTTAACCAAATGCTTTAGGAGCATCAGCGCCACATCTGAGACCCTCTAACAGCTCCCAGCTCCCCATCCCTCCTTTGGGTTTTTGCAAGCAGGAGCCTCCTGATTTTCCCACTAATTTTTAACTAATTTTAATTTTTAACCTGAGTTTCCCACTAATTTTTAACTTCCTGATTTTCCCACTGATTTTTAACCATCAAGGACCACACCAGAGCACAGCCCTGGGGTTTTCCTGTTGGTCCCCATTCCCCTGTGCTTGCTGCAGGCTGGAATTAACGAGCCTGCAGCATATTTAGAGGGGCTCTAAATATGGAATTTGTGTGACTGGGGCTGAGCTTGGGCTCAGATGCAGAGTGTGAGGATGCTCAGGGCTCCCTCAGCTCTGCACACACAGCTCAGGGCTCTGCTCTCCTCCCCTCTCCTGTGCCTGGGCTTTAAACATAATATATTTATACGTATAATATAAATATATGTATAATATATATCAGCAAACGACCCACTTAACGTTTGGTGGGACTTCACTTATAAATTTTTAAACCAGACACAAATTTTACACCTGTTTTCATTTCACAGGAGCCCATAAAGAAAAAACAACCAAAAACAAACTACTTTCTGTGATGTTAATGCAACTTCAGACATGACTGAGATGTGCTGTGCTGCCTGCTCTGCACATTTACATTGGATATTCTCTGGAAAGGTGGATTAAAATAGCTCGGGGGAAAAGAGCTTACTGTAAAAAAAAAATCCAAAAAACATCCCATCATTAACTGCAATGATACATTCTACCATTAACTGCAAGCAAAAGTGAATTAAAAGTTGGTCCTGCCTGTTCTGAGGCAAGAAGTGCCAATAATTCTATATATTTATTGATATAACAGAAACAGCTGAGAATAGAAGTTTGGTTTATTCCTGGAAGTTGTTTTTTATTATTTGGCACACCCAGAACGGTCTCTGCAGGTCACAATCCCATTCTGCACAGAGACTGCAGTGCAAGCAGCAGAACCACCAAAGGCAGGGGCTCAGACTGATGCAGATCTCTCCACGAGCTCCACAAAGGGTAAAACTGGTACAAAAAGCATTTCAAAATCATCCTGGAGCTCCAAGATAAATCTGTGTGCTCTTAAGTTCAAATCCTCCTGGTACTGGTATTAAAGGAGAATTAGGTTTGCATTAATTGGGGCTTGAAAGATGCTCTGATAATGTTATTACAGGGAAAATGCAATTACGTGTGAGAATGTTTGAGCAGAGGAATATTTCCCGTTTGAGTTTGGTTTGTAACACTTACAAACACGCAGTACATTGTTGGGAATAAATTAAACTAAATCCAGAATCATTCACTGCAGCTCCTCGTGGGGATCATTAAAGGACTGCAGGAATTTCCATCCTCTGGGTTCTTCCTTTGCTTCTCCTTCTGAGCTGCAGAGCTGACCCAAACCTGAGGGGCTGAAAGTGCCACTGCAGGTGCCAGCCCAGGGCAAAGCCAGCTCAGAGCCCCAGCATAGTCCCTGGGCCACCTTTGGAACACCCAGACTTCGTTAATTCTGGGGGTTAATTGGGGCAAAACACCCAAACTTGATTAGTTCTGGGGGTTAATTGGGGCAGGACACCCAAAATTTGTTGGTTCTGGGGGTTAATTGGGGCAGGACATCCAAACTTGGTTAATTTGGGGCTTTAATTGGGGCAAGGCACCCAAACTTTGTTACTTCTGGGGGTTAATTGAGGCAGGACACCCCAACTTGGTTAATTCTGGGGGTTAATTGGGACAGAACACCCAAACTTCATTAATTCTGGGCTTTAACTAGGGCAGGACACCTATACTAGGTTAATTCTGAGTGTTAATTGGGGCAGGACACCCAAACTTGGTTAATTCTGCGGGTTAACTGGGGCAGGACACCCATACTTGATTAATTCTGGGGGTTAATTGGGGCAGGACATCCAAACTTTGTTAGTTCTGGCCTTTAATTGGGACAGGACACCCATATTTGTTTAATTCTGGGGGTTAATTGGGGCAGGACACCCACACTTGGTTAATTCTGGGGTTTGATTTGGGCAGGACACCCAAACCTGGTTATTTCTGGGCCTTAATTGAAGCAGGACACCCTGCCCCAAATTTCTCCCAAATTTGCCCTAAACCAGGACAACAACCCACCAGGAAAAACAACTTCTTCAGCCAGAGAATCTCCTGGCCATGGGGGAAGGAGCTCAGGCTACAGCAAAACCCACCTGGCAACAATTCCAGCCTGGAAGAAACAAAGCTTGGGTTTAATTCCAGAGCCTGAGCTGGGGCTCAGTGCTTCTCTCTTTGCTGGCTTCTCTGTTTCCACCTGCCAGGAGCTGAGGCAGTGCTCCACAGGCTGCACAGCCTAACGAGCCTCTTTCCGCGGGGATCCATAATTAATGAACGCGCGAGGTGGTGTCAGCTCTAATGATCTCTGACTTCCTCATCTCTATTTATTTTCTGAGGCCTTCCCCGCTCGCTCGGTGGCTGCTGCCATCCCAGGGAGAGCCCCAGTTCACAGATGGGATGTGACAGGGGGGAAATGGAGCCTGCAGAGGCTCTGTGTGTGTGTGTGCAGCTCCTCAGAGAGCTGAGAGACCCCAAAATCCCGTCCTGAGCCCAAACCTGGGCAAGCCCAAATGCCTCAACCCTGCAAAATACACCTCTGTTTACAAGCACAGAGAGGTGTCCTCCTGTTAAAGCCCATTCTGAGAGTTTTTCCTGAGTAGATCTTCAGTGCTTTTCCTTTCTTTTGGGATTTGAAGGGATTAGAGTACTCTACAAAATAAAAATGTGCAGCTCAGCTGGTCAGTGTGGGGTTTTCTTTTCCCTGCCATCAATTTTTTTTTCTTTTTATCCTCAAAGATAATCAAAATGCCCCTTCCTTTGCACGAATCAAGAAACCAGAGACTTTTAGGGCTGCTCTGGAAGCAACAGGAGGCTTTCCCACACTCCAGCCAGAAAATCGGAAAAACAACAAAATCCTCGGCACGGACAGAGAAACCCTGCTGGTGTGAGCAGCAAACAGCCAACACCTGAGCACACCCAGCTTCCAAAAGAGACAATTCCACACCAGGAGCCCTGGCAGAGCAAGCAAAGCCCAGCTGCTGCTCCTGGTGGGGCCCTGGACCAGCAGCACAGAGACCCTGCCAGGACCCTGCAGGCCCCGTGAAGGGGATGCTCATTAAAGGATCCAGGAGCCTCCAAGCAGATTTGCCTCCTGCAGGATGAATCCAGCAGCACTGGATTGATTCTAGCAGGGTTTGAAGTGAAAATTGAGCAGCTCCTGGCCTGGGCAGAGCAGCAGAACCTTGATTTAAAGGAGAAAATCCTGCCCAGTCTCTTCAGGAATGCTCAGCAGCTGCAGGCAGGATTCTGCTGAACGTGAGCTGGCTGCAGAAAACAGAGGGGGAAAAAGGGAGGAACCTCCTTGCCTGTGGGAAGGGGTAACAAAGGCAATTATTGTCATTATTGTCATTATTGTCATTATTGTCGTTATTGTCATTATTATCATCATTGTCATTATTATCATTATTGCCCTCAGGAATGAGGGCAGCATGGGAGGTTCATGGTGCTGCTGCCCCTGAGCTGGCTCCTGGGGCACTGGGGGTGAGATACAAGGATTCTTGCATGGGGCTTCCACCTTTGTCTCAGATTCCCAATAATCTCAACTCAGATCATTCATTACAGAAGGTTTCCCTCTGATTCCTGATTTAGCTGGTCACAGACACTCAGCTCTGCCCTCCAGGTCCTGGAATTCCTCCTGAAATCATCTGGAGGCTAAATCTTGGATATAACCAGTGTTGAAGATTGCAATGCAAGATGTTTTCCATTACCATCTGTATGGCAGATTCCCTTTGCCAAGTGGGCAGTTTGCCTTATCTCTCTCTTTGAGTGACCACATTCACACCTCCCTCGGGAGGGGACACCTGCTGATAACAGCTATTGAATGTCCTTGCATGGCTGATAAGAACCACAGCATCCCATTGGGAGATGTGAGCCCAGAGGGAGGAGCCAAGCATTCCTACCTGGATAGAATCTGGAGATTCTGGAACACCAGCCAAGCATTCCTGCCTGGATACAATCTGGAGATTCTGGAACACCAGCCAAGCATTCCTGCCTGGATAGAATCTGGAGATTCTGGAACACCAGCACGGCTTCTCCACTGGATTCCCCAGAGGAGCGGCAGCTGCCTCTGCCCCTGGATCTCCAGAGGAGTCTCCACCCTTCTCCAGGATCCCTGCTCCAGCAGAACCAGCCCTGACACTGCAGGAGGGCTGAGCCACAATTCCAATGGCACTGCTGCCAACAGCCTGACCCACAAGGTGTCAGGCTGGGTTCTGACTCTGGCAGTGTTGTTCTAGTGCACTGCATTGTTTATTTTATCCTTTATTTTTTTTTCCTTCCCTATTAAAGAACTGCTATTCCCATAATTTTCTGCCTGAGAGCCCCTTAATTTAAAATTTACAGCAAATGGGAGGGGTGGGGAGGGTTTACATTCTCCATTTCAGGGGAGGCTCCTGCCTTCCTTAGCAGACTCCTGTCTTTCCAAACCAAGACAGCCAGGGACAGCTGTGAGCCTTCAGCCTGCCCAGGGGTTTGTGCCAAGATGCCCAGTTCTGAGGAAAAGCCACCTGGGCACCCTGTGGAATGTGGAATCTTTCTGCCCTGCTTTTGTTCCAGCCCTTCAGGCAGAGAACTGAGGGTGGAAATTCACCTGAAGGTCCTCAAGCCCCAGGACATCCTAGAAGTGCCGGGCTGCACCCACCTGGTTCAACACCTCCCTGAGCAGGACTTCACCCCTTGGTGAAGGAACCCCAACCCCAGAGTGAACTGAGGGCTGCAGTTCCAGCACTCCGAGGGCTCCAAATTGAGGATTTGCATTTGTGCCCACCCCAGAGCTCTGCAGGAGCACTCACACGTTGGGATTCTTCCCACACAGAGCCCTGACTGGAGCAGGTACTCACAAAAATCACATCTCACTAAACAACCTCATTCTACCTCCTCATCAGCTCATTAAAGCTCGTGATTATTAATTATTTATGCCATTATTACCCATTATTATTTCAGGGGGTACTCAGGCTTTAACAACAGATCAAGGAGGATTTGATGCTCACAGCATTGGGATTTTTTTAGTTTGTCTTCAGCAAAATAATTGGGGAAAAAAACAAAACCTCTGACACCAAATCAACAAAGAAGGGGGAATTTCAGAACTATGTAGAAATTCTTCTTGAAGCTTAAAGAACACAAGAACCCCCATTCTTTTGCTTTTCGTGTCATTAATTCTGAATAGGAATTAATAGACTGACAAAATAAGATGTGAAAAATTGGTTCTGTCTGTGGCAGTGCCAACCCCTGCTCTGCTGGTGTCAGGTCAGGGAGCAGCACTTCTGCCCAGCCCCAAGGGAAAACAGAGATAAATTCTTGCTGTGCAGTCTCCAGGAGCCCCTGGTGCCTCTTTTAGCAGGAGCAGACTGAGATTTGCACACCCAGGAGCACCAAAACTCATCCCAGCCCTGTGGGGTGACAGCAGCAAAGGAGAAATGACACAAGGCAGGATTTCCACCTGCAAATGCACAGAATTCCCACTTGATCTGCTCTACCAGGGCTACTCCAAGGACATTGCTCCAGGAGCACAAAGATCCTCAGGCTGCTTCTCCCTGTCTCCCCAAGGAATGGATTTCCCATGTGGGGAATCCATCCTTGCAGTTCACAGGCAGTTTGCTGCTCCCCTGCAGGCACCTTCACTCCCAGTTTGCAGCAAGAGAGCCCAGCTGCAGACCCCCATGGGCTGCAGATCCCATGGGCTGCACATCTCCACCAGCCAGGGCAGCAGATCCCTGACAGCTGCACATCCCCATGGGCTGCAAATCCCGTCTGGCTGCAGATCCCATAAACTGCAGATGCCCATGGTATGCACATCCCCATGTACTGCACATCCCCTCCAGCTGCACATCCCCATGACCTGCAGATCCCATAAACTGCATATCCCCATGGGCTGCACATCCCCATGAGCTGCAGATCCCATAAACTGCAGATCCCCATGGGCTGCAAATCCCGTCTGGCTGCAGATCCCATAAACTGCAGATCCCCATGGGCTGCAAATCCTGTCTGGCTGCAGATCCCATAAACTGCAGATGCCCATGGGCTGCACATCCCCATGAGCTGCAGATCCCATAAACTGCAGATCCCCATGGGTTGCACATCCCCTCTTGCTGTAGATCCCCACCAGCTGCACATCCCATGGGCTGCAGGTCCCCACCAGCTGCAGTTCCCCATGGGCTGGACATCCATACCAGCTGCACATCCCATGGGCTGCACATCCCCACCAGCCAGGGCAGCAGGTCCCTGACAGCTGCAGATCCCCATGGGCTGCAGATCCCCACCAGCTGCACATGCCCACCAGCCAGAGTAGCTGCAGATCTCCATGAGGTGCAGATCCCCACCAGGGCACATCTCCATGGGCTGCAGATCCCCTCCAACTGCAGGTCCCCACCAGCTGCAGATCCCATGGGCTTCAGATCCCCTCCAGCTGTAGATCCCATGTACTGCAGATACCCATGGACATCCATACCAGCTGTAGATCCTCTCTGCAGATCCCATGGGCTGCAAATCCCCACCAGCTGCAGATCTCCATGAGCTGCACATCCCATGGCCTTCAGATCCCCTCCAGCCAGGGCAGCCAGGCTATTGATTCCTGCCTCGGGTGAGGGGTTTAAAATTAAATTAAATGGGAATTCTGAGCCAACAACACAACTGGGCAGTGAGGAAACTGAATCCATGAACACTCCCAGGGCTGCTCAGCCATTTCAAGTGAAGGCTGAGTGGAAGGGCCGTGCCTGATGCTGGCACTGGGCTGATGTGGTTCTGGAGGGGGCCCTTGGCTCTCAGTCCAGCTGGGGGTGGCTCTGTGTTGATGCTGCCATCAGCAGTGCCTGATGGACACTTCCCTGAGCATTTCTGTCTTTGTTTTTCCTCCTTTTCCTTTTCCCCAGGTAATTCTGGGGGTCTGGGGGCCCTCAGCTGTGGAGAGCCTGAACCCCTCTCATTGCACCTCTGCTGATTGATCCCACTGAGAGATCCCAGAGCTCCTGAGCTGCAGCTCCAAACACTCAGCACAGCCAGAGGAGCTGCTCTTACCTGGTTATTTCAGAAGGAATTCTGCTCAGATGTTTTCCTTCCCCGTACAAGCACCTGTGGCAATGATTCTGGTAATTTATTTGGGGTTTTTTTAGCTCCCGTGCTCTTCCCTCTCCTCAGTCTAATCTGTTTTCTTGTTGAATTTTCACAGAAACCATTCAAGAACTTGCTCACACAATCAAGCAGGAAATTCCAACTATTTTTGACACAGCAAGGAAGCAGCAAACTGAGAAATACCTGGAGGTGGGAGGGGGCAGGAATGTGTAAAGCAGCTGCCACAGAGGTGCTTTGTGAGTTGCACAACCTCACCCTCACATCATGTACTCTGCTCATCCCCTGGCAAACGCGCCCCTTGCCACAAAAATTCAGTTTTGTGCAGCCTGTCCTTGTCTTTTCCTCTCCATCCCCCAACAAGACAGAGGAGAGACCTAATCTGGGGTTTTTTTGCAGCACAATTTGAAGTTCTGGGTGTTTTTTCCATGCCATGAGTGCTGTGGGAGATCTGGGGTTTGAGCGGCAGAAAGTTTTGGTGACTTTTCCTTTTCTGTTGTTGGGTTTTTATTGGGTCATTTTTTTAAAAAATCAACTTTGCAGTTAATTAACCTTAAAAAAAACAACAACCTCCTAACAAATTATTGCAGATAACCCCTTGCTCTGTTTTCTACAGTCAAGATTGGAGCTAAAATAAGGAATTAGGAATGAAAACACCAACTGTTAGTGCAAGATGAGGAGATGCCCAGACTGCTCTGGTGACAGCAGCGGGCTCGGGCTGTCTGCGAGGGCAGCAGCTCCTCATATGTTTTTGGGGTTTGCTTTCTGTGCAGGATGCTGCAAACACAGGGGAAGCTTCCAGCAGCTCCTGGCTCCGAGGGGAGCAGCAGAGCCTGGGCAGGGATGTCGCAGGTTTCTGTTTCTGTCTGTCCAGAGGAGAAGCCAGGAGGTCCCAGCTCAGGTTTCTGTGTCTGTTTGTCCAGAATAGAGAGGCAGCCAGGAGGGTCTGAGGTTCCTGTGTCCATCTGTCCAGAGCAGACGGGCAGCCAGGGGCTTTGAGATTCCTGTGTCCGTCTGTCCAGAGCTGAGGGACAGCCATAGGGGTTTGAAGTTCCTGTGTCCGTCTCTCCAGAGGGACAGCCAGGGGGGTTTGATGTTTCTGTATTTGTCTGTCCAGAGCAGAGGGACAGCCAGGAGGGTCTGAGGTTCCTGTGTCTGTCTGTCCAGAGGGACAACCAGGAGGGTCTGAGGTTCCTGTGTCCGTCTGTCCAGAGGGACAACCAGAGGGGTCTGAGGTTCCTGTGTCCGTCTGTCCAGAGTAGAGGGACAGACAGGGGAATTTGAGGTTCCTGTGTCCATCTGTCCAGGGGGACAACCAGAGGAGTCTGAGGTTCCTGTGTCTGTCTGTCCAGAGCAGAGGGGCAGCCAGGGGCTTTGAGGTTCCTGTGTCCGTCTGTCCAGAGGAGCAGCCAGGGAATTTGAGGTCTGTCTGTCCAGAGGAGGGTCCCAGCCTCCCCCAGGGCAGCTCAGAGCAGCAGTGCTCACGGGCACTGGCAAACCCAGGAGGGGGTTTCATTTCCCAGAATATTTATTTATTCGCCTGACTATCATCAAATGCCCGTCACCCTGGCAACCAGGCACTGATTTACAGCTCTGGGAGCTCAGGATGGCACCAGGGTGCTGCCAGGGACAGGAACGCTCTGGGAAATGGCTGCCCACAGGAGGAACTCCAGGAGGGGATGCTCAGGAAGGTAGAGCATCACCCAGGAGAGTTTGAGGATTCATCACCTCTCCCCACCCACCGTGGGTGGCTGTTATTGATATTGCTGAGTGCTGGAAACCATCTGCAGTTAATGAGGAATGAGCTCCTCGGGCTCCAGCAGGTGTGAGGAGTGGGGACCATTGACATGAGGGTGGAGGACATGGCAATGAGGGGTGGAACATGGACATGAGGGTGGGGAACATTGCAGTGAGGGTGGAGAACATTGACATGAGGATGGGAAACTTTGCAGCGAAGGACTGAACATTGACATGAAGATGGGGAACATTCACATGAGGATGGAGGACATGGAAGTGAGGGTGGAGAATATTACAGTGAGAGGTGGAACATGGACATGAGGATGGAGAACATTGCAGTGAAGGTAGGGAACATTGCACTGAGGGTGGGGAACATTGACATGAGGATATAGAACATTGCAGTGAGGGGTGGAACATGGACATGAGGATGGGGAACATTGACAAGAGGATGGAGAACTTTGCAGTGAGGATGGGGAACTTTGCAGTGAGGATGGGGAACATTGCAGTGATCCCTGCTGGAGGAGGAGGAAATTCAGCCCAGATTGGCTGAATCCTGGAGGGCTCCAGCTGGAGATCAGGGCATGGCTGATCTGCTCTGCAGAACCTGGCCAGGACAATCCCTTTGTTTCTTTGGCACCGAACTTTAACCTCCCTGGACCCAGCCCAGGAGAGAGCTGAAGGAAACCTGCAGCTCCCCTGAGCCAGAGTCGGGGTTGTTTAGACACACCAAAAATCCCCAGCCCACATTTCACACAGAGAATCCCAAGTTCCCTTTCCAAAACCACTTCTACTTTTCCAACATGAGAATAATTTGTGCTGGTGAGAACAAATCTAAGCCCTGAGACCTGGGAGCCTTGCTCTGGGAACATGGACACAGAGAGGGGATTTTTGCAACACAGCCCTCACACCCTGGCTCTGCTCAGACTTTCCTCCAGAACAAACAGGAATCCCTTCATCCACCCTCCCAAAAAACACACACCAGTGTTTTCAGACCATTATTTCAGATTTGTGGAACGTGGGGCATCAACAGCTCCTTTCTGGGTTTTTTTAAAAAACATTTTTTACAGAATATTATTAACAAAACCCTCCAATCAACTCCTCAGACTACAGCATTAAAAAATGAAGATAAAATCTGGGACATTCATTCAGGATCATCTCTGATCTGCAGAACTATAAATGGAGCTGTAAATGCAGAGTATTGGCGAGCTTGAAGGGACACCTGCTGACAGAGGGTGACATTACAGCACCGATTGCTGCTCGGAGAGGCTCCCAGGATGCCACAATGTCACTGTCAGACTTCCTGAAAAATCCCTTCGCCAGGATTTCTTCTCCTGGCAAGATGAGAAGCTTCAGCTTCTCCATGTTTTGCTCCTTTGGAATGTGATTTGGAGAACTGTTCACCCAGCATGTGAATTGTTTTACCTTAATGAGCAATCCCAGTCCAGCTGTGTCAGGCTCTCTGGTCAGTCATGAGTTTTAATTCTTCATTCTTTTCCAGCCTTCTGATTCTTCTTTCTCTTTCTTTAGTATAGTTTTAGCATGTGATTTTCATATAATATGATAGGATAGGATCCAATAGGATCCAATAATATAATATAATATAATATAATATAATATAATATAATATAATATAATATAATATAATATAATATAATATAATATAATATAATATAATATAATATAATATAATATAATATAATATAATATAATATAATATATCAGCCTTCTAAGAACTTAGAGTCAATTCTTATCTCTCACCTCATCCTGGGAACTCCCAACACCACAATTGGTGACCACAGCACACCTGTGACAGTGCCAGGAGCAGCAGCACCTGGGGAATTGGGGATCCTGCCCACCAGGAAACACCAGGAGCTGACAGGGGAAAAGGGATCTGCAGAGATCAGAGTCAGCCCTGGGGGGATTTGGGGGGAAAGAAGGAAACAATGGGGTGTCCAAGAGCACCAGGAGATTTGGAGAGCTCCCCTGTCACTGTCATATTTTCTGAAAAATCTCTTGGCCCAGGATTTTCTCCTGGGAAGCTGAGAAGCCTCAGAGAAAAAGGAAAACAATTATTGTCTCATTTGCTTCTCCTCTGTTGTGCTCACATGTGGAATGTGGTTGGAGATTGTTTTTCCAACATGTGATTGTTTCATTGGTTTCAAGTGAATTGTTTTCACTCTTTGGCCAATCAGGACCAAGCTTTGTTGAGGCTCTGGAGGGTGTCACGAGTTTTCATTATTATCTTTTAACCTTCTGTCTGTATCCTTTCTGTATTCTTTAGTGTAGTTTATTCTTTATATAATATAGTATAATAAAATAATAAATCAGCTTTCTGAGAACATGGAGTCAGATTCATCATTCCTTCCTTCCTGCCACAAGGCCCCCTGTAAATACAAAACTCCCCTGAGTGAATTACTGAGAGTGGATCCCACATCAGGAGTGGAAGGACAGGTCCTTTGTCATGGAGATTCCCCCCATTCCTTTTCCTCCTAAACACAAAGCTTCTCAAGCCCTTCTGCTTCGAGCTGGTCCTTGTAATTAAAAGAACAGATAAAAACCCTTCGTTAACGGGATCTGTACATATTAGAGTTCATTAAAATGTAATTCCCACAGAACAAGACATTTTAATCTATCCATACTTGGAAAAAGAGGGAGGAAAATGAGACACATCCTCCCTGCCCTCCCCTCCCACCCCTGCATGTATCCGTAGGCCATGTGTGTTAATTACAACTTACTTGCCTAAATGAGAAAATTATACATTAGCAAGCAGTTAACCAGTTATTAACTCAATTACACTTCAGAGACCTGGGAGAAGCTGCATTCCCAGGCAAGGGGTCCACTATATGTTATTATTTTCCATGTTCTTCAGTCTACAGAGAAGTTGTTGAAAGGATTTAAACCACATTAAAAAAGCTCTTAGGGATGGGAAGTTACACAGAGCAACACCCCAAAAGCATTTTACAGGGACTGAGAGGGGCCTGAATGATCCTCTGCATTCACACACCCCTAAAAGTCATTTTGGCAAGCAGAGGAACACAAGTTCCTCAGTAAATAAACCCCAGAGCCATCCAGGCTGCTGCCATTCCCTGGCCAGGGATAAAGGAATTAAGGGATATTTGGCAAAAGCAGAAGAAACACCTCAGCAATTTGGCAGAGATGCCGTGAAGAAATGAACGTTTAAGGGAGACGCTGCAGATGTTGATTCACACCTGGCTGGAGAGAAGGGGAATAAAACTCTGATTTCCTTCTGCCTCACACCCCCATCGCAGGGAGGCACCAAAATTTGGCTCTGAAATTGTCACACAAGGGGTTGGCTCTGGAAATAACTGTCCCTGACCCAGCCCTGCTGCTGCCAGGCCCTGCTGCTCAGGGTTTCCCAGTTTGGGAACTTCTGGATTCTGGACTAAGCCCTTCCCACTTTGGAACTGCTGGATTCTGGACTGAGCCCTTCCCACTTTGGAACTGCTGGATTCTGGACTGAGCCCTTCCCAGTTTGGAACTCCTGGATTCTGGAAATTTGGGAACTCCTGGATTCTGGACTGAGCCCTTCCCAGTTTGGAACTCCTGGATTCTGGAACTTTGGGAACTCCTGGATTATGGACTGAGCCTTTCCCAGTTTGGGCATTTCTGGATTCTGGACTGAGCCCTTCCCAGTTTGGAACTCCTGGATTCTGGAACTTTGGGCACTCCTGGATTCTGGACTGAGCCCTTCCCAGTTTGGAACTCCTGGATTCTGAACTTTGGGGACTCCTGGATTCTGGACTGAGCCCTTCCCACTTTGAAACTCCAGGATTCTGGACAGAGCCCTTCACAGTTTGGGCATTTCTGGATTCTGGACTGAGCCCTTCCCATTTGGGCATTTCTGGATTCTGGACTGAGCCTTTCCCACTTTGGGAACTTCTGGTTTCATCCTCCCCCTGCTGCACTGAACCAGATAAAACTCACTGGGAATTGGAAAGATTTGCCTCCCACTGTGTGTATTGAATGTAAGATGATGGAAATAAATAAATAAAGAAGCCCTCGAGTTTCCCTCTGAACTGCAGTGTAAATACTTCTTAAGAGTCAACCAAGTGGCTTGAAGAGCTTGTTTCACTTGTTCCATGCAAATATCAAGATTAACAGAGAGATTAATTATGTCCCATTTTTCTCCTTACAAAGGATACAGGCAGATTTAGAATAACAAAAATAAACCCTCTGGATTAATATTCATAACACAATGCTGAGCGCTACAAAAGCAACTCATTTTTTATGTAGAAAGGGGGAGAAAACAAACCATCAAGAGTGCTCCAGAAGCATAAATCCATATTAACTAAGGAAATCTCACAGGATGCTCTTCCCCAGCCTGCTGGAGGAGGGCTGGGGGCTCAGGAGGGTGTGCAACATGTCATGGTCTGAGGGAGAAAAAACCCAGTTCAAAGATTGAGGCTCGAAATTTCATCTGGGTCATGTCAAAAACTCTGCTCCTGTTTGGGTTTGCTGCTCCTCCTCACGACAGCTGAAGCCTTGGGTTCAGGTTTTGCTCTGAGGTTGTGGCAGGGCAGGGAATCCCACTGGGCAAGCAGAAGTGTCAGCATCCCTGCCAGGGACAGCCACAAGCCCAATTTTCAAACACTGAGTGGAGAGAATTTCATGCTGCTCGAGGAACAATCTCCCAGTGAGCAGCCAATTCCAGGAGATTTCTAACTCCTCACCTGGCCCAAGCTGCACTCAGAAGGTTTCAGTGTGAAATACACAACAAAACCACATTTCCATGCTGGTGGCTGCTCTGCCAGGTTCTGTGACAAGCCTGGAACGATTTCATTCAGCATTTCCAGCTCCCCATCTATTTATGAATTTTATCAAGGAGATTTTGAAAAGAGGTTTATTTAGACAAGCTTTTTGTTTCACCCTTCACTGGTAATCAGAAAAATCAAGGAGAAGTCAGCCCTTTAGTGACATCTTGACTTCTTTTTTGGAGCACTCCAAGGTAACAGCCCATTTCCTACATTGGGTGCAACAGAGACAGCACTTAATACATGTAATTATGCAGTTTGCAAATGTGACAGCTCTGATGTTGCTGCAATACAAGTCTATGCCGTTAAATTAGAATTATAATGACAGTAATTACACTAATTAGCCTTTTTTTTTCCCCAGTTTGTTACCAGCAAAGTTTTGCATATTTCCCTGAGTAACAGCTACTTCTGCCTTCTCCTGAAATCCACCAGAACCAATTCAGGGGGAGTACATTTATCCCAGCCCTGTGGAGCAGGAGCAGCATCTGCAGATGAAGGCAGGTGCCAAAGTGTTTGTGAGGTTTGAGAGATGAGAATCTGACTCCAAGTTCTCAGAAGGCATAATATAATATAATATAATATAATATAATATAATATAATATAATATAATATAATATAATATAATATAATATAATATAATATAATATAATGTATAATACAATATCATATATAATACAATATCATATATATTATATAATATATAATATTATATAATAATATAATATATAATATGTAATACAATGTAATATATAATACAATATCATATATATTGTATATAACATAATATATATAATATATATTATATTGTGTTATATTATATGTAATACAATATATATTATGTTATGTTATATTATATTATATTACATTCTATTATGCTATACTAAAACTATACTAAAGAAAGAGAGAAAGGATACATCAGAAAGCTTAACAAGAATAAATAATAAAAACTTGTGACTCCTCAGTCAGACATAGCCAATGGTGATTGGTCATTAATTAAAAACAATTCACATGGAACCAATCAAACATTCACCTGTTGGTAAACAATGTCCAAAGCAGCAAACACATGAGCAGCAATCACATAATTATTGTTTTCATTCCTCTCTGAGGCTTCTCAGCTTCCCAGGAGAAAATCCTGGGCAAAGAGGATTTTTCAGAAAAAAGCATGGTGACCCCAAAGGGCAAGGCTGACACACACAGGGTGTTTCTTATGGATGATTCACCTGCACAGGTGAAGCTCCAAAGCTCAGACAGGCAGAGGTGAAATCCTCCCTGTAAGCAGCAGCAGCAGCAGCAGCATTTGGGTGTCAGGGCTGCTCTGCAGGGACACTGGAGCAGATTTCCCTGGCAAGGAAACGAGGTTTGGAGGCAGAGCTGTCCAGCAGAACGCTCTCAGATCCTCCTACCCATATGGCAAACATGAGGCCCTGCTGGCTGGGCATGCAGAGTGGTGCCAGCTGCAGCTCAGGAGTGCCCGGGGCAGCTGGGCAGAGCCCAGGGCAGCCCTGCACAGCCCAGGGCAGCTGGGCACAGCCCAGGGCAGCCCTGCACAGCCTCACACCCCTCTGCTCCTCATCTGGGCTGCTGCTTCAGTCAGGGAATGTCCTGCTGCAGTCACAGCACTGCTGAAGGGTCCCCAGGATGGGCAGGACAGGGTCAAGGTCACCAGGAGAGGGCCAGGATGTGCAGGACAGTGCCAGCATCATCAGGACAGGGCCAGGGGCATCAGAACAGGGCCAGAGTCACCAGAATAGTGCCAGGATATGCAGGACAGGGCCAGAGTCACCAGAACAGTGCCAGGGACACCAGGAGAGTGCCAGGATGTGCAGGACAGTGCCAGGGGCACCAGGACAGGGCCAGGGACATGAGGACAGGGCCCGTGTGACCAGCACAGTGCCAGAGTCACCAAGACAGGGCCAGGATATGCAGGACAGGGCCAGAGTCACCAGGACAGCACCAGGGGCACCAGGACAGGGCCAGGGGCACTGGGACACCAGCAAGAGCACCAGAACAGTGCCAGGGTCACCAGTCCCAGCACCTTCACTGGTCTGGTGCTGAGCACGCCAAAGCCAGCGCTGTCCCCATGCCCTGACTGCATGGTGACTGCAGGTGACACACTCCTAAGGGACAGAAAAAGCCCTGGGATGGGGAGTGAATTTAGCACTGAAAAGATTTACCTGAATGCTGAAAAGCATTCGGCTGGGGCTGGGGTGGTACCAACTCCACAACTTTTATTCAGATCCCCACACACTGCTCCAGGCCTTGGAGTGCTCCCTTTTCATGCAGCTCCCACGAGGGACTGATTAAATCTTAGCACAGGCACAGGAATGCCTCAGAAGGAGTCTGGAAATGAGAGGGAGCATAGGAACAGGCTTGTTTTGGCTTGCAAGTAAAACAGCAAAGAAACGAGGCTAAAAATTTCCACCTATTCCAGAAGGATCACAAATAAGAAAAAAAAAAAAAAAAAGTTTGCAGCAAATAACGTGCTTATCCTTGAAATTGTGGGGAAAATTGGAAAAAGCCAGAAGTTGAGGTCTGGCTCATATTTTATACAACAGCCCTGATTATCCCAAGGTACTGCAGAGCCCAGAACATTCCGGTGGAGCCCGTGAATGTCACACAGGCCCCATGAACAGCTGCTCTGTCTTTTTGATAACTCCATTACTTGAGTTCAGAGAAGGTTTATGGACTAGAAAGCCTCAGATATGGTCATGAATGTTTGATGGCTGCACACGCAGTGTTATGGCTGTAACTTCACTCCCCGTTGGAGTTATGACATTCTGACAGCCTTGGGTCATTACAGGCCAAGGGGAGCAGCAGGAGCCTGCAAATGATGGACTTCCCCCGCTGCTGGATTATTCCTTTTGTACTGAAACCCCGTGCTGGCTCGTTCAGGGCGTGTTTTCAGAGATAAAAGCGTGAGTGTGGTGTTTGAAACTGCAAAAGGAGCTGCAGCCCTCCGTGTTTGCACAGTGCCCAAAGCCAGGCCTGGGAGTGTGAGGCCCCTTCAGATCTTGTACAATCCCTTCAGATCTTGTACAGTCTCTTCAGATCTTGTACAATCTATTTAGAGTGACTGAAAAACGGGGAACATTCCAGAAATGCACAGGATTATTTGAATGCTGTGAGAAATTTGCCATGACCAGAGCAGTGAGCATTGCAGCATCTCAAACAGCCCAGAGCACACAGAGTTCATTTTCTGCCCTGCACACCCAGTCCTGGGGGAGCAGCCCACAAGTGTCATCATCAGCAACAAGGATTTAACAAAGGGACAGCAGCCAAAGCAACTTCACTCTGAAACCAAATTAAAATCCTGCTTGGAAGCTTCACCCTCCTCCCAGAGCAGCCCCTGCTCTGTCACAGACATCTTTTATGAAAATCCTTTCCTTAGGATGTTTCCTCCTGAGAAGCTGAGAGGCCTCAGGAACAAAATGTAACCAATGGTTATCTGCTGCTGTGGAATGCAACAGGTGCATCTGGGATTGGTCTCATGGGGTTGTTCCTAATTAATGGCCAATCACAGTCAGCTGGCTTGGAGAGAGTCTGAGCCACAAACCTTTGTTATCATTCTTTCCTATTCTATTCTTAGCCAGTCTTCTGATGAAATCCTCTCTTCTATTCTTTTAGTATTGTTTTAATGTAATATATATCATAAAATAATAAATCAGCCTTCTGAAACATGGTGCCAGATCCTCATCTCTTCCCTCCTCCTGTGAACACCATCACACTGCTCTGCATCCCAGAGCCCTCAACCCTGGCAGGCCCAGCCCAGTGACCACCAAGGCATCCCCAAGATGGTCCTAACTGCAGCATTTCCTGGGAAATGTCATTTTCTGTCATTTCCTGTCATGATTTGTTGTGACGGTGGTCACAGGGGTCTTAGGATGAGGGAAGAGACGAGGATCTGACTCCATGTTTCAGAAGGCTGATTTATTATTTTATGATATATATTACATTAAAACTACACTAAGAATAGAAGGCAAAGTTTAATCTCAGAAGGCTGGCTAAGCTAAGAATAGAAAAGAAAGAATAACAAAGGTTTGTAGCTCGGACAGAGAGAGTGTCAGCTCTGCCGCGATTGGCCATTAATTCCAAACATCCACACGAGACCAATCCCAGATGCACCTGTTGCATTCCACAGCAGCAGATAACCATTGGTTCCATTTTGTTCCTGAGGCCTCTCAGCTTTTCAGGAGGAAAAATCCTAAGGAAAGGATTTTCCATAAAATTTGTCTGCGCCAATTCATCACCTCGGTTCATCACCGCCACCCTCAGCAGCAGGAGCATTCCCCATCCCCAGCCCCTCCTCTGCCTCCAGGAGGATGCTCCTGTTGTGATCCCAGAATTACCTCCTGCTGGGTGGCCTAAAGGCAGCTCGAGCAACTCCTGCTGGAATCCTTTTATTTTGTCTTTATTCCGGGAGATGAAAAGTCACCCCAGCTCTTCATCTCTTCTTCAGCCCTAATACCTGGCTGCTCATTAATTGGGAATTGTTATAAACCCTCTGATTCTGATGTGCAGAAAACAGCATTTGCATTTTATCTGTATTCAAGCATTTGTTGGTCATGGGTTTTAGTCTCGACTCGTACTGAGGAACTTAATCAGATTAAAGCAAACAGAAATAGGATTATCTGAGTGCTCAGGGTCGCATCCAACCTCACAGATGGGCACAGCCAGCAGGAGCAGTTAAAACAGACCCTGGAAACCCTCACCAAAAGGAAACAAAGCACTAAAAATGCCAAACAAACACCAAAAGCCAAACAAAGCACTAAAAACCACAAACACCACAACAAACAAAGCACTAAAACCAAAACAAACACCAAAACCAAAGCACTAAAACAAACAAAGCACCCAAAACAAACAAGGCAGGAAATACAAAGTACCAAAGCCAAACCAAACACCAAAAGCAAACACAGCACTAAAAACAAACCTAACACCAAAAACAAAGCAGAAAATACAAAGTACCAAAGCCAAACCAAATACCAAAATAAAACAAAGCAATAAAAACAAACCAAACACCAAAAAGAAAGCACTAAAAACAAACAAATCACCCAAAGCAAACAAAGCAGAAAATACAAAGTACCAAAGCCAAACCAAACACCAAAAACAAACAAAGTACCAAAGCCAAGCCAAGCCAAACTCGTGGGAAAGTGCAATCCTGGCTCTCCAACGAGACAAGACTAAGCACCAATTAAAGCAATTGCTCCCTCTTGCCCCTAATTGTGCATTCCCCAGCTGATCCTCCCACAAGGGCCATTTGATTTGTCCTTTTAACAGCAGTAATTTGTTTTTTCCCCTCAGGAATTAAGTACATTTTACCTTTCTCTCAGTCACAGCAGCCCAGCCCCTGCTGTGCTGTTTGTAGCTGTTCTGTTTGCCTGTTCCACAGGGGAATTGTGTGGCAGAAACTCTGGGATTCTCTTATTATTTTATTTTATTTTTTAATTTTTATTTATTATTTTATTTATTCATTATATTTATATTATATAATTTTATTTATTTATATAATTTATTGTATTTATATTATATAATTCTATTTATTGTATTTATATTTAATGATTCTATTTATTTTATTTATTATATTCTTTATATTTATTATATTTTTACTGTTTATTTTATTTATTATATTTTTTTATATTTATTATATTTTTACTATTTTATTTCATTTATTTCTTATTTTATTTAGTTTTATTGATCAGCTGCATGCAGACCTTTAAGGGTTAAAGGAATCTGGTGCCCACTGTAAGTAAAAGCAGTTTAGCCCCTCGCTGCTGCTGATCCTATTTCCTTAAAGGGAGTCCCGTAAATGGGTTTTTTCAGCGCTGTGGGAGTCTTTTATTACTGCTGTAATGCAAATGGAGCAGTTACGGTCCCCACAAACGATCTCCTGGAGATTAAAGCCTCGGGGACAGAATTATCTGCTGATGAATTCGCCCAAATGGGTTCCGGGGACTCTGATGATCCTGCTGGTGCTGTCTGTGCGTGCATGTGGCATTTTCCTCCGGCAGAATTTACATGAAGACAAAAGAAGAATGAAAGAATAAACCCCGATTGTGGATATGATTGTGTCAGCATAAACATACTTTATAATTAGATTGCTATTACCACGGAGTAGGGGAAGATGCAAAGCTGAGTAAATCACTTTTATTCCAACCTCATTGCAGCCACCGAGGAGTTCAGAGCAGCATAAGTCTTTTCTAAAAAATATCCTCTCCCTTAGCACCATTATTATTCCAGTAAAATGTAAATGCAGACTAGGCCTTAGATACCAATTAAACTGCACTTGACAGAGATGTTATTGTCTAAATCAAATAAATGTAACCGAGCAAAAAGCAAAATGAGTCATGAAATAAGGAAAAGCAGCAGCAGATCTCTGTGCTCTGGTCAGAGTGCCCAGTGAGCCAATGAGGAGGCGTGAGGGGGAATTATTATTACAGAAATCAGCTAAGTGATTCCTTTACCAGGAGAACTTGCAGTTTGGTGAGAGGCTCTGAAATCCAGAGGGTCTGAGTGAGTTCTTGCTGCTCCTTTGTCACTGTGGGAATCCCTGGTGTTAGGAAAATGAATCCACAAACACCAGAGGTTCATGTCCAAAAAGGAGACAGAGGAGTCCTTTGGCTTTATTCCAATCAAGGCAGAGGCCATGGGGCATCCCCTGGGGTCTCTCCAGTTTTTGGAGGATGCAGCCTCCCTTTTTATCCCAATTTCCAGCCACATTTCCCTTCTCTCTTTCCCCATCTCTGAGGTCCTTGAGAGGTTCAGACTTCCCAGAACACCTGATCCCAAAGATTCCCCTGTAATGTATAGTATTCCCATTTAATTTTTAATTCTTACTGAATTTAGGAAGTTTCCTCCATTGTTTCTTTCATCTTTCAATGTCTAGTTTCATTTATCACCAAACCTAAAGTTTATTTGTAAAAGCAAGTATCTTCTTCCATTCATCAATCAGTGGAATCATTCCCATGGTTTCTTTTCTCTCCCAGTGCTGGTTCTATCTCTCCACAGCTTGTTTGGAAACACAAATCCCCCATTCCTCTCACTGGGACCCTGCAAAGGGACCTCACAAGGTCCCCTGCCCACGTTCACATCCAGTTATCCCAAAAAGCTGAGCTGACTCCACATCCTGGAGGTGATTCAGGGCACTGAGGTGTCTGCAGAGCAATCTGGGATGTGCTCATCCCTGGAACCAGCCTGCTGGTGAAATCCAAAAGCTCCTGAAGAGTTCTTACTGTCCCTTTGTCACTGTGGGAATTCCTGGGATGCTGCAAAGGGACCTCACAAAGTCCCCCTGCCCATGTTCATCCAGTTACCCCAAAAAGCTGAGGTGAACCTGTGTTTTGGACGTGATTCAGGGCACTGAGGTGTCTGCAGAGCAGTCTGGGATCTGCTGATCCCATCCCTCTGCTCTCCTGAAGGAGTTCACTGTCCCTGCCAGCCCCACTGCCCTGAGAGGAGCAGAACTCTGGGTGCAGAGTCTGAGTTCTCCCCTCCATCTTTCCCCACAAAACCTGATTATTTCTGCTTCCTGCTGCTCCCTCCTCCTGCTGGAGCTGCCGGGTGCTTCAGAGCAGAGAGGGAAGAAAGGGAAGAGATTAAAAGAGCCGTGGTAAAGGATGTCAGGGGGATTTCTGGGTCACAGAGAGGCTGCAGGTGCTGAGGAGCTGCTGTGGCAGTAATTTATAGTCCCTGCTGTGCCAGACTGCCAGAGTGGGGTGGAACAGGTGCCATTAAACAAGAGCAGGTGATGGGGCTGCTGCTGTAAACAGGAATCTCTCCTCACAGCTGCTGCCAGCCTCAGCTGAGCATTCCCTGGGAAAGCAGCAGAGCTCCAGGTTCACTCTGGGGCCTCTGA
Source organism: Geothlypis trichas (assembly GCA_009764595.1). Taxonomy (NCBI): domain Eukaryota; kingdom Metazoa; phylum Chordata; class Aves; order Passeriformes; family Parulidae; genus Geothlypis; species Geothlypis trichas. The sequence continues at coordinate 1,749,358 of CM019928.1, forward strand.
GTCAGGATTCCTCTGATCACTCAGTGCACAGCTCTGTCTGGAGTGATAAAGGTGAGGCACAATCAAGAATAAAGAATAAAGAATAAAGAATAAAGAATAAAGAATAAAGAATAAAGAATGGCTGATGCTCTCTGAGCAGTGGCAGGCTGGGATGAACTCCCTTCTGGTGCAGGAGGGGAGAGGTTTCATGTTTTAGTCCAAACAAGGAGTGTAAGTTCCTTCCCCGTGCATCTGAGTGGGGAGTCCACACTCCAAAACCATCCTGAAATGGAAGGGGCTGAAACCCTGTGAGCTGTAAATTGAATTAAGCAAAATAAACACCATAAATCCCAAACCTGGTGAGGATCGGGCCCAGGAGAGCGGGGAGCAGGAGCTGTGTCACATTCCCAGCAAAATAAACCCCATGAACACCACAAATCCCAAACCTGGTGAGGATCAAGCCCAAGAGAGCAGGGAGCAGGAGCTGTGTCACATTCCCAGCAAAATAAACCCCACGAACACCACAAATCCCAAACCCGATGAGGATCAGGCCCAGGAGAGCAGGGAGCAGGAGCTGTGTCACCACTCCAGTAAAATAAACCCCACAAACACCACAAATCCCAAACCTGGTGAGGATCAGGCCCAGGAGAGCAGGGAGCAGGAGCTGTGTCACATTCCCAGCAAAATAAACCCCATGAACACCACAAATCCCAAACCTGGTGAGGATCAAGCCCAAGAGAGCAGGGAGCAGGAGCTGTGTCACATTCCCAGCAAAATAAACCCCACGAACACCACAAATCCCAAACCTGGCAAGGATCGGGCCCAGGAGAGCGGGGAGCAGGAGCTGTGTCACCACTCCAGTAAAATAAACCCCATGAACACCACAAATCCCAAATCTCCTGCTGCTCCCTCTGCCTTTCCTTTCCCTGCCCTCCCTGCACAGCCCCTGCTCTGAGGCTGGGCCTGCTGGCAGCCAAATTAAACCCAACATGCCCCAAATCAATCTCTGGGTCTGGTTTGCTCCTGGATGCCCACACTGAGCTGGGATTTGCATCAGCCCTTTCCTGGCAATCCATATTTCCCCCTTATTCACCCCTTTAAATTCCCTCCCTGATCCTCTGAAGGAGGATTAGATCAGACCCAGCATCTAAAATAACACAATCTGCAGATGGGTTAGGAATCAAAGACATTCAATTGTCAGGAAGCACAAAATCTTATTTCTCCTTCCTTCTTCGTGTGGCCCCAAAGAATTCTGTGGTATAACCATAACAATGAAAATTAAAGTGGGTGAGAGCTCACAGAAAAGGTGAAGAGTAAATTTTTTAAGCAAAGAGGAACTGTGGATACCCTTTTGGGGAGTATCTGGAGCTTTTCTTCACAGAGAATTGGTGATGTGATGCTGATACACCTGGTTGGAAGAGGAAACTCATTAAATCTTCTTTTAACAGAGTATTTGCTTCTCCAGTACCCTCTCTGCCCACATTCACCCACACAAACTCACTAAAATAGAAGCAAATCTTTTCCCTTTCCTTTTGTTCTCTGCTCAGCTGCTCAACTTCCCCCAATTCCAGCATGCCAGAGGGGATGGGAGGATTGGCCCCTGCCACCAGCACTCAGGATCCATCAGCCTGAGGGAATTCCCAGCAAAATAAACCCCGTGAACACCACAAAAATAAATATATAAAATAAATAAATAAATACAGTTTCGTTTACAACATAATGTTAAAATAGAAACTAGGTAGGTGGGATATTTTTTTAAAGAGAGGAAGGAGGTGTTCACACCAAGATAGCAGCCACAGGACACCTGAATCTTTCAGAGAAAGAGAATTTATTGCTCCATTATCAGAAGAAATGAACTTCTTCCTGCCTTGCTCATGTTAGGATTCAGAGGAAGAAGCTGACACTGACCAGACAGAATCCTGGGTTTGAATGAAATTTATGCATCATTAATGAGGTGTATGAATATGCAACAGGCTGCTGCTTTTAAGGGTTAATCCTGTGTTCACCTGGGTCCTTTTTCGGGCTTATTTTGCCCAGAAAGAGGTACCTGGACTGTCCTTAACTCTTTGTTTCTATTGTCTCATATTGTCCTAAGCCAAATTGTCCAAATTTTTATTACTCTAATTACATTACAATTTCTTATTGTAATATAAATATATAATATATTTATTGCAATATATTACATGTTATTATATATTTTGTATATATATTGAATATTATTATATATTTCTATTGTAATATCATTATACCACAATTTTATTACTGTTAAACTTTTAAAATTTTACAAACAAGCAATTGGCATTTTCCACACCATGAATATTCCGAGTGCCTGAGAGCAGAGGCTTTGCTGGCAGCTTCTTGCTTGAGCATTCCATAAAATACCATTTCCTGAGGAGCCCGTGCCTCAGCCTGACAGGGAGCTGGTTGAAAAGAAGGAATTTCAGCAGTGCTGAGGGTTTGTGGTGAGGCAGCAAGGCCTGCCTGTGCTCCTGAGAGCCCCTAATCACTTCCCCAGGTTCGGGGGGGAACGAGATGCTGGTTTGTATTCAGGCACTCTCTCAAGCTTTTCATTTGTCTTTCAATAAAGGCTGAATTTCAGAGCCTTCCACAACAGGCAATTACAGAAAAACAGAGCTGGAGGGAATCTCTGGAGGTCGTGTGTTCAAAGGCAGCATCAGCCAGACTTGGCACTCCTCTCGTGTTCCTCTAATCTCTCCTTAAAAATCTCCAGTGGGACAGAGATCCAACAGATTAAGCACTACTTGCTGGATATTGTATTCTGCTTTTTAACTACCCCAGCCATTAGAGCACAATTCCTCGAGTTTTTTTTTTATCTTTACAAGCTGCAGCTCCTTCTCCAATTAATATTTCAGCAGTGGTTCCTCAGCCTGGAGCAGAGAGGGGCTGCGATTGCAGCTCCGGCCTGGTGGTTTCTCTGATAACTGAGGTGGGGATGCCTGACTTTGCTCCCTTTTGTCCTTCCTGCCCTTCTGCAGTGCAGCAGGGCCTTGGTGGTGCGAGTGCAGGAGTTCAAACAGCGGAATTAAAGTGAAAATTCTTCCCCCGTGGAGAAGGAAATGCCCTGGCAGTGCTTCCCTGGCTCCCACACGACCCTGCATCCATGGCAGCCACTGTCTGCATTAACAGTAATTAATTCTCTGCTCTAAATTGGGGCTGTGCAAGGCTGGACGGCCTGCTCAGGTCACTGATCTCACCAGGTGCTCTTCTCAAGCCCTGGAAGTTTTATCTGATGCTTTTCTCCTTCCTTTCTTCCTCCCTGTGTGTTCCTTTTGCCCTCCTGTTCCCTCTCCCCTCGGTCCCAGCTGAACAACACAACACAAAACCCCAAAGGTCTTGTCAGGAAAATTAACCCCCAAACACCAGAGGTTCATGTCCAAAAAGGAGACAGAGGAGTCCTTTGACTTTATTCCAATCAAGGCAGAGGCCATGGGGCATCCCCTGGGGTCTCTCCAAGTTTTGGAGGATGCAGCCTCCCTTTTTATCCCAATTTCCAGCCACATTTCCCTTCTCTCTTTCCCCATCTCTGAGGTCCTTGAGAGGTTCAGACTCTCCAGAACACCTGATCCCAAAGATTCCCCTGTAATGTATAACCCTCCCTTTTCATTTTTAATTCTTATGGAATTTAGAGGTTTTCCCCCATTTCTGAGGTACTTGAGAGGTTCAGACTTCCCAGAACACCTGATCCCAAAGATTCCCCTCTAATGTATAACCTTCCCTTTTAATTTTTACTTCTTATGGAATTTAGGGGGGTTTCTTCCCCATTGTTTCTTTCATCTTTCAATGTCTAATTTCATTTATCACCAACCCTAAAGTTTGTTTGTAAAGGCAAATCTCTTTTCCCATCCACCAATCAGTGGAATCTTTCCCATTGTTCCTTTTCTCTCCCAGTGCTGGTTTTATCCACCAGCAGACCCACAGCTTGTTTGGAATGACAAATCCACTGTTCCTCCCAGTCTGGATTCCCCTGGAGCCCACTGCTGCTTTTGGACACCCCGTGGCTTCAGCACAACCATCTCTTCTCTTCTGTGTGGAGTTTAACAAACAAGTCCTGCCCTCCACCTCCCTCTCAGACTCCCCAGTGCAGTTCCCCAGTCCCTGCAATTATTGGAGAAAATTGCAGGGCCCTCCATGAAAGGGCTCCCTGCAGGAGCTCACACAGCCAGTGACCAATTCCTCTGCACATAAAAGGCACCTGGAGCAGGCAGGAGCTTAAAATAAGAGCAGGGAGAAGGAACAAACAGGATTTGGAGGAGCAGCAGGATGGTTGGCAGGCCAGGAACAGAGCCAGGCTGAAATCTCAGGGTAATTATTCTTCATTATTAAACTGCAGCAAATTGTGTTGTAGTGCCAGGGTGGTTTAACGTGCTGGATGGACAGTTTGAGTTTGGGGTTTTTAAATGTGGGGGCTGCCCAGTTTACAATAACACAAATCTTGGGTTTGAGCGGGTCAGATCTCGACAAACCCAACTCACAACCCAGGTGAACACTCCAGGACAAGGGTGGTAAAAACTGAGGGAGCTGAAAGCCCTTGGGAACTGCACAAAGGACCTGCCATGAGCTGCAGCAAACCAGGAAAACCCAGGGAAATCCCATTTTCCAGACCCATTAACAGGTGAGAGGAACAGAGGACAAACTGCAGGGGTTCCTCCAGGTTTGCACAGTGTGAGCTGGAGTTTGCACTCTCTGTTCCCTGCAGCACCCACACCCCACTCCTCCTCTTGAAATTCCTCCTGAAAAGCCTCTCTGCTTCTCCTTCTTGCCTGGAAGTGTGACAGAGCTGTGAAAGGGTTAATGAGCCCAGGCAAAGTTAACAAGGGATGGGCAATAAATGGCTCCAGCTGTGTATAATTAACTGTAATACTGTGAAGTAAATGACTTTTATTGGCAAGCATGTCATAACTTCATTAAAAGTCATATTTACAGCCCTCTCACATGGAATGAGTACTTGTGTAGTCTGCAATTTAATGAGCACTCATTTTCACCTTGTTTCAATTATTTTCCACCCACCCTTTGTCTCAGTGTGGGGAGCAGGAAGATAAAATACAATGGGAGTGTAATTAAAGCTGGCACAGATTCTTTCAGGAAATGTTTTTCTATTCCAGAACAATCACTTCTACTGCTTACTACTAATAATACTTTAATGTTTAAAATACATAGTTTTCCTTGGTCCCTAAAGGATTCTTTAAATAAGGTTATTAAAGAATGGCTGTGGGAAAGCTTTTTGCCAGCCCAGCACCCCCAGTTGCACACAAAAGCAAATTTGTATCACTTAGAAGCAGAAACTTGCAATTTAGCTTAGGATAAGCTATATTAATAGCTTAAAAATAAAGGATTTGGGCTCTGGAAGGAGGAGGCTGCAGGGATGCTCAGAGGGTTGTGACTGTGTTCACAGGGGTCTGAGGATGAGGGAAGAGACGAGGATCTGACTCCATGTTTCAGAAGGCTGATTTATTATTTTATGATATATATTACATTAAAACTATACTAAAATAATAGAAGAAAGGATTTCATCAGAAGGCTGGCTAAGAATAGAATAGGAAGGGAGGATAACAAAGGTTTGTGGCTCGGCTCTCTGCCCAAGCCAGCTGACTGTGATTGGCCATTAGTTAGAAGCAACCAGATGAGCCAATCCCAGATGCACCTGTTGCATTCCACAGCAGCAGATAACCCTTGGTTAAAATTTGTTCCTGAGGCTTCTCAGGAGGAAAAATCCTAAGGAAAGGATTTTCCATAAAAGTTGTCTGTGACAGAGTGCCCCTTGGGACCTGCTCCAAGCTCCAGGATGGCAGGAGGGCCATGGGACACAAACTGTGGGAGTGACACGGCCAGAAGCATGGGATAAACATCATTTCTTTGTGGGGACAAGAAACACTTCCAGCAGCTCCACGAAGCCTTGGCCTGGCAGTGTTGGTGTCCCTGGGCTCCACCAGGGAACTTTTCCCACCCATTTCCCCTCCCGAGGCTCTGTGGCTCTGCACAGCCTGAGAGGAATGGGGGATTTTTGTTTCCAAACAAGCTGTGGGGCTGCTGAGAGATAAAACCAGCTCTGGGAGAGAAAAGAAACAATGGGAAGGGTTCCACTGATTGATGAATGGAAAAAGAGATTTGGTTTTACAAATAAACTTTAGGTTTGCTGAGAAATGAAATTAGACATTGAAAGATGAAAGAAACAATGGGAAAAACCCTAAATTCCATAAGAATTAAAAATTAAAAGGGAGGGTTATACATTAGAGGGGAATCTTTGGGATCAGGTGTTCTGGGAAGTCTGAACCTCTCAAGTACCTCAGAAATGGGGAAAGAGAGAAGGGAAATGTGGCTGGAAATTGGGATAAAAAGGGAGGCTGCATCCTCCAAAACTTGGAGAGACCCCAGGGGATGCCCCATGGCCTCTCCCTTTATTGGAATAAAGCCAAAGGACTCCTCTGTCTCCTTTTTGGACATGAACCTCTGGTGTTTGTGGATTCATTTTGCTAACAGCCTCATTTCCTAATGAAGATGTTCCCCTGCATGTTCTGCATCCTGGAGAACGTTGGTGGTGCAGTCATTGGAGGCAGCAGTGATTAATTCCTCAGATAAAAATCGTCCTCGGAACAATTGATTTCACTGCCAGAAACGCACAAACTTCCCAATGGCAACACTTTCATGTAATTATTGTTATTAGTTCAAGCTTGTTTGGGGGAGGGAGGAGATGAAAAAAAAAATCAATTACTTTGTATTTATCACTAATCTATTATGATCACTGTAATACAGAGGAGTTACTACTCAGGGCATGGCTTTTCTAATCCATGAGATTTTGGAAAAGTTGACAGAAACTCTGAGGGCTGAAGGGGCTGGATGTTGTGGGAGGAGATTACAGCTCAACAGCTGGGGGAATATATATATTATATTATATTATATTATATTATATTATATTATATTATATTATATTATATTATATTATATTATATTATATTATATTATATTATATTATATTATATTATATTATATTATATTATATTATATTATGCCATACTAAAAGCTTCAGCTTCCCCATGTTTGGCTCCTTTGGAATGTGATTTGGAGAATTGTTTACCCTACATGTGAATTGTTTTTAATTAATGACCAATCCCAGTCCAGCTGTGTCAAGACTCTAGTCAGTCACGAGTTTTTCATTATCATTCTTGTTAAGCCTCTTGATGTCTCCTTTCTCTTTCTTTAGTACGGTTTTAGTATGTTAATATAATATAATATAATATAATATAATATAATATAATATAATATAATATAATATAATATAATATAATATAATATAATATAATATAATATGCATAAAATAGTATAATAAATATAATATATATAACATAGTATAATATATATACTATAATGAATAGAATAGAAGCATTCTGAGAACCTGGAGTCAATTCTCATCTCTCACCTCATCCTAGGGACCCTCACATTGCAACAACAAATGCCCAGAAATGAATGCCCAGAAATGAGTCCTGCTCCCAGGGCCCAGAGATCAGCAGCACAGCCAGGGCTGCCACCCTCAGCCCAGAGCAGAATTTCCCCAGCAATGAAGACAAATCCCTTTTTATTGCAAGGATGAAATAACAACGCAGCCATAAAGCATAAGAGAACAAGAGGAAGCTGACAAAGTGCGTCTTTGATTAATTGCTGTAATAGATTGCAGATTGCTGACTGAGGATGTTTTATTTTTTTTTTGAGGCTCATTTTTCAGTCTTTAAAATGTTAATGCACACAGGGAAGACAAAGCAAGGCTGGCCAGAGAAATGCTGGGGAAAATTCTGTGAAATGTTGGGGACAATTCCAGTCCCCTGTCGGAACTCAGTGCATCCTCTGTGTGTCCAGAGTTGCCCAGGACCCCGTCAGGGGGCTCAGAGACCCTGGCACACAGCCCAGAGCACCTGGGGATTTGATTTTGACCCCTGGAGCAAGCTGCCAGCTTTGTATGAGGACCTGAAAGTCACACAGGTTTGAATGGTGTAATAACAAAATGATCACAGGGTGAAAATGTAGATTTTAGGATTTTTGGTATGGGGGTTATGGGGACAAGATGGAGGAATCTGGGCGTGTTTAGTCCTTCTCTCTTCTTCTTGTTCTCCATTTTCTGCAGTGATGTTGGCACTTTGGGATTGGTTTAGAGTAGAAGTGCACTGTCTAACACAGGTGATGGGTATTGGGAATTAAGTGTAAATATGTTACACACAGTTTGTAGTATAAAAGGACAACCCCACCCCGGGGGCGGTCACAGTGCCTGTGGCTGCCCTGCTGAGCAGATCTCGGCTGGGCAGAAAGAAAATTTTATAGATGAGAATCAATAAACAACCTCAAGACCGAAAAGTGAAGTGTCCAGACTCGTTCTTCAGTTGCGCGGGCCGGAGCAGAGACATCCTGCACATCTCAGGGCAGCAATGAACAACCAAAAACAGCTGGGAGCTGGGGCTCAGAGGGCCAGGGATGGCACAGGGCTGGGAAATGAGCTCTCAGCCCTCCCTGCAGCCCCTGGGGTACCTGTGGTTTCATCTAAATAAAGTCACACCTGAGCTGGGAGCGCTGGGAATGCAAGATCCATTCTTCATCTCCTTATTCAGTCACCATCCACTGGAATTAATTCTCTTTGTCTTCACGAGCCTGAGCAGCAGTGGATTATTGGCAAGCTGCAGGTGATGAAGCTGAAGGGTGGGGAAATGGAATCCAAGTCCTATAAATGGGATTTTCCAAAGTGCTCCTTCACTTCTGGCCCCGACAGGGACTTGTGACACCTCAGAACCTGTAATGTCACACCTGAGAATGGCACCCATAGTGGCTTCATCTGTCAGAGGATCACTGAACCCACAGAACCCTGCCTCCCCCAATTAGCTGGGTTAATTAGAGGCACCAGTGATGTGGATGTGGCAGTGCATTCCCGAGGCAGTCAGGAATGAATCCCCAGGAGGGAGTTTCTCTGCTGAACTCTGTTCCAAACGGAGCCTCCCAGACCTGTGACCTCCAAAATGAGCAAAGAAACCAAAACCTGCTGGGCACTGTCCCATCAGAGCCGGCTCAGCTCCCTGACCCACCCTGGAGAGGCTGGAATTAAAGCACAGCTCCCCTGCAGGTGCCAATGCTGCAGTTTAAAGTGGGTCATCACCTGCCTCGTTCAACAAAACTCCTCCTGCTCTGGAAGAGGTGGAAAAGGAGAATGCAGGGACGGGCTGAGGTGCACAAAGAATGCCCCAAAGTGCCCTCCTTACCTTGTTGGAGCTCCAGAGACATCCCTGCGTCCTGCCACGTTGGACTGACTCATCCCTGGAGGTTTTAATTATCTCTCTTTTGATTATAGATCAGAGAGATGAAGAACCAAACGAGGGAGGGACTCAGGTTGTGCAGTAAAGCAGCCCTGGAAGGGGAATCTGCCCTGGGATTCAGCAGAGGATAAAGCAGGGCTCAATTCTCAGGCTTCCCACCCTCTCCTTGTCCTGAGAAGTGGCTCTTTGGGGCTTCCCAATAAATTTTCACTTTCAAAATGAAAAACGGTCTCCAGCTCAGGCGTTTGTTACTTTAGATATGCTTCACAAATTTCCTTTGCATCCAGGGCGGTTGAAAATTGGATTAAAACCTCTTATTATGTCCCCATGTTACAGCATTAGGCATGCTCAGCTTCCACTGGGAAGAGGATGAGGAAAGCAGAATGAAATCTCAGGATTCTCACTGAAATTCATCAGTGTGCATGTTCCAGGGCCAGACATCCCTGTAAATAGCCCAGGACTCCCCTGGCCAGTGCAGGGTGTTAAATACTGAGCTGCATTTCCACACATTTTAGCTCTTCCACGAGCCTCAGCTGTTTCCAATAAATTTACCATTATCAGTGCTGTTAGAGCAGCTGAAATGCTGAAGGGGGATTCTACAAATTCAGCTCAACAGACCAGAACAGGCTTCGTCTGCTTTGACTTTTTGGAGAACCAAACTTTGCTCTCCACCCGTTCTTTGTCCATGGAATATCTGTGCTGGTGTCAGGAGCAATTCCCAACACAGGTTCACACATGTGATACCCCAAACCCAGGGCTGATGAATTCCCCCTTCTGCATCACAGCTCCTGCAGTTTTTCCATAATTTATCCCCCTGTTTAGCCACATGAAAGAATCCCTGCTTTGACTTTTCCACGATGACACATCGCTGTTGTATTCAAATTGCCAGCGCTCTCTGTGAGAGCGTTTCTGCAGCACATCTTTAGACATTTCATCATTACTCTTCATTTAAAATGTCAACTTTGTTCTGACAAATCTTGTGTGCCTGGTTTGAAAAGCTTTACAAGTGTCAGGAGGAGCGAGGCAGGCTGCTGCTTTTGTCTCCTATGACAGCGAGCATGAAAGGTTCTTTTTTTGTGGAGTGACTGGATCGAGCTGGAGCTGCAGATTTGGGGTTGTTTCTGTACATCAGGGAGGGTTCTGCTGCAATCAGGGTGATGAGGATCAGCTGTGCCAGCAGCTCAGGTGCTGGTCTGTCCCTGACCCCCTCACCTGGTGCTGATGGCTTTGATTTGCTGCCACTCCACATCTGTGGGGTCAGCAGGGCACCACAGGGAGCTGGGCAGGGCAAACAGGGACTGCTCTGCTCTGGGAGTTTCCAGGGAAAAGGGAAGGGAAGAGAGAGGAAAGGAAAGGGGAAAAGGAAAGTTCTGGGCACACAAATCCCCATGTTTGGCTCCTTGGATTGGTGTCTCCTCCTCCAGCACCAGGCAGTGGCCATGGCTGGAGCCAGCAGTGGCCTTGTGGGTTCATCACTGAGCTGGCGCAAAGTATCCTGGAAAAATCCTGGAATTCACATTCCAGCCCCAATGGAGCCTCTGTGGCAGAGCTGGTTACTGGGCTGTGGCAGCTGGGGGATAAATGTCCCCAGGAAGGGGGAGGAATGGCCAGGGAAGGTTTCCCTGGGATGGAGGTGGCACCAGGATCCCCTGGGATGGAGGTAGTACCAGCAGTGGCTGCACAAGGAGCTCTGTTCTAGGGCAGGGCTGAGCTCCCTCTGCAGCCACAGAAGTTCTGCTGTGCTGTTCTGTGCTCTGGAATCCCCTCCTGGGGTGTGGGGGTGACTGAGGTGCTCCCAGCTGGGGCTGGGGAGGGACCAGGAAGGGGAGGGACCCTGCCCAGCCCTTCCCTGGGCAGATGCAGACAAAGATCCGGGTGAAAGCTGTGGTGACTTTGTGTTGAAGATTGCAATGCAAGATGTTTTCCATTCCCATCTGTATGGCAGATTCCCTTTGTCAAGTGGGCAGTTTGCCTTATCTCTCTCTTTGAGTGACCACATTCACACCTCCCTCGGGAGGGGACATTGCTGATAACAGCTATTGAATGTCCCTGCATGACTGATAAGAACCACAGCATCCCACTGGGAGATGGGAGCCCAGAGGGAGGAGCCAAGCATTACTACCTGGATAGAATCCAGAGGTTTTGAGACACCAGCAGGGCTTTCTCCCTGGGATTCCCCAGAGGAGCAGCAGCTGCCTCTCCTTCCACTGGATCTTCAGAGGAACAATCCATCCTTCTCTCCAGGATCCCTGCTCCAGCAGAACCAGCCCTGACACTGCAGGAGGGCTGAGCCACAATTCCAATGGCACTGCTGCCAACAGCCTGACCCACAGGGTGTCAGCTTGGGTTCTGACTCTGGCAGTGTTGGTTTAGTTTACTGCATTGTTTATTTTATCCTTTTATATTTATTTCCTTTCCTTATTAAAGAACTGTTATTTCCTGCTCCCATATTTTTTGCCTGAGAGCCCCTTAATTTAAAATTTACAGCAATTGGGAGGGGTGGGGAGGGTTTACATTCTCCATTTCACGGAGGCTCCTGCCTTCCTTAGCAGACTCCTGTCTTTCCAAACCAAGACCCTTCACAAACCCTCAAATGTGAAGCCTCTCCTCCCCTGCTCTCCCCACGGAGCTGCATTTCCACCAGGGAAGCTGCTGCAGACAGCCAGAGCTTCTTGAGAGAAACAAATCAACATAAAAAGGGATTTAAAAATCAGCACCATTTCCTCAGTTTTCCTGGTGCCTCCCCGTTGCTGGCCCTCGAGGGAGAGCTGTACTTTCTGATCTGTGCTAATACAAAATTCATATTTGTCTGGGCCATTATGTGCAAAATAATGGGTAATCCCTCAAGCTGGAGCGAGAAGCCAAGCCAAATATTCCAGGAGACCTTTCAATTTTGAGAGGTTTCAGAAATAAGCACAATACAAACATATAAAGGGATCCAATTATGTGTAAACAAACTGTTCTTGCAGCCTCCTCCTCAGAAAACACAATTAGATTGCCAGCAAGATTGCTTTGGGATTACCTGGATTAGGCCTTGCATTCAGAGGCTTAGGAAGTACCTGGGATTTCATTTTGTCCTCATTTCCCAGTGGTAGAACTCAGTTATAGGGGGCTGGATGGTCCCTCCTGTGCCCAGGAGCTGCTGCTGCTGCTGCTCTCAGGTGTGGGCAGTGCTGGCAGCAGATAAAACGTGGCTCCTGCTGATAAGGAAATGGTTAATGCAGCTCTAACAGACAGCATGGGATGCTCAGCTTCCTGAACAAGCTGAAAGTTAATTAAAAGACCGCCACAGACATGGAGAAATAAAGAATTAAAGCTGTCTCTTCGTGATAAAGCACCGAACCCACCGCAGAGAGGAGATCCGGCTCATTTTCTGTGCTCAGGGCATGCCTGGGTGCAGAGAAACCCCAGAGCCAGGGCTTAGGCTGGAGCCTTTCTCCATGTCCAGGTTTGGAAAGACAGGAGTCTGCTAAGGAAGGCACGAGCCTCCGTGAAATGGAGAATGTAAACACTCCCCACCCCTCCCAATTGCTGTAAATTTTAAATTAAGGGGCTCTCAGGCAAAAAATATGGGAGCAGGAAATAACAGTTCTTTAATGAGGAAAGGAAATAAATATAAAAGGATAAAATAAACAATGCAGTAAACTAAATCAACACTGCCAGAGTCAGAACCCAGTCTGACACCCTGTGGGTCAGGCTGTTGGCAGCAGTGCCATTGGAATTGTGGCTCAGCCCTCCTGCAGTGTCAGGGCTGGTTCTGCTGGAGCAGGGATCCTGGAGAAGGGTGGAGTCTCCTCTGGAGATCCAGGGGCAGAGGCAGCTGCTGCTCCTCTGGGGAATCCAGTGCAGAAGCCGTGCTGGTGTTCCAGAATCTCCAGATTCTATCCAGGCAGGAATGCTTGGCTGGTGTTCCAGAATCCCCAGATTCTATCCAGGCAGGAATGCTTGGCTGGTGTTCCAGAATCTCCAGATTCTATCCAGGCAGGAATGCTTGGCTGGTGTTCCAGAATCTCCAGACTCTATCCAGGTAGGAATGCTTGGCTGGTGTTCCAGAATCTCCAGATTCTATCCAGGCAGGAATGCTTGGCTCCTCCCTCTGGGCTCACATCTCCCAATGGGATGCTGTGGTTCTTATCAGACATGCAGGGACATTCCATAGCTGTTATCAGCAATGTCCCCTCCTGAGGGAGGAGTGAATGTGGTCACTCAAAGAGAGAGATAAGGCAAAATGCCCCCTTGACAAAGGGAATCTGCCATACAGATGGTAATGGAAAACATCTTGCATTGCAATTTTCCAGCACTCAGCAGGACCAAACCGCCTCAGAACCTGGTGGATCCCCACTGATCCATGGGTAAAATCTGCCTGAATTTGGGTCTGCAGGATGCTGTGACCTTCCTGCCCTGGCCCTTCCAAGGAATCCTCTGCTCCAGGTGGGGCTAAGCTGGTTCTGCCCCCTTCACCCTGAGCACTGGATCCCATTTTATTCTCCCTATTTTGTTTTTATGGAGCCAAGAGGGAACTTGATGAGCTCAGAATCACAGGCCAGAGGTGACTGATGTTGGGGAGTTATGAAGAAAAAATAATGAGAAAAAAAATACGACCTTTTCTTATAGGGACGGTGAAAATGAAGGTTGATTTTAATTTCTATATTTGTCCTCTTGGTATTGTCCTAAGGACTATCCTGCCCACAGTGAGGCTAAGAATAGAAGTGGGAGGTGTGGGCTTGAGGAATAAGGCAGTAAATCAGAATTTTAATGCTATTAAAATCTATTGATTGTGTTGATTAATTATTGCTGGTGCTGATGGGAAGAGCAGACTCTCTAAGCCAGTTTAATTATTTTCCAGTTAATGTTAATCTCAGTTAATGAAAACTCTCCAAGCCAGAAAAGGGATGACACAAGGAATGACTGTTATTCATGAGAGACTCTCTTAATCTATAAAACATCAAAGATGTCATTGCAAGCATCTTTGCTTTGCTTGTATTTTATTTTTTAAATGATGCCAACACTTTGTTCTCGGGCTCCTGATGAGTCAGGGTGTGACAGCTCAGGGAAGATCTGAACAGGAGCTGGTGGAGCCCCCTGGAGAAATGGAGCTCAGGGGCTCAGGTGGTCCTGCACAGGGAGTTTGGGTAATTAATGACCTGGCTTCATTAGGGGCAGCTGCACAACCCCCTCCAGGAGAAGGAGCTGAGCACTGCCCATGCTGGAGTGCTGGGGGAAGGAGTGTTGTGGTTTTGGGATCCCCAGAACAAAGTGAGAGATGAGAATATGACTCTAAGTTCTCAGAAGGCTGATTTATTATTATATTATATGATATGATAAGTAAATGATATATCAAAGCTATACTAAAGAAAGAGAAAGGAGACATCAGAAGGCTAGAAAGGAATAAATAATTAAAACCTGTGACTGACCAGAGAGTCTGACACAGCTGGCTGTGATTGGCCATTAATTAAAAGTAAGTCACATGCTGGGTGAAGAGTTCCCCAAATCACATTCCAGAGGAGCAAAACAGGGAGAAGCTGAAGGTTCCCAGGAGAAGAAATCCTGGCAAAGGGAATTTTCATAAAATATCACAGTGACAAAGGAGGGATGGAAGGGCTGCGAATTGCAGCAGGATCTGCAGCAAAGCTCTGAACCTGCCCCAGTTCTGGTTTCAAATCTTTTCTGGCTTTTATGAGAACCTTCACCAGACCCTTCTGCATTTCCTTTTTTTGCAGGGCAGCTGCTGCGTTTGTGCAGCACCATCTCAGCAAGATCAGCTGGGTTAGGAACTTCTCCTGTGCTTCTGGGAGGATTCAAAAGGTAAGAAGTCCCACATTAGCTGTGTAGATTGATTTTGGGTCCACTTTATTTATCTGCTCTGGCATCAGCTTTATTGCCCAAAACAAGAGCTACTCCTACATTTGCAAGTGTGGATTTGCCATTTTGGGGAAGCAGCAAGGGGAAGGTGCTGGAGGGAGCTTGGTGTAGTGTGAAGCCATCAGAATAAAGGTGTAAAGGCAGAAATTGAAGCCAACTTGTTAACAACTTGAGCAAAAATGTCTCTGTTTGAGGAATCAGGTACCTCTGAGCTGTTTCCTCCCCTCCTGGGGCTCTGATCTTTGTGATTTAAAGACAGCTTTTCTTAAAACTAAAAGCAGGAATGAAAGCAAGTGCAATGGAGGGTTTTCCCCTCTGGAGCCAGCTGAAAAGATTGATGAAATGACAGCTCCTTTAGCAAAACAGCAACTCCACCTGTCAGGAGCCAGCAGCCAGGCTGAGGCCCTTCCAACACACTCCCAGCTGCCTTGTCAGGGACAAATGGGGCTTGTCACGGTCTCCAAACAGTTTTAGGGAGAACACTGATGATGTTAATGATCTCTGGTCCCAGCAGGAGGGAGTGTGGTGTTTGAGTTTGTGAGGGTCCCCAGGACGAGGTGAGAGATGAGAATCTGACTCCATGGTCTCAGAAGACTGATATATTATATTAATTATATTGTATTGTATTATATTATATTATATTATATTTTGATATAACATATTAATAATATAATATGATTTAATAATATAGTAATATTATATTATTTATATTATTACTATATTATATTATTACTGTATTATGCTATACTAAAACTATACTAAAGAAAGAGAAAGGATACAGACAGAAGGCTTAACAAGAATGAATAATAAAAACTTGTCTGACTCCTCAGAGTTGTACACAGCTGATGGTGATTGGTCATTAATTAAAAACAATTCCCATGAAACTGATCAGACATGCCCCTGTTGGTAAGCACTGTCCAAACCACATTCCAAAGCAGCAAACACAGCAGAAGCATAATTAGATAATTATTATTTACATTTTCCTTTGAGGCTTCTCAACTTCCCCGGAGAAGAAATCCTGGCAAAGGGATTTTGAAGCAAATATCATGGTGACAAGAAGAAGAGAAGTTGCAGCCTCCTTCCAGGAAAGCACAGAGTGACTTGCAGTTGTTTGGTTCTGGAGGTTGCAGGGGTTTTGAAAACTCTCCAAGGTAGGAAACTGCTGAGTTTGGAAATGTGGGGCCTTGGTGTCACCGTGCCCTGGTCACAGAGAGGTGTCAGCACGTGCAGAACTGACTCAGCTGCTACCAGCTCCCAAACATCCCCAACTCCTTCCTGGGCAAACACAGGAGGGACAGGGGGCCTTGGCACCACCCTGAATTCTGGGCTGGAGTGGGGGGTTTGGGCCTTGCACTGCCCAGGTGTGGGTTGGGATTTCCAGAGCTGAACCAGGCTCTTGGCTCAGTGTCCCTGAGTGTGACAACAAGGGACAAGGCAGGAGGAGCTGGTGTGAAGCAGAATTCTGTCTGTCTCTGGTGCAGGTTTCTGCCCAGTTCTTTGGAGGAAAAGCAAATATTCCAATAATTATCAAGGAAAAAGCACTGTTGTAATGGGGGCTGGAGTGGGGGGTTTGGGCTTTGCACTTCCCAGGTGTGGGTTGGGATTTCCAGAGCTGAACCAGGCTCTTGCTCTGTGTCCCTGAGTGTGACAAGGGACAAGGCAGGCTGTGCAGCAGTGCTCTGTCTGCCTCTGGTACAGGATTCTGCCAAGTTCTTTGGAGGAAATGCAAATATTCAAATATTGATTCAAATAATTATCAAGGAAAAAGCACAGTTGTGATGGGGGCTGGAGAATGAAAATGAACACAGAAAAACACGGGCAGAGGATTTGTGTGTTCCTGAGGAGGAAAGCAGGAAGGAGCCCAAGTGACCCCATTTCAAAGCCAGGCTCCATCCCCACCCATCCCACCCAAGGAACTCCTCCTCCTCAGGGACAATAAAAGTCACAACTCCACACCAAGAAAAATTGAAAAGTTCCCTTCCCAAAGGAGCCAAATTCCATCTCTGCCCATGACAGCAGTTAACAAAATGGATGGATGAGATCTGCCTGGGCTTTTATCTCCGTTTAAATTTGTTTTCCATTCACCAGGCTCCACTGCAGGAGAGCAATATTGAAATGTGCAGGAACCACAAGACACAAATTTTATTACCCCCTCTCTGCTACTCCCACTGTAGAGAGAGAAGTTTATGAGTGAAAAACATCCCAGGCTATTTAGCCACCTCCAATATTTGCAGTCCAGACTGGAAGGAGTAATTGATTTTCTAATAATAGAGAGAATTCTTGGCTGGAGGCTCAGTGTTGTGTTGTAGAGCTCCTCAAAAAGCACATTCCCATTCCTGCAGCTCGCTTTGCCTGGGGCAGTGCATTTGTGGGGCTTTATCTTCCCAAACACAACCAATTCCTGTCCTGCAGAGGGGTTCCCTGTCCTGCTCAGAGCTGGCATCTGGGACAAGGAGCCCTCTGCCTTTTGCTGGCTGATTCCTGTGCCTGGCCACGGTCTGCAAAGGTGCTTTTATTGGGAATTATTGGTATTCATGCAGGAAAAGCATCCTTGGCACGTGTGAGAGGAGCCAGCCCAGCCCCACAGTGTTCAAACAGATTTGGAAAGGGCTTCATCTGAATTTCAAAGGGCTCTGGCTCCAGCCTGCCGCGAACTGCATCAGCAATGCAGGTTGGGTCAGGAATGTTTGCGGTTTTTGTAGTGTTTGTATTGGATTTGTGAGGCTGGGGATGCCCAGCGCTGTTCATTTCACTGAGCAGAGTTATCACACTGAGCCTCTGAGCGATCAAAGGGGGAAAACACACACGGTAAAAACAACCTGTGGTTTTGTGGAGCTTCTAATTACACAACAGGGTCTGGACTCTTTATTCAGGGTTTGCCTCTGTGAAGGTCGTTTGGCTCAGGATGGGAATTTCTGGATTTTAACCTTGCAGATAACGAGGTTTGGGGCTGTCCTGGAGTTTCTAATTACACAACAGGGTCTGGACACTTTGATTCAGATTCTGGACACTTTGCTCCTGAGGTCATTGGCTCAGGATGGGAATTTCTGGATTTTAACCTTGCAGATAACGAGGTTTGGGGCTGTCCTGGAGTTTCTAATTACACAACAGGGTCTGGACACTTTGATTCAGATTCTGGACACTTTGCTCCTGAGGTCATTGGCTCAGGATGGGAATTTCTGGATTTTAACCTTGCAGATAACGAGGTTTGGGGCTGTCCCTGTGCTCAGCAGTGCCTGGGATGCAGGAGAATGGAACATGGTCCTTGCAGGGGCACCCAGAGGAGCTGCAGTGGCTTTCAGCAGCCTGAGGAACCTCCCTGGAGCTCCAGGGTGTCCATCCCTGTGTCCCTGTCCTTGCCACAAGCTCCGTGCAGCTCTGCCACTGCTCCCTTTGCAAAGACACTGAGAAGGGGCTGCATTCATATCTCACAGTTTTATATTCCCAGCCAGATCCCTGCATTCTGTGTGAGACAATGAATTCCAGCAGCACGCCACAATTGAATCCGACCACATCACAACTGAATTCCACATCCTAAATGAATTCCAGCACACCATAACTGAATTTCACCCCATCCCAACTGAATTTCTCCACATCCCAAATTACTTTCACCACATCCCAACTGAATTTCCCCCCATCCCAAATTAATTTCACCCCATCCCAACTGAATTTTACCCCCTCCCAAATTACTTTCACCCCATCCCAACTGAATTTTACCCCATCCCAAATTAATTTCACTCCATCTCAACTGAATTTCACCACATTCCCAATGCCTGTGGCAGAGGATGTGTATTAAGTCACAGCTAATTCTTTCTGAAAAGTCTCCCTGCAGATCACTAATACTGAAGAGAGCTTCTGGAAGGGAAATCATGTGACAATTTTAATTCTGTTTGTTTGTTTGTTTGTTTTCCTTATGGGAAAAGTGCAGGGGAACACCTGGGTGTGAGCAGGAACATGGAAGGAAATCAGAAGGAAGGAGTTGTCCCCAGTGGAAACCCCCTCAGCTCTGACAGGGCTGAAACTTTGGCAGGTCCCAGAGTGGAGCTGAGAACCCTCCAACAAAACAAAACAGATGAAAAAGTAGAGTAAGAATGACAAAACATTTTTTTCTGTATTTTCTGTGCTCCTTTTCCAGAGCCTGATTTCCAAAGAGCTCTGTTGACATAAGTGCAGCAGCTGGAGATGAGAGGGTTTTAAATCAACCTTCAGAGATGTACAGTTTATACTGGTAAAATAATTATTCTTCAAAGATTCCTGAAAAACAGTGTTTAAGGTGTTTAATGATTAAAAAACCTGATGTCCTTGAGTGTAAGTCAGATGAAAGAACTGCCAGGGACCTTAATGCAGTGCAATGATAAACATAAAGGCAGCAATAATGATCAGCCCGAGGTGATTACACTCTCTAATTAGAGCACATGTATCACTTAGGCCTGTTAATCTCTGCCTGTCTCAAGCACTTTGGGCAGCTCTCCTACATCCAGGGAAGGTTTTTTGATCGTGGCACGTGAAATAAACAGGGCAGGAGAATTTTTCTCCTTTTAGTGCCTTTATTAAAAGTGATCAGCTCGAGGTTGGGAGGCTCGAGGGGTCCGCGGTTTCACCATCACCGCTCCCGGGGTGACTCGGACGGGGAGGAATGTGCAGCTTTGTCCTCAAAAGGGCAGAATTGGGACTTCCATCCTCACATACACAGTGGGTTTGTACCCCGTGTCTCCCAAATTTTGACTTTTCCAGGCTTGGGGGTCTTGGTTCCAGCTGGGGTCTTTGCTCAGGGCAAGGGCAACAAAGGTTCTCAGCATCTCTGCAGGTTTGGTACTTTGTTCCTCATGTCCAGACATCACTCTGATCTCTTAATTCTGTGTTGGCTCGTTGGTTTTAGGGTCTTTTCGGTAAGTTTGGTGGGGTGGCTTCCATGGCATGCTGGTCCCGAGGTTATTTTGCATTATCTCTGATGCCCACCCATGTCCCCTGCTCTCACTGTCTGGGTAGCAGGGCCATCACCTCAGCCCCAGGCAGGGCCTTACCGATACAAAAGGAGCAATTAACGAAACAGCCGTGATTACAATAACAAACAGGTAGAACTTCACTGCTCTACCTGGTTCTGCAACCCTTTTCTTCCCCAAAAAATTGGCAGATTTTTTACTTATAACAGGAGCTGTCTGCAATCAGGGCATGGGGAGGCAGAGCAAGAGCCAGGTTCAAGAGGAGCAGATGCTTGAGGCAAATACCTGACAATGCCAACAATCTCCCTTTCTGAGATTTTTTTTCCCTCCAATTATTGTGAACCTTGAAATATCTTCATTGCTGTCACGGAAATTTGGCACCCAGGGCCTTAGCAGAGCTCTCCAGGTGATGTCAGGAGCCCCAGTATCCCTGTGGATCCTGCCAGACAAGAACGTGGAGGAGATAAATGACGAGGTAGACGGGAGACTTGCTCATCCTCTAATGCAGCAAAATCTCAACTTTATTGATTAACAGCAATACTTTTATAATCACAGTAATAAGGCTCATGCATATTGCAAAACTAGAGCTCACCATTGGTCAGCTATAAAAGTCAGCCACACCTTTTCTCAAGATGTTTGTGGCTTCTTTTTTACCTCCTGTTATCACATAGTTTATAAAACAACTTCTTGTTCAAAGAAACCATGGCCTTGAATTAGGCAGCTGTGGCTTACTCAGATGTATTTTCTCACGTTACTTTTCCCATGGACTATGTCTCAGTAAAGAAAACTGTCCACAGATAAATTCTCACCCCTTCCAAAAGGGGACTTAAAAACTCCAGAGGTGTCTGCAGCAGCTTTTGGGATGTGTGAAAAATGCATGTATTTTATGATTGGCTCTTTGCAAATATTCAAATTAATATTATATGTGTTGTGTTAGAAAGTGATGCTGTATTAATGCTCTTAAGTAGTGGGTTAAATATAAAAATTGTTAAAATAGAAACTATTATATGTAAGATGATTTTTTTAAAGAAAGGTCTTGCAGCCACAGGACACCTCAATCTTTCAGAGAAAAAGAATTTATTGCCCTCTTATCAGAAGAAACAAACTTCTTCCCACCTCGAAGGCACTGTCAGGATTCAGAGGAAGAAGTTGAGGATGACCAGACAGAATCCTGTGTTTGAATGGAATTTATGCATCATGTATGAGGTATATGAATATGCAACAGGTTGTTATTTTTAAGGGTTAATCCTTTGTTAATGTGGGTCCTTTTTCGGGCTTGTGCTGCCCAGAAAAACGTACCCAGACGTCCATAACTCTTTGTATTTGTTGTCGCCTATTGTCCTAATTCAATTTGTCCAAATTGGTATTACTCTAATTGTATTACTACTTTTTTTAAACCATTTTATTACTATTTGACTTTTAAAATTTTAAAAACAAGTGATTGGCGTTTTTCACAGGATGTCCCTGCTGGCAGTTCTGCCCCAAAAAGCTGCTCTGGCCTGAGCAGAGGAGGCACTGCAGGAAACAAGAGCGATTATCACCCTCATTAGGAGGAAATGAGGAATGATGTCGCTAATAAAACACACATTAAATAAACAAAAGGAATTCTTATGCAGTTTATTCTCCTCATGGCCACGTCTGACTCGTGTCACACGGAGGGGGTGGCTGTGCCTTCCAATTAAGCAGAATAATGGCCTTTCCTGGGAGATGGGGGTGGATTATTTCAGTCCTGCTGCAGGTGGCATTGAGATGAGAGGCCGTGGCTATCCTGCTGTCAATTTGTTTAATGATTATTAGAAGAGCAGGTGATTTCTGTTAAAGGGAAGTGACAGGCCGTCCATTAGATATAGATGCATGTTTATTAAATTGGGAGCCTGGAGCAAGCAGCATGGCTCATTTGCTTCCCAATTTCCAGGCCAATCTGTTTTATTCTGCACCTGGAAGGTTCAGAGCCCCTTCAGGAGGAGTGGGGGCTGTTTGCCAAGCAGGGCTCAGTGGTGTTTGTGCAAAGTGTTCACTCCCATTCCCCATGGAGGCTGCAGGGGAAGGGGATGGGGTGTACAGGCTGGAAAATGGGGTTTAATTCCTTCCCTTCTCACCTAGACAGGCCTGGGAGCAGGGGGGAACAGAAGGGTTTGATCTGTGTCTGTGTGTCCCCACAGCATGGGTGGATGGGAGGTGCCATCCAGAGCATCCATCCCATGTTAAAAATAGGTTAGAAACTGTTGTAAAAGAGTTGATGGATCGTTAAACATGGGCTGTTCGTTTGGTTATTCTATTATGAAAGGGATTAAAAGGGAAATCTGGTACTCAAGGTACCTTAACAAACCTCAGTAAACTGCACCACGAGCCAGCCTGGACAGAGCTGTAATGGCCAACCAAGGCCGAAAACCTTCATGCAAATGAAGGATCCAAACAAAAACCAATCCAGAGGGACGAAAAACAGGATAAAAAGGGGCTCCTGAAATTCCGCATTGCGCAGGATAGCTCCCAGACCCAAGAAGGCACCAGTGCAAATTCAGGCTAGTTCAAGAGTGCCAAGTGGCTCCTACAATCTGCCATCATGAACCTGCCCTGGTCCTTTTCGTTTGCCAGGGAAAAGGGGTGCTGTTTGTGTGCTGGTACCTGTAGGCTGGAGTGGCCGGCTGGCTCCTGAAATTCCGCATTGCGCAGGATAGCTCCCAGAGGCAAACTGGCACCAGTGCAAATTCAGGCTAGTTTAGAGTGCCAAGTGGCTCCTGCAATCTGCCATCATCAACCTGCCCTGGTCCCTTTTGTTTTCCAGGAAAAATGGGTGCTGTTTGTGTGCGGGTACCTGTAGCCTGGAGTGGCCGGCTGGCTCCTGAAATTCCGCATTGCGCAGAATGCCTCCCAGACGCAATGTGGCACCCGTGCCAAGTCGGGCTTGTTTGACAGTGCCAAGTGCCTCCTACAATCTGCCACCAAGATGCAGGGCTGGTAAGTTTTGTTTGCCAGGGAAAAGGGGTGGTGTTTGTGTTTGGGTACCTGTGGCCCTGAGGGCCGGCTGGCTCCTGAAATTCCGCATTGCGCAGGATGCCTCCCAGACCCAAGCTGGCACCAGTGCAAATTCAGCCTCGTTTAAGAATGCCAAGTGGCTCCTGCAATCTTTCATTATGAACCTGCCCTGGTCCCTTTTGTTTGCCAGGGTAAATGGTTGCTGTTTATGTGCAGTACCTGTCGCCTGGAGTGACCTGGTGCTGGCACTGCAGCATCCTCCAGGAAACGCTCCTGCTCTGCCCAGGGCGACCCTGCTTTATGCCCTTTTCTTTCTTATAATTAAATGCTGAAATCACTTTAATACCGGGAGCCTGTTCCCGTTTTTATCACAGGGACTCAGCTCTGCTGCTGAGGGGCTGGGATTTGGGAGTGACCAGTTCCTGCTCTGGGCACAGCTGGAAGTACACGGAGTGCAGTCCTGGCAAGGAACAGGAATGGGCAAAGGTTTCCTTCTCCAGTCTGAGCCTTCCTCCTGCCCAGGGGACATTAAGAGCAGAGCGAGGGGCTCTGCTGTCACCCTGGCTGAGTGAGGGGCTCTGGTGTCACCCTGGCAGAGCGAGGGGCTCTGGTGTCACCCTGGCAGAGCGAGGGGCTCTGGTGTCACCCTGGCACAGCCAGCCCGTTCTTCTCTCCCCTTCTCCCCTTGGGGAGCTTTGGAGTTCTTGCTGTCCTTGCCTTGAGCATCCTGGAGTCTCAGTTCCCCTGACTGATTGCAATTTCAGTGTCCTTATCTCGGTGAAAATGCAAATAATGTCTCTTATCAGCTCTCCTATGCCCCATTCCAAACCCCCGCTGGTTCCAGACCCTCCCAGTCCCCTCTGCTGCTCAGCAAGGGGGGAAGGAGAGGGCAGACATCGAATATTGCTGCGTTTAACGTCTGCAAGAACACATCCTGTGCCTCCCTGCCAGCCATTTGCTGGGCTATTATTCCACCATTCTTCTGTTTGTTCTGTTTTTTCTTCTGGGCACATGTTTTTCCCAATTCGGGCGAAATCGCTGCTGCCATCCTCAGCTGTCCTGATTGCCTGAAGCCGCAGCTGATTGCATTATTCATCCGCAGTGCTCAAAAGGCGTCAGAGCTCTCCACCAGACCCGAGC
The DNA here is from genome assembly GCA_009764595.1 of Geothlypis trichas. Classification (NCBI taxonomy): domain Eukaryota; kingdom Metazoa; phylum Chordata; class Aves; order Passeriformes; family Parulidae; genus Geothlypis; species Geothlypis trichas. The sequence goes on from CM019928.1 coordinate 1,773,566, forward strand.
CTTTGATGATGTTTTGCGTCTGTGGGAACGGGGGGGATGCTGGGGGAGCTGGTGGCATCTGGTGGCACTGCTGTGGCTGTGCCCGAGGAGCTGGGACACCGCAGTGCCCGGGACAGGCTGAGCTGGGCTCTGTTCTTCTCCAAGGCGATGCTGAGCTGAAAATTGATTTTCCTTGCTGGTGAGAAAAGGAGCTGAACTGCGGGGAAACGGTGCCACCTGCAGGCACAGAGCACAGATATCCCAGCCTGGGAATGCCATCCTCACTCATTGAGCACAGATATCCCAGCCTGGGAATGCCATCCTCACTCACTGAGCACAGATATCCCAGCCTGGGAATGCCATCCTCACTCACTGAGCACAGATATCCCAGCCTGGGAATGCCATCCTCACTCACTGAGCACAGATATCCCAGCCTGGGAATGCCATCCTCACTCACCCAGCACAGATATCCCAGCCTGGGAATGCCATCCTCACTCACCCAGCACAGCAATGCCAGCCTGGGAATGCCATCCTCACTCACTGAGCACAGATATCCCGGCCTGGGAATGCCATCCTCACTCCCTGCTCAGCTCGGTTGGTTATATCACCAGCTGGGGTCTCTGTACAGATCACAAACAGGACAGGACTGCTGTGGAACTGCCTTGAGCTGTTTAATTTTCCAGCATCAGTCTCATGCCATGGTTATGGCAATGGGAAGATGCCACCACCTCACATCTCAGTCAGCAGACCAAAAACTTAATGTCACAACTCACTTTATAAGATTTTTGACCAATCCCACAAAGCAAAAGCACATTGACAGTAGTTCTATCCAACCACTATAAGCACAGGTACCTTTGGTTAAACAATGCTTGCTTATTTCAAATACAATACCTGCTTGTCAGCCTTCAAACACAATGCACAGAGCTCCATTATTAAGCTTCAAACTTCCTAATAGCTCACTAGATAAACTTTCCTGTAACTTCGAGAGTTATTCTAGCATTAATATAAGTGTTAATACATAGACCATTGTTCTATTTGTCCTTACTTTTCTACAGTTTAAATAATTTTTCTGCTCACCAATCTCATGGCTGCTGCTTAGCTCTAATCACAGTTCTGCTGCCTCTGGGGCCTGCCTTTTGCAGCTTTCCCAAAATCCTCTGATTTTATGGATTACCACAAGATCCTCAGGACTGTGGAGTTGATTAAGCCACAAACAGTGGGAGGGGAGCACAGTGGGATGGAGCCAGCAGGGAAAGGTCAGGCTGTGCCTCCCCACGGCCACCTGGGCAGCCACAGACACAGGCAGGGGCAGGAGGTGTTTATCTGTGGTTTGGAACAGCCTTTTCCCGTGCTCCAAACAGATTGCACAAGGGTGGGGTGAGCTGTGCTGGAAGCAAATCCACCCCCAGGAGATCTGTGAGCTTGGAGCTGTGTCCCAGCTCTGTGTTTGGGGGATTTTGGGGGGTGTTTGTAGCTCCAGGGATGTGTGAGAAATAGCTCCTCACTTTTCATAGTTTAGGAAGGTTTATTAAACCTTACCAAAAATACAACAGAAGACAGAATAAAGAAAAAAAAGCTACAGTGCTGGCAGCAAAAGATTTTCCCCATGTGCTCAGCCTCCTCACAATGGATTTCTACTCTGGAAAAGTTCTCCTCTGTCTCTCCACAGGCAGCTCCATGTGCCAAAACCGTGATAAATCCACCTGAGTCTGTGCTGCTGAGCACAGGTGCAGCTCCTCTTCAAGCCCAGCCTTTGGCAAACAATTTGATGGGAATAAAAGGAGGAGGCTGAGCAGGAAAGCACTCGGCTGCCTCTCCCAGCCTGTGCCTGAGCACACGCGTTTTGTAGAATGTTCTCGGGCTAAAAAGATATTAATAAGTAAACCCCTCTGATTGATTTAATACGCCAGAGCTTTGTTCTCAGTTCTTTGCTTGTGCTGGTGCATGACGCTGGAAAAATAAAATGGAATCGTAAAATGAAATAAATAAAATATAAAAGCTGTGCAGCAGAGTGAAGTGAATTCAATCATCAGAGGAGCAGAATTATACATCAAGAGCAATCCAATATTGTGTTTAATCCCAAGGCATTATAAATCTGACAAACAACCAGGAGTATCTTCAGAACAGAAAGGTGGGGTTTGGAGGAACAAACAGGCAGTTAATCCTATTTACACAGATTTCTTTCCACGAGCAGCGTTCCACCTTTGGGTAGGTGTTCACCTGGGGGACTCCTGGTTGTGTTTCTGATTTCCAACACTCCTTCCTCACCTGCTCAGCTGTCAGGATCTCTGCTGGTCAGAGTGACCCCAAGAAAAGTTCCAAAGTCTCTTTTCCCAGCCCGGGGCTTGAAGAAGGAGTCAGAGCTCTTCATTTCTCAGTCTCAAGGTTGTTTATTTTATCTTATCTATAAAAATTGTCTCCTGTCCACCAAGGTCCATCCAACAGGTCACTTCCAGGCACTCTGCCTGCCCCTGGGGTGGTGTTATGTCTTTATACTAAAAACTACGTGTACAATGTTTACAATTACTTTCCAATACCCATCACCTATGTTAGACAGTGAGCTTCTACTCTAAACCAATCCAAAAGTGCCACCATCACAGCAGAAGATGGAGGCCAAGAAGAAGAAGGAGAAAGGCTGGACACACCCAGATCCCTCCATCTTGCCCCCTGAACCCCCATACCAAAAACCCTAAAATCTGCTTTTCCACCCCATGATAACTTCACTATTGTTCTACCTAAACTGTTGTGGCTTGCAGATCTTCATACAAGGTTGGTAATTTGCTCCACGGGTCATAATCAAACCCACAGGGACATTTTGGGCTCTGTGCCAGGGTGTCTGAGCCCCCTGGCAGGGTCTGGGCTGCCAGAGGGATGTCCTGGCTCCTGGCACTGCTGTCAGAGCTCAGCAGGAGCTGAGGGATCCCTGTCAGAAGCTCATTCCTGCAGCTTTTCCCTGCCAGTTTCACCACTCACATCCCTCTGCAAAGCTGCACTTGGGGCTCTCCCTGAGCCAGGCCAGGCTGGAATATGGGAATTGATGCTGGCAGAAAATCTGGATGGAAACTGCTCAGAGGAACTCCAAGGCCAGGGTGAGAGGGATTCTGTGAGGAGCAACCCTGGAAGAGCCTGAGCCCAGCACTGAACCATCCTGGCCATGGGAGAAGATGGAATCCCTCCTGGAGAAGGCAGCAGAGGGTTCTAAATACAGGAATCCAAACCATCCCAGGGGATCTGCACACTGATAAACAACCCTGTGGTTTCCCTGTCTGAAATGCTCCATTTACAGTGAACAGCCCTTAACTCCAGGCTGGACGCCTCCAGGGCAGGCTCCATCCCCAGGATCCGTGTCAGGGTATCAGAAATGGCTTGTACAGCTCACAGAAAAAATGTTACAGAAGCCCTGGGATGAAAAGCATTTAGCATAAATTGAATAGGAAAATAATGCTGGAGTTGGAGAGAAAGTTGAAGTTCAGCAGTTTCATTTGAAAAGAGAATGGAGCATCAAGCCCTGGGAAGTGTCATTTCCTGACTCTTGTGGAGTAACAGTGAGCTGTAAAATTAGAGTTGCATGGATGGCTGTGGAATGATGCTCATGAAAAATTAATGACAATAGCAGGAGACAGGAAAAATCCAGAAAACATTTCCACGACTGTTAAGCTTTATAAAAGCTTGTTTTCATTAAAATCTGAGCTGTGTGCTCTACCCCAGCTGCCAAATCCCTGCAGCTCCTTTGGAGCAGGCAGTGCTTATGGCAGAGAGCTTTTCTTGAGCAGAGACCTGCAGGGAGGTGGTTCTGGCAGAGGGGAGGGTTTTGTTCCCCCTCTCTGTGTCTGTGGGAGAGCTCCCTTCTGTCACAGCCATTCTTCTTGGAAAATCCTTTCTTAGGATTTTCCTTGCTGGAGCTCAGAGGCTTACCAGCAAATGTAAACAATTATTATCTGCTGCTGTGGAATGCAGCAGGTTCACCTGTGGTTGGATGGTCAGCAGATGTTTGGATCTGCTGACCATTCACAGGCAGGACTGCTATCGCTCTGCTGAGACACAGAGCCTTGTTTATTCACTTCTTTTCTATCTCTCTCTTAGCTTAGCAGCTTCTGAAGAAGCTCCTGCTTTTCTATAATTACGTAGTATAGTTATAATGTTATATATATATCACAATATAATAAATATAGCCTTCTGATCATGGAATCAAGGGCCTGTCTCTTCCATCCATCTACAAACCCCTGCCACATCGGCAACACCCTTCTGTAATAGATATATGCATAAATTTGTGTTGAGGTTACTGTAATTGTGTTTACAATCAATTTTGAGGTTACAATCAATTTTGTTTGATGGAAATTTTGGTATATTAAAGGAGAGTTTTGGGAAGTTCTCTTTGATGAGAATACAACAATATGCATTTAAATTTTAGCCTGAATATTCATTTTTAGAGATGTTGAATTTAGAAGATTATTTTTTTGACTAAACTCTAGCAATATGCATTCGATATGTATCATCAATAAGATAAATATGTGTTTCTTAAAATGTGTATTGCAGGAGATTTTTTTCTAACAAAGTGAATTATTTGCCAGTTTTGGGAAACTCAGTAAGAGCAGCGGTAAGAAAAGAAAAACTACATGAATATGTTAAAAGGATAAGATTAATGATAAGAAAATAAAAAGCTTTTTTTAGTAACTTTTGGAGTTTAAAAATGTATAAAAAAGATTTTATGAGAGCTTTTTTTGTGATGTAGAGAGGAGAAGAGCCAGAGTGCTCTACTTGCCTCACCTGATGCTGTTAGCCTGGTTCAGCACCAATCTGATCTTTGCTTGTGGCCTTTTTACAATTGTATTTTAATTATAGAATAAATTATATTTAATTAAAAAATAAATAAAAATAAATTCTCCTTATTAATCTGTGGGAATGTTCCTCACTTGGGGTCACCAAATGTGGCAGAGTTCCCAGGGGTCCCAGGATGAGGGAAGAGATGAGAATCTTGACTCCATGTTTTAGAGGGCTGATTTAGTATTTTATGATATATATTGTGTTAAAAGACAATTATATACTAAAAGAAAAGAATAAAGGATTTCATCAGAAGGCTTGAAAGGAATGAAAAAGAATGATAATAAAATCTTGAGACTGCTCACAGCCTCAACACAGGCACCTGTCATTGGTCATCAAGTAAAAACAATTTTTCACATGGTGGGTAAACAATTCTCCAATTCACATTCCAAATGGAGGAGTTGAAACTTCCCAGCTTCTCAGGAGAAAAGATGCTAATGAAAGGATTTTTCATAAAATGTGTCGGTGACATTAATGAAATTAGTTAATTCATTGATAACGCTTCCCAGTCTGGAGCTGCTCAGGTGCTGCTGCCGGCTCTGCCCTGGGCTCTGAGGATCCCAGCTCAGCTGGGGGATTTGGGGATCCCAGTCCTATAAAGAAAAGGATCCCTGAGCTGCCTCTCCTCAGGTCCTGCTGGGATCACACTCCAGGCAGCCCCAGGGATTTTGGAGGTACCTGTGCACCCCAAGGGATCCCTCAAGGGAACTGAGAGCACTGGGGTGAGGCAGGATTTGCTGTGCAGATATTTTTTAAGCACTGAAGCTGAGGAAGTAAAGGGGAGAGGCAAGCTGTGATCATTTGGGGTGGAAAGGGGAATATTGTGAGATGCTGGAATGGAAGAATATTCTTCCATTCCTGGAAATTGTGTTTGCTGAAGCAGCCTCAGCCAGCTCATCTTTGGAGTGTGCATCACACCTGGGGCCTGTTCATGCCCAGAAGAGACTTTGGGCCTTGAAATAGTGAAAACTCAGTGAAATACTCCAGAGGAAGGAATGGAGCTGGATTAAAGCCAAAGCACAAAGCCACCCAACACTACCAACAAACAAACCAGCCTGAAGCTGGGGTGGTTTCTGATTGAATTTCCTGTGTTCCAGCACTTTGAAAACAGAAATTGTGTGGGTGGAGCTGCATCCCTGGGTCACTGCAGGTGACTCCTGAAGTTCTTACACAAGTTTCTCAGGATGTTGCAGTTTATTGCAGCCCTGAGACACATGAAAAGTCTCTGTTTCAGCCCACACGTTCAAAGAATGAGTCGGAGTTCTTCAGTTCTTGGTCTCAGAGTTGTTTATTGTACATTATCTATAAAAATTTTTCTCCTGTCCTGCCGAGGTCCGTCCAGCAGGACAGTTCCAGGCACCCTGGCTGCCCCTGGGGTGGTGTTATGTCTTTAAACTAAAAACTACGTGTACAATATTTACAATTCCTTCCCAATACCCATCACCTATGTTAGACACTGAGCTTCTCCTCTAAACCAATCCAAAAGTGCCACCATCACAGCAGAAGATGGAGGTAGAGAAGAAGAAGAAGAAAACCTGGACATGCCCAGGTCCCTCCATCTTGTCCCCAAAACCCCTATTCTAAAAACCCCAAAATCTACTTTTTCATCTAGTGATAATTTTATTATTATAATTTTATTACTACTTAAACTTCTGTGGCTTTCAGGTCTTCATACAAAGCTGGAAATTTGCTCCACGGGTCATAACCAAACCCACACATGTTCTGGGCTGTGCTCTGAGTCCTCTGGCAGGGGTCCCAGCAGCTCTGGACACCCAGAGGGATGTCCTGAGTTCCGACACAAGGTCAGAGCAACAAAATCAGGATTGCTGCATTTCTTCTTGGGGTAAACCCTGATGGAACTTCTCCCTCTCCTGGGACATGACGGAATCTGGGAACTCTCCCATCCTGGCAGATGTTCACACACAAGTTCAGAGCCACAGGCAGTGCCACAAAACCAGGATTGCTGCATTTCTTACAGGGATAAGCCCTGATGGAACTTAGCTCCCTCCTGGGATGGAATCTGGGAGTTCTCCCATCCTGGCAGATGTTCAGTCCCCACAGCCTGCTCCTCCAGAGGACTCCCAGCACCACGAGGTGGGATGAGACACTCCAGTGCTTTCCTGCTTTGCCTGACTGATATCAACAGTGACACGGAGAGTGCTGCTGGCAGTGGAACATATTTGTCCTGTCACTTTTTTTTTCCCCTGCCTGGAGAGCTCAGAAAGCCAAGTGCCTGCTCTCTCCAGTGATTTCATCAGCTGCAGGAAGGACTCAGACAGGTAGCAGCTGTGCAGCCCCCTACAAGAGATGATGTTAAATCTGCTGTAATTACTTTGCTCAGCATCCTGAGCACCAGCAGCTGAGGAGTCTGACTGAGCTGAGGGATCTGTCAGCTCTGAGCACCCCCAGCATCCTGCACTGGGCACCCTGCAGCTGGGGACTCCCCTGGTGCTGCTGGATTTGGGAATCCATTGGCATAATCAGCATCGCCCCGACATCCAAATTCAAAGCTGGATTGTCTTTATTTTCCAGAAATAAACGTAATTTATTGGGTGAGACAGGTGGGCACTCTGGCTCTTCTCCTCTGTACATCACAAAAAGACAGCTCTCACAAAATCTTTTTAATATATTTTTAAACTCCGAAAGTTACTAAAAAAATGGTTTTTTATTTTCTTATCGTTAATCTTATCCTTTTAATATATTCATATAGTTTTTCCTTTCTTAGCACTGCTCTTACTGAGAGTTTCCCAAAACTAGTAAATAATTCACTTTGTTAGAAAAAAATCTCCTACAATACAAATTCTAAGAAACACATATTTCTCTTATATAATATATATAATTATAATTATAGTTTTATATATTAATTATAATATATTATAACATAACATAACATATATTATGTTACGTTACGTTACATTACATTACATTATATTATATTATATTATATTATATTATATTATATTATATTATAATATTGCAATTATCATATTGCAATTATATATAATGATCTTATAATTATAATATATATTATAATATATACTATAATATAATTAAAGTATACATTATATGATTATGTTATAATATAATATAATTATATTATAATATAATTATATTATAATCAATATGGTATTGATTATAATACAGGCTGCCCATTCCAGATGGATTCCAGAGGATTTAATTGAGGACAGGAGTGTGAGGCTGCAGCTTTGTGCCATGCAGCAGAAAGACTTTTGCTCTCCTCTAGTGGCTGTGGGAGGATTCACAGGCAGCTCCTGCTCAGAGACCTTCATCCACAGGGTTTATCTGGATAAATGAAACAGATGCCAGATGATATTCCACTGAAAGGTGCAGGGGGCTGGAAAAAAGGATGATCTTTGAGGTCTCCTCCAACCCAAAGCATTCCATGCTCTCCGGTGAAATAAATCCTGAGCTTGTCGATGCAGAGTCTGTGTGTAAAATTGAGCTGCCTTTGAGAGTTTTTGTTTCATGGGCTTGTTCTGTTTCATTCAAACCCAAATATTTCACAGGCACGGCCGAGCTGGCACAGGAGCTGCTGGAGCTGTCTCCCGTTGCTGGGGGTGACTCAGGCATATTTATTTTCATTGGGAAAGGAAACACCTCCATTCTTTTTGCCCACGGGAGTTTGCAGAGGCTCCTCGGGGCTCTGAAGAATTGTCATAAAGGGATCATTTGTCAGTGTTGGCAGCAGAGCTTTTGATCCCTGGTCCTGAGCCAGAGAACTCTCTGCAGTGATGAAACACCAGACACCCTAATGGGGAAGCTGGAACTGGTTCAGCAAAGGGGATAAATTAAGTGCCATAGATCTCTAAAAAGCTGGAGAATTCACCCAGAAAACGCAGGCTGGGGAGTGCAATTATTCCTTTCCCCACTCCTAAGGAGGAAATGGCTGATTTCAGCAGCTGGGGAACAGGAGCTTTGGGCCCAGAGGGGAAAATGCTGTGGAAAACACCTGGGGTGCTCTCCCTGGGCTAGGGCATGAACTCTGCGCTGGAAGAGTGGCTGGGGCTGCTCAGAGCTAATGGAAAACCAGGCCCCAGCTCCATCCATCCTCCCTGGGCCCAGGAAGTGTCTGGAAATGGAAATGGAGCCATGGAGGGAGGGAACAGGAGGGGAGAGGCAGCAGGTCCAGAGGCTGAAACTCCATTTCTGCTTCCCTGGCACAGCAGCTGGCACCGAGGAGCTGCCTCTGCTCTGTGGGACCTCCTGATGCTGCCACAGAACCTGCAGTGGTAATTAGAGTCAGTACCTGCAGTAATAATTACAGTCAGTACTTGCAGTAGTAATTTGCAGTACCTGCAATAATAATTTGAATCAGTACCTGCAGTAATAATTAGAGTGAGCCTCTGCAGTAATAATTAGAGTGAGTACCTGCAGTAAATAATTAGAGTCAGTACCTGCAGTAAATAATTGGAGACAGTACTTGCACTAATAATTGGAATCAGTAACTGCAGTAATAATTAGAGTCAGTATCTGCAGTAATAATTAGAGTCAGCACTTGCATTAATAATTTGATTCAGTGCCTGCAGTAACAACTCGAGTCAGTACTTGCAGTAATAATTAGAGTGAGTACCTGCAGTAATAATTTGAGTCAGTACTGTGGGAAATGTCTCTTTTTGAGACTGAAAATAGAATAAAATGCCTCTCAGTTACCCCATCTCTGGTTCCAAAAAGAGTATAATCCAACAAATACTTTCAGCAATAATTGGAACCAGTATCTGTGGTAATAATCAGAGTCAGTACCTGCAGTAATAACTGGAGTCAGGACCTGCAGTAATAATTACAGTCAGTACTGTGGAAAATGTGGGAAAATTTCTGATTGTGACAATGTGAATTATAACATCTGTGTTGCCTCACCCTTCTCAATTTTTTAGTATCTTTTTTAGAGACTCTCTCAAATAATTGGAATCAGTACCTGCAGTAATAACTGGAGTCAGTATCTGTGATAATCACTGGGGTCTCTGATGCTTCGTTCACCCTCTGAGCTGTGAATCTGCCCAGGGAGGGCAGGTGTGCAAGGGAAATGTTCCCTCCCTCCTCTCCCCCTGCCTCCTCCACGTGGAAATGCCCAAATTCACCAGAACCAGGCTGGAAGCAGCAGGAATTTGGCCTGGGTGGTTCCTGGAGCGATCCTCGCAGGGGGAATTTGCTGGGGATGCTGCAGGGACCCAGCACAGATGTGCTGGAAGCAGCCCAGCAGGATCCTGGAGCTCATCAGAAGAAGGAACCATTGGAAAAGAAAATTTCCCTGCCTTGATTCACCTGGTGTGTTCAGCTTTAGAGCAGATATCTCAAACATTGTATTTTTAGTGTGAGTATTCAGGAATTCCAGTGGTCCCATGGAGAAATGGCCCATCCAGGCTGCAGTAAAACTTCTTGGGTTTATTACATTCATGATTTTATCGTAGTAAAAGCATTCAAAAATAATGTGGTGGGAGTGAAAGCACCTCTTTCCTATGAAGTTTGCAATTTAGCAAATTATTTTTTTAAAAGAGCTGCTAAATCCTCAGGAGCCCTGGAGTTGAACAAACTGCAGAATCTCAGAACCTTTCTCAGATAAAATTTTAAAATCTGTTTCCCATTAAAAACAACCAAACAAACGTGCACAAATATAAACAGAGAGGAAATAAAATCCTAGATAGCTGAGTGAATCTCTGTTAATTATATTTTTATTGCCTATATCTCTCTGAGGATAGGTTGGAGTACACAGCCCTGTGCTCCCGTGCTAAAATAGGGAGTTTTCTGATGATACATTTCATCTCTTTGATTATGATTACACTTGAAATGCTCCGAATTTCTGCTTTTTTCTGGGAATCAGAGCTTGGCTGAGGAAAGAACGGCGCAGAGACGCGTTCAGCAGCAGATGGCAGCCGAGCCCCACGGCTGAGCATTCCCTGGGATGAGAGAGGGAGCGGGAGCGGGCAGTGCTGACACCTGCAGGGCTCCGGCAGGAGCATCCCGAGCTTCAGGGACATCCCGAGCTGCGGGAGCATCCCGAGCTGCGGCAGCATCCCGAGCTGCGGGAGCATCCCGAGCTCCTGAGCTTCAGGAGCATCGCGACCCTCAGGAGCATCCCGAGCCACGGGAACATCCTGAGCATCCTGAGCTTCAGGAGCATCCCAAGCCTCAGGAGCATCCCGAGCCTCAGGAGTATCCCCAGCCTCGGGAGCATCCTAAGTCAGGGGAGCATCCCGAGCATCCCGAGCCAGGGGAGCATACCGAGCCTCAGGAGCATCCTGAGCATCCTGAGCTTCAGGAGCATTCCGAGCCTCAGGGGTATCCCGAGCCACGGGAACATCCCGAGCCTCAGGAGCATCCCGAGCTGCGGGAGCATCCTGAGCATCCTGACCTTCAGGAGCATCCTGAGCCTCAGGGGAATCCCGAGCCACGGGAACATCCCGAGCTGCGGGAGCATCCCAAGCCTCAGGAGCATCCCGAGCCAGGGGAGCAGCCCGAGCTGCGAGAGCATCCCGAGCATCCCGAGCCAGGGGAGCATCCTAAGCCTCAGGAGCATCCTGAGCATCCTGAGCTTCAGGAGCATCCCGAGCCTCAGGAGCATCCCGAGCATCCCAAGCTTCAGGGGCATCCCAAGACCTGGGAGCATCCCAAGCCACGGGAGCCTCATGAGCCTCAGGAACATCCAAAGCCTCCCAAAGCCTCGGGAGCATCTCGAGCCAGGGGAGTATCCTGAGCCTCAGGAGCATCCTGAGTATCCTGAGCCCACAGGAGCATCCCGAGCATCCCAAGCATCAGGATCATCCTGAGCATCCTGAGGAGGAAGACAGAGGGATGGAGGAGGAGGATGGGATGGGGACGGAGGAGGATGGGACAGGGACAGAGGAGGAAAGCACAGGAACAGAGGGAGAGGATGGCACAGGGACAGAGGAGGAGGATGGAACAGAGGAAGAGGAAGTCACAAAACAGAGGAGGAGAGAGGCACAAGGACAGAGGAAGAGGAAGGTACAGGGACAGAGGAGGAGGATGGAACAGGGACAGAAGAGGAGGAAGACACAAGGACAGAGGAGGACGAAGGCACAGGGACAGAGGAGGAAGGCACAGGGGCAGAGGAGGAGGATGGAACAGGGACAGAGGACAAAAGCACAGGGACAGAGAAGGATTAAGGCACAGGGACAGAGGACAAAGCCACAGGGTCAGAGGAAGAAGGCACAGGAAGAGAGGAGGAGGAAGGCACAGGAAGAGAGGAGGATGAAGGCACAGGGACAGAGGAGGAGGAAGGAACAGAGGAAAAGGAAGGCACAAAACAGAGGAGGAGAGAGGCACAAGGACAGAAGAGGAGGAAGGCATAGGGACAGAGGAGGATGGCACAAGAACAGAGGAGGAGGAAGGCACCAGGAACTGCTGGCACAGAACTGGCCCAGGGAAATGCTGCCCAGGGCTGCTGTCCTGCAGCTCCCAGGGTCAGCTGGAAATATCAGTAAACACACACACACACAAGCCACCAGATTGTGCTGACTTGTTAAATATAAACGAAAACATAATTAGATTTATAATGTGTCTCTCCTCATGCCCAATCACATAATTTACCAAAGCAGGTGGGGGGAGAAGAACAAGCCCTCACAACCTGCTGAAATATCATTATTAACATGCACATGAAAAGTCAATTATGCCAGAGGGAGGTATTTAAGTGAAGTGAGTTTCCATACTCTGGGATTACACCTTGGGGATTATGTATTTCTTATTTATTTATTTCTTTTCCCTCAGATCTCTGCTGCTGCTTAGCAGTGAGGAACAAAAAAGGTACTAGGAGATATTTTTAATTCCCCTGAAGAAATAGCCAAATCCGCAGATGAATAATTGTTCCTCTCCCCATCAGTATTCTCCCCCAGCCACACTCGTAAAGACTCCGTGTTCCAGGCAGTCACACAGGTCTGGTTTGTGGTGTTTAGTTTTAAATGACACCAGGGACTGGTCTTCCAGCCCTTCCCTGGGGAGGACATTTGAAAGTGCTGTTATTATTAGTTGCAGTATTTATTATTTGTATTACAGCAGTGCCTTGGGGCTTCTGCTGGGACTGGGATCCCATTAGGGGCGGCTGCTGAACAGGGAAAGGCAACTCCTGCCTCAAAGAGCTCTTAGCAAAAGCAGAAAGAGCAGGAAAAGGTGGGAGGGAGTGGGGAAGGGTGAAATGAGGAGTTGGAAGTCACAGGGGAAACCTCCCTGTGAACTGCAGCTCTTTGGGGCTGACCCTGTGTGACAGCAGAGCTCCAAACTGATCCTAAAGAACTGGAACCCCAAAGAACTGGAACCTCAAAGGGCTGGAACCCCAAAAGGCTGGAATCCAAAGGGCTGGAACCTGAAAGAGCTGGAACCCTAAAGAACTGGAATCCAAAGAGCTGGAACCTGAAAGGGTTGGAACCCCAAAGGGCTGGAACCCCAAAGAACTGGAATCCCAAAGAGCTGGAGCCTCAAAGAGCTGGAACCCCGAAGAGCTCGAACGCCAAAGGGCTGGAACCCCAAAGAACTGGCACCCCAAAAGGCTGGAACCTCAAATGGGTGGAATTCCAAAGAGCTGGAACCCCAAAGAGCTGGAACCCCAAAGAACTGGCACCCCAAAAGGCTGGAACCATAAATGGCTGGAATTCGAAAGAACTGGAACCCGAAAACGGCTGGAACCCCATAGAGCTGGAACCCCAAAGAGCTGAAATCCAAAGAGCTGGAATCCAAAGAGCTGGAACCTGAAAGAGCTGGAACCCCGAAGAGCTGGAACCCCAAAGAGCTGCATCCAGCTGCCCATTCCCCGGTGCAGGTCAGGGATCCAGCAGGGATGTGTCCAGCAGGCCATGCCTCTGGAATCACCTCCCACCCCTTTCCAGGCCTCTGTGACAGCACCTGTGTTTACTGGGACATCAAACCAGCGAAACACTCAAATTCCAATCATTCTCTGAACAGAAATTTGCATCTGAGATTGAGATAAGGTTTGGGTGTGGGCTGATCGATGAAAAATGTGACCAAACCATAATTTGGGGGAGCTCAGTAGCTTGCAGTGGGGAAGAATGAGGCTTGGCCTGTTGTGAGACCCAAACCTTGCCGGGTTCAGGGCTCCCAGCACTGCTGGGGTGCTGCACTTGGCCAGCAAGGATCCCTCCCTTCCTGCTCATCCCTCCCTTCCTCTGGTGTTCCCCCACTGCCAAGCACCAGATCTTTGCATCCAGGAGAACTTAACTCGTGTCATTAAAACAAAGCCATCACAAACTGACACAAAAACCCCTCAGACCCACAAAACTCCTCCAGAACTGGGTTCCTGAAGGCCTTGAGGACTCCCTGCATCCACACTTGCTTCACAGCCTTTCCACACATTCTTGGCCTGTTGTGAGACCCAAACCATGCCTGGTTCAGGGCTCCCAGCACTGCTGGAGTGCTGCACTTGGCCAGCAAGGATGCCTCCCTTCCTGCTCATCCCTCCCTTCCTCTGTTGTTCCCCCACTGCCAAGCACCAGATCTTTGCATCCAGGAGAACTTAACTCGTGTCATTAAAACAAACCAACACAAAAATCCCTCACAAAACTCCTCCAGAACTGGGTTCCTGAAGGCCTTGAGGACTCCCCAAGCCCTGCTGAGCCCCTGCATCCACAGTTCCTTCACAGCTTTTCCACACATTCTTGCCCGAGGCGTGACCGATTGAATGGTTTGTGTTTTGCTGAGTTGTTGACTCTTGTTTTTCCTTCCTGCTATATTTCTAGTGAGGAACAAATGCATGTTTGTGAGGGGGCTCTGTGTGCACAGCCCTGCCCTGGCTTCTTCCCTGGAGCCCCAAAGAGATGCAACCTCAGAGAACTGGAACCCCAAAGAGCTGGAATCCCAAAGAACTGGAACGTAAAAGGCTGGAACCCAAAGGGCTGGAATCACAAAGAGCTGGAATCACGAAGGGCTGGAATCACAAAGGGCTGGAACCCTAAAGGGCTGGAACCCCAAAGAGCTGGAAACTCAAAGAGCTGGAATCACAAAGGGCTGGAATCCCAAAGAACTGGAATCCCAAAGAACTGGAACCCCAAAGAACTAGAATCCCAAAGAACTGGAACCCCAAAGAGCTGGAACCCCAAAGAGCTGGAACCCCAAAAAGCTGGAATCCCAAAGAACTGGAACCCAAAGGGCTGGAACTCCAAAGAACTGGAAACCCAAAGAACTGGAACCCAAAGGGCTGGAATTCCAAAGAACTGGAATCCCAAAGAACTGGAATCCCAAAGAACTAGAATCCCAAAGAACTGGAACCCCAAAGAGCTGGAACCCCAAAGAGCTGGAATCCCAAAGGGCTGGAATCCCAAGAACTGGAATCCCAAAGAACTGGAATCCCAAAGAACTAGAATTCCAAAGAACTGGAACCCAAAGAACTGGAAACCCGAAGAACTGGAATCCCAAAGGGCTGGAACCACCAAAGAACTGGAAACCCATAAAAACCCTTCAGAGCCCACTCAGCCGAGCTCTGCCTTAGTGAGAACTGAGCTGCACCGAGAGGAAAACCAGGTTAAAGACCCAGGTTTAGCTCCCTGTTAATTGCAACTTATCTGGGGCCCGGATAATTGCTCATAAATACCTGCTGAGTTGCCAAGCCTGTGTTAAGGCTTGTCAGTCTTTAATAAATCTCCAAGATTTAAGATGCTGCTCCTTGCTGGTGCCCATCACTCCCCAGTGCAAGGTAGGGCAGAGCCAGGCAGGATTCCTTCCAGGCTGCAGGGATGTGTGAGAAGGGCTGTGCAAGAGCTCCTGGAAAGGTCACTGGTATTTTTGGAGCAATAAATCATGGAGGGGAAAGATTTGCATTTCGGCTGTATAAAATCCAGGGCTGGATTAGAGAGAGCATACTTTGCAGTAATATTTCTCTCCTGACTTGTTTTATTAGCTTCCTTTAAACATGTTACATTATTGCTTATAGAATTTCATTTACTTGGATTGGCAGCTTGATAAATATGTCTATTGGCGATGATTTGGATTGCTCTGGGCATTAATATTATTAAAACCTGTCACAAGGAAATGTCTGAAAGATGACTTACTGTAAAGATTACAGCATGAAATAAATCATACAATGGTATTTGTTACCGTTTATGGCCTCTTGGAGCCGAGTCAATCCCTTTTTATGTTGCATTATTTTTCAAGTTTTTATAGCCTTACATTATATATCGCTGTCAGAAATGAACAGATGGGGTGTCAAACACGAGCCTTCTGAATAATTCCCACCCTCGGGTTATTTGTATGAAGGACAAGTGTAAAGCTGTGTTCTGCAGGAAGGCAGCGGGATGGAGGTGCAGCAAGTGTTGTTCCAGCGGGCAGCTCCTTTGGCACATTTGTTCTTTTGAGCAGCACCTGGGCGCTGGGGCAGGGCTGAGCTTGGCACAGCAATCCCAGCCCCACCATCCCCCTGCTCTGCTGCTCAGCTCTGGAAGGGCCAAACCTCCCAAGGACGGGGGAACACAAAGTGGGGATGCCTGGAGGTGCCTCACACACTTCAGGGGTGAGATTTTAAAGCAACCCCTCCTGAACCACCCAAACAGCGTTTCTGGAGCTTGGGAAGTGCACAGAGGCTGCTGAACACACTGATTTTGAGAACTGATGGTAGTTGGGATGCTCCTCTAGGAGGAGGTGATGATATTTGGCATTCCCCTTTTTGCTGGGTTGTGAAGTCCCTTTGTTCCTGCTCTGTATTTCTGAGGCCTCTCCTCAGAGCCAGGGGGACAGTGGGGATGCAGTGATGGTTAGGCTGATAATGCACAGGCACTTAATTAGGTTTATTTGAGTTACAAACACTCAGATGGGAGATAGGGTCCAGCAGGGATTCACCCCTCCATTTCCTTTGGGTTGGATTTTGTGAACAGGCCTCCTCCAGTTATTCCTTTTTCCATTCCCTTTCCTCCTGGAGAGCAGAACACTTGGAATGCTGAGAGAAAACCTCTCAGTCCTTGAAGGAACTTTTCCTTCCCTTCAGTTTTTGTCCCAGTGGCTGCCCCTGGCACCAGGAGTGCTGTGAGCTCAGCCAGCCGTTCCTGACCCAGATCTGGTTCCAGCTGCCCTCCCTTCCCCATGGCTTTGCTGCTCCTCTGAGGGTCCCACCAGAGTGCAGAGAGCCTCTCCCCGTGCTCCTCTGCTCTCTGCAAAACCCAGCACCTCCCCCTGCCCTCACCCCACATCCATCCCCAGAAGTTCCAGGGATCCCCCTTGTTCTGCTCCCTGTACCTGGGCCCACTAATCCCACTCCAGGTCCTACAATGGAATAATCACCTGAGGGATCTGCATGACTGATGATGGTGTGAGTTCTGAGTGCATAAGGATAAGTTTCATAATTAGCTTTCCCTGTGAACTTGTGCAAACCAGCCTATTTATAATTTGGTCAGCTCCTGGTTTTTAATGAGGGTGCTGAGAGGGACTGAACCCTCTGGCAGCATCGTTTCATATTTTAATTACCCACAGTAATTCTGACAATTACACCAATGCCATAAATTACATCATAATGACCCATTAAAGCAAACACCCCTATTTAATGATTGGATGAGGATTTCAATTAAACAGACATGCAATGGCCTAACAAGAAGCCAAAAGCTCCGTGGAGTTTCAGAGACTTCCAAATCTTTTCATTGAGCCACGGCTCCAAAAGATTTTGTGCAAAGTTTCTTTTGCAGGCCAAGTCTTGATTTCCTGTCCATGGGATGAAATCCATTCCTGTGTCCCAGTGTTGAAGATTGCAATGCAAGATGTTTTCCATTACCATCTGTAGGGCAGATTCCCTTTGTCAAGTGGGCAGTTTGCCTTATCTCTCTCTTTGAGTGACCACACTCACACCTCCCTGGGAGGGGACATTGCTGATAACAGCTATTGAATGACCCTGCATGGCTGATAAGAACCACAGCATCCCATTGGGAGATGGGAGCCCAGAGGGAGGAGCCAAGCATTCCTACCTGGATAGAATCTGGAGATTCTGGAACACCAGCCAAGCATTCCTACCTGGATAGAATCTGGGGATTCTGGAACACCAGCCAAACATTCCTACCTGGATAGAATCTGGAGATTCTGGAACTCCAGCCAAGCATTCCTACCTGGATAGACTCTGGAGATTCTGGAACACCAGCCAAGCATTCCTACCTGGATAGAATCTGGAGATTCTGGAACTCCAGCCAAGCATTCCTGCCTGGATAGAATCTGGAGATTCTGGAACACCAGCCAAGCATTCCTACCTGGATAGAATCTGGAGATTCTGGAACACCAGCCAAGCATTCCTGCCTGGATAGAATCTGGAGATTCTGGAACACCAGCACGGCTTCTGCACTGGATTCCCCAGAGGAGCAGCAGCTGCCTCTGCCCCTGGATCTCCAGAGGAGACCCCACCCTTCTCCAGGATCCCTGCTCCAGCAGAACCAGCCCTGACACTGCAGGAGGGCTGAGCCACAATTCCAATGGCACTGCTGCCAACAGCCTGACCCACAGGGTGTCATTCCTTCTTTTTCTATTCTTAGCCAGCCTTCTGATGAAATCCTATCTTCAATTCTTTTAGTATAGTTTTAATGTAATATATATCATAAAATCATAAATCAGCCTTCTGAAACATGGAGTCAGATCCTCGTCTCTTCCCTCATCCTCAGACCCCTGTGAACACGATCTCAGGTGATCTCCTGTGGCACCTCTCAGACCCCAAGCAGGGCAGGGCTGGGCTGCAGGTGACTCCTCTGAGCAGCAGTCCCCACAAAGGTGCCACCAAATCAGGCTGTGCTCCCCAGCACAGGATTCAGCCCTGGGGCCCTCACTGAAAATCACCTCCATTATCTCAGGTTCTCCAGCAAAGCCAACTCCTGCTCTTTCGATTATTTTGCTATTAATAACGTCACAATAAGTGGGTGGAAGTAGCTAATGGCTCTAAGCCACAAATGATCCCAAATGTTCCCAGTCTCTGCTCTCCTGTAAACCTTGACAGATTGGGAGTGCTTAGTAAAATATTGTAACACTCAACACGCATTTACAAGACAGAGATCCGTCCCATGACGGCTTCCAGATGTGCGAGTGTGTGCAATTTCATCATTCAGGAACAGATTCTATTGCCCTCTGCAGATCCCCCATCAGGCTGCTCATAAATGCTGCTCATAATTAAATTAACCCACTAACTAGCCATGCAAATTTTGATAAGTGGCGACCAAACAAATAAAAGCAAAGAGCTGTTGAGATGCTCTCAAGAAATGACAAGGTTGTCTTCAGGGATTTTTTGTCATTATGAGAAGATTTGTTGTTTTTTTCCCCCTTCCTGTTTGCCAAATTCTACTTTGTCCCTTCGTACATGACAACTGTTTTGAGGTTTTAATCTAATAATTAGGAGCTGAATTTTGCCACCCTTGCTCAAGCTGTCTGTCTGCCTCTCAGAACAGCCTCCCTGCAAGCAGAGCAGCCTCTGCTCTGTGTGGGGAGCAGGAGCAGCCTTTGGGTTTGGGATGGAACCTGTGGGGCTGGGGGAGAGCAGGAGGGAGGGGATGGGATCCATGGGTTGGGATGGGATGGGATGGGATGGGATGGGATGGGATGGGATGGGATGGGATGGGATGGGATGGGATGGGATGGAAAGCAGGAGGGAAGGGAGAGCAGGAGAGAAGGGATGGAGACCAGGAGGGATGGGAGAGCAAAAGGGATGGGATGGAAAGTAGGATCTTCAGGGAAGGGATGGAGAGCAGGAGGGACAGGATGGAGAGTAGGAGAGATGGGACAGAGAGCAGAAGGGAGAGGAAGGGATGGGATGGAGCCCAGGAGCAGCAGAAGAGCAGGAGAGAAGGGATGGAGAGCAGGAGGAATGGGACAGGATGGGATAGGATGGAGAGCAGGAGAGAGGGGATGGAGAGCAGGAGGGATGGGACTGGATGGGATGGGATGGGATGGGATGGGATGGGATGGGATGGGATGGGGAGCAGGAGAGAGGGAATGGAGAGCAGGATGGGATGAGATGGAACCCAGGAGCAGCAGGAGAGCAGGAGGGATGGGATGCGGTGTTTGTTGGGAGTGCTTCAGATAGAGCTTGGATGAAATAAAGAAAGAGAGAAATAAAGGAACAGAGAGCAGGGGACAGTGGCCTCCCTTCCGTGTCACTCTGAGGTTTCTGTAGGGCCCTGATGCACTGAGCTCCATGTTCAGGCACTTTGGGATTTCTCCATGAACCCTTCAGGCTCTGCCAAAGGAATTCTTCCTCAGGCACCATCATCTGGCTCATGGTCAGCAGAGACCCTCAGCTCTGCTTTGCTGTGTGGTATCAAACCCCCTTTGGCACAAGGATTCAGCCTTTGTTTGTGCTGTGTAAATCCCAGTGTCACTTAGCTCTCTCTGCTCAGCTCAGCTTCCCTCACCTCTATTGTTCCTGTTCCAAACTCTAAACAAAGCTGGAGTCCCTAACCTTGGTGGGGAGCTGGAAGGATTGCTGCAGTACAGATGATAACCACAGACTATTTTTATTTTAGTGTTTTCTGTGCAACTGCACCGACTTCACTGGGATTACATGTGCATTGCTCTGGGGCAGATTCGGTTCAGTGGATGTAATTAAGAAAAATTTAACTACTCATTTTTAAGATTGGTTTTACTTGTTGCCTGATGTATTTGTTAATTATGGGATGGAATACTCTAAATTAGAATATTTTGCAGCAACACGTAATACCTCTGTGCAGAGTAATTAAACCTTGTGAGGCAGGGGAGGCTCTGGGATGCTTTGGAGTGATTTCATCCAGGAGGAGGAGTCAGCCAAGCCCAGCCAAGCCCCGAATCCCCCCAGGACAGGGCTGGGGTGAGAGCAGGGGGCTCCAGAACACAGCCAGAGTTCTTTGGGGTGCGTGGGTTTGAAACCCCACTCCTGCTCAGGGGCAAGGGGAGCTGGAGACAGAAACAGGGAGAGGATTCCCAGACTGGGATGAGAACAGAGCAGGCAGGGTGTTCAGCCATACCCAGGCAGGGAAGGGGTTGGGGTTTGTGCTGTGGAGCCCCAGCCCTGGGGCCAGGCACCTAAAGGGTTCTGCCCTGACCTGGCTGGGTTTGGGGTCAGTCAGGTACCCACAGGGCTTTGCCCTCACCTGGCTGGATCTGGGGACAGACTCTCACAGGGCTTTGCCCTCACCTGGTCAGGTTTGGGGTCAGTCAGGCACCCTCAGGGCTCTGCCCTCACCTGGCTATGGGACTGGGGACAGATCCACACATGGCTCTGCCCTCACCTGGCTGTGGGTTTAGGGTCAGATCCTCACAGGGCTTTGCCCTCACCTGGCCGGGTTTGGGGTCAGTCAGGCACCCACAGGGGTTTGCCCTCACGTGGTTGGATCTGGGGACAGACTCTCACAGGGCTTTGCCCTCACCTGGTCGGGTTTGGGGTCAGGTACCCACAGGGCTTTGCCCTTACCCAGATGTGAGTTTGGGGTCAGACTCTCGCAGGGCTTTGCCCTCACCTGGCCGGGTTTGGGGTCAGTCAGGAACCCACAGGGGTTTGCTCTCACCTGGCTGGATCTGGGGACAGACTCTCACAGGGCTTTGCCCTCACCTGGTCGGGTTTGGGGTCAGATCTTCACAGGGTTTTGTCCTCATCTGGTCATGTTTGGGGTCAGATCCTCAGAGGGCTCTGCCCTCACCTGGCTGTGTTTGGGGTCAGTCAGGAACCCACAGGGCTCTGCCTGGGTGCTCCAAACCTGGCTGGGTTTGGGGTCAGGCATCCACAGGGCTTTGCCATCACCTGGCTGGGTTTGGGGTCAGATCCTCACAGGGCTTTGCTCTCACCTGGCCATGTTAGGGAATAGTCTCTCACATGGCTCTGCCCTCACCTGGTTGGGTTTGAGGACAGATCTTCACAGGACTCTGCCTTCACCTGGCTGGGTTTGGGCTCAGACTCTCCCAGGGGTTCACCCTCACTGCCCCCTCACCTGGCTGGGTTTGGGGTCAGGCACCCACAGGGCTTTGCTCTCACCTGGCCATGTTAGGGAATAGTCTCTCACATGGCTCTGCCCTCTCCTGGTTGGGTTTGAGGACAGATCTTCACAGGACTCTGCCTTCACCTGGCTGGGTTTGGGGTCAGACTCTCCCAGGGGTTCACCCTCACTGCCCCCTCACCTGGCTGCGTTTCTGGGCTCAGTGCAGCATCACCCCGAGGCCTTGCTTGTTCTGAGGGGCTTTGTGAGTCAGCTCTGACCCCATCATCCCTCTGGGGCAGCTTCAGGACACCCACCCAGCCCTGATTTTGGAGAAATCACTGCTGTTCCTGGCTGGAGCTCAGAGGAACCCGAGCCCCAACCCTCAGAGTGACACCAAGGCTCGCTCTGGCCACGTTTTCTGAGGCAAGGAGGAAGAGCTGACGTCGGGAGACTGCAGGCGAGGGATTCAACAAAGCTTTAGGGCTTTGCAGAGGCATTATGAAGCATTTAAAGATAGCTTGTCAGCAGGAATTTGTTGGCAGCTCACAATTTGATAAAAGGACTTCCACTCCCTGCCTCCTAATGCTACAGACAACTGTTAATCACTTATGTTAGTCCTCAAATGAAGTTTGAAACATCTTGGATGTGTCTGGCCATCTTTTAGCGTAGCTGAGAGCTGCATTATCTCCTTTGATTCATGGAAATGTGAGTGACTGCTTTGTGCTAGGTCACAGCTGAGGGAAGAGGCTG
Organism: Geothlypis trichas; assembly: GCA_009764595.1. NCBI lineage: Eukaryota > Metazoa > Chordata > Aves > Passeriformes > Parulidae > Geothlypis > Geothlypis trichas. Next base: position 1,795,993 of record CM019928.1, read on the forward strand.
AAAAGAGCTGGAATTTGTGGAGTGTGAGGCAGAAGGAAAATAATTTTAAAAATTTAAAAAAATTAAATCAATTAAAATTTAAAATTAAATTAATTTTAAAAGAGGGGCTGTTCAGGGCTGGGCTTGGCCATCACCAAGAGAGGTTCCTGCAGTCCCTTCCCTCTCTCTCTCCCACTCGAGGGATCCAACAGGTGCCTCCTCCCAAGGCTGTGCATCCCCTCAGCATTAAAGGAGGAGCTGTCATCCCTGACAGGTTGTGTGCAGAGCTGATGGCTTTATTGTGATCAGGAAGCATCCATTGATTGATTGGGAGAGCTGAGTGGGGAAAGGAGCTCGTGAGGAGAGGTTTGACTTGCCAAAATGCCACGGGATCCATGGTGGCCTGGGATTTGCTGTGTGGGGAGAGCACCAGTGGCTGCTGGAGATTTCTGGGGTGCATTTTGGGGTCCAGCCTGGTACCAGTTTGCTGAATTCGGGGAAACCACTTGGCAGCCTCTCCCTGCTCCTTGTCAGGGATGCAAATTTACCTTTCCTTGTGCTGAGGGGTGGGTGATTCACAGCTCTGCCAAACCCTGTTTGCCTGTGAAGCCTGTACAGGAACCTGGCACCATCACATTTCCTGAAAAATCCTCTTTGCCCAGGATTTTTCTCCTGGGAAGCTGAGAAGCCTCAGAGAAAAAGGAAAACAATAATTATCTGATTTGCTTCTCCTGTTTTTTGCTGCTTTGGAATGTGTTTGGACATTGTTTACCAACAGGTGAACTTTCATTGGTTTCATGTCAATTGTTTTTACTTAATGGCCAATCACAGCCAAACTGTGTTGGGACTCTGGAAGGAGTCACCAGTTTTCATTATTATCTTTTTAGCCTTCTGTTTCTATCCTTTCTCTATTCTTTAGTATAGTTTAATATTCTTTAATATAATATAGATATAAATATTATAATATTAACTATATATATTATATAAATATAATATAAAATAATAAATCATCCTTCTAAGAGCATGGAGTCAGATTCATTCATTCCTTCCAAGGACAGGCATCCTGTCGTTGGGATAAAAATAAAATAAAAATAAAAAATAGAAGAGGAACCCTGCAAGGGGCAGAAGGGAATAGCAGGGACAGGAGCAGTATTCTTTAAGTTAGTTTAGTATTCTTTATTTTATATAGATAATAAAATAATAAATTAGTCTTTTAAGAACATGGAGTCAGATTCATTCATTTCTTACAACAATGGGCATCCCAGAAAATAAAAGAGGAACCCTGCAAGGGGCAGAAGGGAACAGCAGGGACAGGAGCTGTGCTCCTTTGGCCACCTGGTGACTTCCCCAAGAATTCAGCTCTGTGCCAGTCCCTTCAATGGCCAGAGCAGCACCTGACTGAGGCTGGTGTTTCATTCTTGCTGCTGCTGCACAGGAACCTGAAATTGGCCTCTCACAATGTCCTGCTACGTGGATGTAATTTAAAGTCTCTGAAGACAGGGGGAAAATTCCTGCTGGCTTCTCTTTGCTCTTAATCAAGCCTGTGTTTATATAAATATTGCCTCAATGAAGGTCCCCACCGAAGAACTCATTATTTAAAATAATCCTCGGGACTGAGTCCAAGCAGCAGTAAACATCCCAGCTGATACAATAACTCAAGGAAACACTTTGCAGTATATTTTTCCTTGTGTTTGTCTCAGCTGACATTGACAAAGGAATTCCTGCAGCACACAACCCTTTCCCCATGCTGGCATGGGTAATGTGTGACTCACACCAGCTCATTTTTCCTCGTTATTACAGACAGGAAAGCTGCCCTGTCAGCAGGGAGGGCACCTCAGCAGCAGCTGGGATGGGATCTGAGCTGCAGCTGCTGAGGGGCTGCTCTGGGCTGGGCAGCTCCTTGATGTGTCCTGGGTCTGGTGGCCAAGGAGGGACAGCAGAGCCCTCTGAGCACAGCAGGGCTGTTCCTGGGTCTGATGGCCAGGGATGGAGAGCAGAGTCCTCCTGCAGGGCTGTTCCTGGGTCTGATGGCCAAGGAGGGACAGCAGAGCCCTGTGGTGAGAAGCCAAGGAGGGACAGCAGAGCCCTCCTGAACCCTGCAGGGCTGTTCCCATGGTCTGATGGCCAAGGACAGCAGAGGGACAGCAGTGCCCTCCTGCAGGGCTCATCCTGGGTCTGGTGGTTAAGGAGGGACAATAGAATCCTCCTGAACCCTGCAGGGCTGTTCTTGTGGTGAGATGGCCAAGGAGGGAGAGCAAAGCCCTCGTACAGGGCTGTTCCCATGGTCTGGTGGCCAAGGAGGGACAGCAGAGCCCTCCTGGATCCTGCAGAGCTGTTCTCATGGTCGGATGGCCAAGGACATCACAGGGACAGCAGTGCCCTCCTGAGCCCTCCTAGCGCTGCTCGTACGGTGAGGAGCTGCTCCACTACACCAGGCTCTGCTGGTTTTGGAGTGATCCTGCCCATCCAAACCCTTCCTCCTCCTTCTCTGGAGCAAGCTGGAGCTCTCACCGCTCACTCCAAGGCCGTATTTCCTCCTGGTTTCGGTGGTAACCTGGGAACAGAGAGATCTCCAAGGTAACGAGGGATCAGCGATGCCTTCTGTGCTCAACCAGAGCAGGGCAGGAGCTGTTGGGGAAGATGGAACAGGAAAGCCTTATAAATATGATTGCCTGCAAAAGAGTTTGAGAATATAGAAACTATAAGTGAGATGGAAATGAAAGCAAGCTTTGAGATCCCTCAGTCACTGAACAACTGGAAAACAATGGTGTGGCTGGCTGAAGGTGATCCCCTTTGGATGGAACAACACCCTCTGCTTGCAGACAGCTCCAAGGGGCAGAGCAGACCCTACAGCTTGGCAGGAGGGGCCCAAAGAGGAGTTTGTAGGGTTTAAAATGTAACACAGGATGGGAATGTAATGATTCTTATAGGCTGTATGGAAATGCTGTAGGATTTGTATCTTGGACTAGATTGGTTAGAGAGAATCAGAATATTCAACACAAAAGATGATTTATTGTATTGGAATGGGACTTCGCTCTCTTACCCTTTTACCCTCTCACCCTCTCATCCTCTCTCCCCCTCTCTTCTCTCATTCCTGCTCTGAGCTGTGGCTGGCAGCTCCCAGCAGGGCCCTGCACCCAGGCCCTTTGCAATAAACCCCAAATTCCAGCCCTGGCTGCAGAGATCTCTCATCTCCATCCATCCCCACCATCCTACCCCTGACACTCCTACAAGGCCCCTTCCCCCAGGAGATGGGCACAGGAGGCTCTGCCTGACACCTTCCCACCCTGCAGGTTTGTGTGCTGTGTCCCCTGGGCCCCTGCCATTATTGATCAGGAGCTCTCTGAGACAGTTTGGTTTATTTATTTAATGCTCCTAATCCGTAAAAGAACAAACCCAATCTCGAAATGGCAGGTTGTGCTCAGAGCTGCCAGGGAGCTGAGAGTAGGCAACCAGATCTTGCAATGAGGTGATCAAAGATTTCATCAAAAATACAGAATGTTCAAGCTGTTCTGCCAGCTGGGAGACTTTGTAGCAGGCTGGAATTCATGCTGCTTGAAATGCTGCAGCTTCCTCCCCAGCAAATAAAAGAGCCCTATTGCCCAGCAACCTCCAAAACAGGATTAGTCACCACAAATGGGCAGATAGCCCAACAGGCTGGAGCTCAGCTCTGGCAGCTCAGGGGGGATGTTTGGAGAGGATCTTACAGGCAGGTTTGCATGAGGGAAGAGCTACTGAGTGCTGGTGTGTCCCAGCTCTCACTGGTGTGTCCCAGCTCCCAGTGATGTGTCCCACTTCCCACTGGTGTGTCCCAGCTCCCACTGGTGTGTTCCAGCTCCCAGCGGAGTGTCCCAGCTCCCTTGTGACCCTGAGTTTCTGTGCTGAGGGTTTGTGTGGCTGTGGATGGATGGATGGATGGATGGATGGATGGATGATGGATGGATGGATAAAGGATGGATGGATGGATGGATGGATGGATGGATGGATGGATGGATGGATGGATGGATGGATGATGGATGGATAAAGGATGGATGGATGGATAAAGAATGGATGGATGGATGGATGGATGGATGATGGATGGATGGATGGATGGATGGATGGATAAAGGATGGATGGATAAAGGATGGATGGATAAAGGATTTACATTTCAGAGTCCCTCCTTGATGGCCAGACAAAGCACAGGCCATGAAAATGTGTCACAAAATGATCCTCTGGTTTTTACATGATACATTAAATATTTAAGGGCTTTTTTATTTTAACATGACCAAGATGTTTGGGAATTCAGGTGTTTTTTCCCCCTTGACCTCAGCCATGAAGTGATAAATGCCAGAGCTGGGCAGTGTTTTTGGAGGAAGGCCTGAGTCCTTCCTGGTGCCTCACCTGGCCCTGCTGCACATTCCCTGCTCTGGCTGCTCCTCTCAGGCTTGTAATTGTGCATTTCCTCTGCAGATTTCAGCAGTAATAGTTTTTCCAATTGTTCCTATAAAATAAGCTATAAAATAGATTGTGTTTTTAATTGTTTAGCTTCATTCAGCAGACTAATCGTTGGACTTCAGGCATGTTACATTAAATACAGCTAAAGGTTTCATTATTCAATTTAAACTAATCTAATTAGTCAGAGACAATCATTTAATTTGGTTATGATTCTAATCTCTCATCAGGAAACTTCTCCCTGACAAAGTCTCTGCTTTCTCTTTGGGAAATAAAGCTGCCAAGGAGGGAACATTGTAGGGAATTAGCCAGGAAAAAACCACCAGGCCAAAGTCGTTACTGAGCTCCTGGCATTAAACTGGTGCTGCTGCCTTGTTCTAATTTCTGATCTTTGCAGCCAACAGGGACGAAATTTTCTCTGCTGTAGGGCACACTTGGCATCCAGATACTTAAAGGGGTGATGCTTCTTTTTACACAAAGTCTCACCCTCCCCAAGCCATGGAGGTGACACAGATAAAGAGAGGTTTAAACCTTTCTGACCGAAGAGAAAAATCTCAGATAGCCCCAGTGGCTGGGTGAGCAGAATTCTTTCTTTCTGACCGAAGAGAAAAATCCCAAATAGCCCTGGTGGCTGGGTGAGGAGAATTCTGCCTTCAAGGGTGTGTTGCAAGGAGCAGGGAGCAGAACTGATCTGAGGAATGGAGGAGCTCCTCTTGCAAACCCAGAATGAAACCCCAGATCTGCAGGAGGGAGCCCTTGGCTGGAGTTTTGAGTGGTCCCAGGGCAGGGCCTGCTGGGTTATTTGCCCAAGCAGCAGCGAGGGGAGGCCCCTCCAGCCCCCACCTGTCAGAACTCAGAGCATCCCTCCGGGTGTCCAGAGTTGCCCAGGACCCTGCTGGGGGCTCAGAGACCCTGGCACAGAGCCCAGAGCACCTGGGGATTTGATTTTGACCCCTGGAGCAAGTTGCCAGCTTTGTATGAGGACCTGAAAGTCACACAGGTTTGAATGGTGTAATAGCAAAATGATCACAGGGTGAAAACGTAGATTTTAGGATTTTTGGTATGGGGGTTATGGGGACAAGATGGAGGAATCTGGGCGTGTCCAGCCTTTCTTCTTCTTGTTCTCCATTTTCTGCAGTGATGTTGGCACTTTGGGATTGGTTTAGAGTAGAAGTGCACTGTCTAGCACAGGTGATAGGTGTTGGGAATTAAGTGTAAATCTGTTATACATAGTTTGTAGTATAAAAGGACAACACCACCTTGGGACAACAGACCTCGGCTGGGCAGAAAGAAAATTTTATAGATAGGAATTAATAAACAACCTCAAGACCTCAAAAAGTGAAGAGTCCAGACTCGTTCTTCAGTTGTGCAGGCCAGAGCAGAGACATCCTGCACATCTCGGGGCAGCAATGAACAAACAGCAACCTGAGACCCACCAAGAGAAAAATAATCCCTTTTTCCTCGAGGTTATAAGGGAGGGTTTGCTGAGCTCAGAACTGCAATGGAAGCAAAACCAACTCCAGCCCAGCAGAATATTTATGGCATCTCTTCCTTCCTTAATTTGGCGAAGGAGCTGAGATTTCTCCTCTGGAGAATGTGGAGTATTAATTAACTGAGGACGGGCTGAGAAATGGATGGCTCTCCTAAGTGTTTTCCCTATACTTTATTATCATTCTAGGCTTTTAAAACAATGGCTGTGCCAAGGAAAAGATTAGAGTGAGGCAGAGACAGGGTTTTTTTAATAATAACCAGACAAAATAATATCAATACACAGCATATACCATTAGAACAGGAGACAAATTCGTTACAAGGTATATTTGAGTAAGAGGTAATTGTGACTTGAATAGATTACTTTTATCTAATATATTTATTGCTACATAAATATGAAGATGTATAGAGCTCTTCTGATGGTATCCAGAGAGGAAGTAAATAGTATGGATTTTTATACCTGTAATTTATGTCTCTCCATCTGCAGTGACAGATACAGATGCTGTACCCTACAGCCTGCCCTGCATCTTTCCAGCTGTGGGGGTGGAAAAAACACTCAGGGCAGGAGGATTTCAGCCCTTCCATGGCTGTGCTGCTCCAGGGGTTTTGTTTTATCAGAGCTGCAGTGCCTGGAGTGCAGAACACAAGGTTCTGTCCCCCAGCCCCTCCCCAGCTGCCTGCCCTGTTCCTTTCAGGGGTGGCAGCTCTGCCTGGCTCTGGGTCTGTGACCGTGTTCACAGGGGTTCTTGGATGAGGGAAGAGACGAGGATCTGACTCCATGTTTCAGAAGGCTGATTTATTATTTTGTGATATATATTACATTAAAACTATACTAAAATTATAGAAGAAAGGATTTCATCAGAAGGCTGGCTAAGAATAGAATAGGAAAGAATGATAACAAAGGCTTCTGTCTCAGACAGTCTGAGCCAGCTGACTGTGATTTGCCATTAATTAGAAACAACCACATGAGACCAATCCCGGATGCACCTGTTGCATTCCACAGCAGCAGATAACCATTGGTTACATTTTGTTCCTGAGGCCTCTCAGCTTCTCAGGAGGAAAAATCCTAAGGAAAGGATTTAGTTTTAATATAATATATATATCATAAAATAATAAATCAAGCCTTCTGAAACATGGAGTCAGATCCTCGTCTCTTCCCTCATCCAAGAACCCCTGTGAACACTGTCACAATCCTCAGTTAGAGTGGCAGTGTGAAAATCCCCAGTTTAGGGTGGCAGTGTGAAAATCCCAAGTTTAAGGTTGCAGTGTGAACACCCCCAGTTTAGGGTGTTGGTGTGACTATCCCCAGTTTAGGGTGGCACTGTGAACATCCCCAATGGAGAGAGGCAGTGTGAACATCCCCAGTTTAGGTTTAGAGTGGCTCTGTGGCCATCCCCAGTTTAGGATGTTGATGTAACCATCTCCAGTTTAAGGTTGCAGTGAGAACATCCCCAGTTTAGGATGGCACTGTGACCATTCCCACTTTAGGTTTAGGGAGGCAATGTGACCATCCCCAGTTTAGGGTGGCACTGTGACCATCCCCAGTTTAGGATGGCACTGTGACCATCCCCAGTTTAGGGTGGCAGTGAGACCATCCCCAGTTTAGGCTGTTGGTGTGACCATCCCCAGTTTAGGTTTAGGGAGGCAATGTGACCATCCCCAGTTTAGGATGGCACTGTGACCATCCCCAGTTTAGGGTGGCAGTGAGACCATCCCCAGTTTAGGCTGTTGGTGTGACCGTCCCCAGTTTAGGTTTAGGGTGGCAGTGTGACCATCCCCAGTTTAGGGTGGCACTGTGACCATCCCCAGTTTAGGGTGGCAGTGAGAATATTTCACACCCCACAAACCCCAGCTGAGCACAGCCCCTTCCTCCCGGGGTGGGGAACAGGCAGCTCTGAGAGAACCAGACCCACACAGGGCAAACCCTGCAGGAATGAGCACTTGTGGGGTCACTGCTGCTGCCAAGGGCTTCTCATCTTTCCCGTGGAAAAATTTTGGTTTTGCAGTAATGCTGTAATTACCCCCCTGTCATGTCACAAAGCAAACAGGTTGGCAAACCTAGGCACAGAACTAAATAATCTGTGGCATAATCTAAACACATAATGGTAATTAAAGCTGACAGCTTAATAAGATACTGAGATTCAAATGTACAGTAGTAATCTGCAATTAAGTAATCTTTTGTAATAGCACCCTGCCAGTTGGTGAAATTTCAGGTAGAAGGGCTGTGTACTGTTCCACAGCACAAATATTGACACAAGGAAACGGTATCCAGGCAGTGAGCAGCACCCAAACCCCCTGGTGCTGTCCAGGGAAGCACAACCAGGATCCAGCCCAGCCTCAGCTGCTGCCCCCAGTTTATCTGAACATCCCCAATCTGAACATCCCCAGAGCTGCCTGGCAATAGAGCAGAGCCCCAGCCCCTCTGGACAGACCCAAACCCCCCTGATCACACCCCAGCCCCTCCGAGGAGACCCCTAGACCCTCTGAACAGACCCCCCAGCTCCTTTGAGCAGCTCCCAGCCCCTCTAAGGAGACCCCAGCCCCTCTGAGCAGAGCTCCAAACCCCCCTGAGCAGCCCCCAGCCCCTCTGAACAGACCCCAAACCCCTCTGAGCAGAGCCCAGACCCCTCTGAGCAGAGCCCCAGTGTGACGGTGTTCACAGGGGTCTGAGGATGAGGGAAGAGATGAGGATCTGACTCCATGTTTCAGAAGGCTGATTTATTATTTTATTATATATATTACATTAAAACCATACTAAAAGAATAGAAGAAAGGATTTCATCAGGAGGCTAGCTAAGAATAGAATAGGAAAGAATGATAACAAAGGTTTGTGGCTCAGACTCTCTGTCCAAGCCAGCTGACTGTGATTGGCCATTAATTAGAAACAACCACATGAGCCCAATCCCAGATGCACCTGTTGCTTTCCACAGCATCAGATAATCAATGTTTACATTTTGTTCCTGAGGCCTCTCAGCTTCTCAGGAGGAAAAACCCTAAGGAAAGGATTTTCCTTAAAAGATGTCTGTGACACCCCAGCCCCTCTGAGCAGACCCTAAAAGTGGAGCTGGCACCTCCAGGCAGGGCCTGCAGCCCTGGGAGCTCCCTGCAGGATGTGGTGTGTCAGCAGAGGGAAAACATCTGCAGTCCTGTTGACACGGTTTGGGTTTCAGCCCTGTCAGATCTCTGACAGAACAACAAATGGAGCCCAGTCCGAGCTCATGGATGCCTGCCCTGCTGCACCCTGAGCAGCACAGAAATGTGCTCACATTCACAGGGATGGGCTGGGAGGCAAAGGAACCCCAGGAATTTCAAACGTGGAAGGAGCAAACAGCTGAACAAAAGCAGCTGGAGCTTTGCTGGGACTGAACAAGCTTTCCATCAACCCCTCTGGTGGAACTTGCCCGGGACAAACGCTCAGTGCTGTGCCCACTGCTCAGAACAAGCTGAAAGGAGCAGTTTGGCATTTCCCAGAGGGATGAGCAGGGCCTGGCACTCTTCAGGGCTCTGACCCAGCCAGAGGGGACCCTCAGACCATTTATACCTTCCCATGGAGGCTGGGGGGAGTCTTACAATTAACCAGGCTCATGCAGGACCATTAATTGCCAAGCTCAGCACAAGCTGAGCACAGCTCCACGTGTCAGAGGAGTTTTGAGCTGGTGGGATATCTTGGGGCTCAGAGGCAGGTCAGAAATGGGGATTTCTCAGAAGCAATGGACCAGGATCCAGGAAACCCTTGCCATGAGGAGTCAGGAGAGAAGCAGCAGGGTGGTCTGTGAGGAAATAGGAATGCTGCAGATCCTGTGGGGAGCAGAAGGGTGGTCCCTGTGCTGCGGCTGCAGCCCAGGATGCTGCCACCAGAGATCAGCTGGGGAGGAAGGACACATCTCCTGGGCACGTTACACACATGCTGCTCCTTCAAAGAGCCTGCAAACCCTCCCCAGAGCTGCTGTGTGTAATTCCTGAGGGCTCACACACACAGCACACCTCCACTGCCTCCCCACCTTTCAAATCCCTGCAGTGTAACTCAGCAAAGAAAGTACAGAATGAGGGTGACATGCAAATCCTATTAATTCACCCAAGTATGGAAATGCAATCCTTTTGATGTCAAAAAGTACAGCAATGATATGTTAAAGAGCTCAGCACGCTTCTGTTAAATATGTAAAGTGCAGATTCCCCCCTCAGCTGTATCACTGCTGCCTTTGAAAGCCTGGGAATTACTCTAACAGCATTACAGGCCTGTGCCCAACAATGGGGGCAGATGTTGCTAAGAGGATTTGGGATCAGCCTAAGGGATTTAGTGACACCCTTCCTCCCCAGCTTGGGTTTCGGGATCTCTGTTGGTCACAGTGACCCCAGGAAAAGTTCCAAAGTCTCATTTCCCAGCCTGGTGCTTGAAGAAGGAGTCAGAGCTCTTCATTTCTCAGTCTCAAGGTTGTTTATTTTATCTTATCTATAGAAACTTTTCTCCTGCCCTGCCGAGGTCCATCCAGCAGGATAGTTCCAGGCCCTCTGCCTGCCCCTGGGGTGGTGTTATGTCTTTATACTAAAAACTACGTGTACAATATTTACAATAACTTCCCAATACCCATCACCTCTGTTAGACAGTGAGCTTCTACTCTAAACCCATCTGTAAGTGCCACCATCACAGCAGAGGATGGAGGCCAAGAAGAGGAAGGAGAAAGGCTGGACACACCCTGATCCCTCCATCTTGCCCCCTGAACCCCCATACCAAAAACCCTAAAATTTACTTCTCCACCTTGTGATAACTTGACTGATATTCTCCTTAAACTGTTGTAGCTTGCTGATCTTCATACAAGGTTGGTAATTTGCTCCATTGGTCATAATCAAACCCACAGGGGCATTTTGGGCTCTGTGCCAGGGTCTCTGAGCCCCCTGGCAGGGTCTGGGCTGCTCAGGACAGCCATAGGGATGTCCAGGGTCCTGACAGAGGGGAGATGCAGGTGACACATCCCAGAGTGGCTCCGTGCAGGAAGGGAGTTCTGGAGGGAGGCTGGGAAAGAAGTTCTTGGAGGCACTGAAGGCAGAGGAACCAAATTTAGAGTCAAAAAGAAGGAGACAGAGAAGGACAGTGGCACTCCAGGCCTTGTTCTGCCTTCGATCTAAGTTTGAACCACAATAGGTTTTCTCCAAAAAATGCTGACTGAGACAAGGGCACAGACAGATGTTTGCAGAATGTGGTAAAAAGGAGAGAGACAGAGAAGGAGTGTGGCACTCCAGGCCTTGTTCTGCCTTTGATCTGAGTTTGAAAATTTGAGTTTTCTCCAAATAATACTGACTGAGACAAGGGCACAGAGAGATGTTTGCAGAATGTGGCAACTGCAGGGAGAGATGGAAGAGTCCTGTTGGGATTTCAGGGAGTTCTTCTCCTCTCACCTGCTCTCACCACTGATTCTCCCCATGTCAGGATTTCAGTGATGGCGCAGCTCCAGCTCTCCTAGAGAGACATTGAGTCTTGGTTTAAAGATTCTGAGCAATCAAAGCATTCATCCCATCCTTCAGCAGCTGCTCCAGAGCCAAATTAGCTCTGCTTGAAATTTGTGTGTCCCATTCCTGAGCAAATTAAACCATTCCAGAGAACTCTGCACTGTGTTGAAACCAAAATTCAGGGTTTTTGTAGCTTGAACCAAAGACTGGATTGATAAGCATGAAAAAAACACAAACAAAAAACAAACCCTGAACTTGTCCCATAAATCAGGCCCTGCCTGCACATTACTGAGTCAGCTGAGGGAGGAGAGTGATGGTGTTTGGTGTTTTTTCTCCCTCTCTTTCCCCTAACACTAATTAGGTTTGAAAGGCTGCAGCTTGAGTCCAGATCCCACATGCTGAGAAGAAAGGAACCCAAACAGCTGACGCAGAGCTCAGACTAAACTAACTGCAAGCTCCCCAGGGACATCACAAGGTAACCTGATAGTCCCTGTCATTTACAATCATTATCAGGCTGCAGAGCCGCTGTAATTTTACTGGGGAGCCAATTAACAGATTCCCAAAGCTCAGGGATAAGGTCCTGCTCCTTTTTTTCTGGTTTGGACAGCAAAATGGGGGAAGAAAGGCTTTGTTTGCAGGGGATGCTCCAGGAGCTTTCCTGCCACGGGGAATGGGCAGAGCTGGGCTGGTGAGGAAAAATAAAAGAGCAGAGGGTGGCAGAGGCAGAGCCCTGGCTCTGGTGCCAGTTCTGGACATCTGGGTGAGGTGTCCATGTCCATCCCAGCACATCTGGCTGAGGTGTGGGGTATTCTCCATCCCAGTACATCTGGCTGAGATGTCCAAATCCATCCCAAACCTGCACACCTGGCTGAGGTGTGGGTTGTTCTCCACTCCATCCCAGCCCTGCACATCTGGCTGAGCTGTCCATGTCCATCCCAGCACAACTGGCTGAGGTGTCCATATCCATCCCAGCCCTGCACATCTGGCTGAGCTGTCCATCTCCATCCCAGCCCTGCACATCTGGGTGAGGAGTCCATCTCCATCCCAGCACATCTGGCTGAGATGTCCATCTCCATCCCTGCCCTGCACATCTGGCTGAAGTGTCCATGTCCATCCAGCACAACTAGCTGAGGTTTGAGGTGTTCTCCATCCCAAACATGCACATCTGGCTGAGCTGTCCATGCCCATCCCAGCCCTGCACATCTGGCTGGGATGTCCATCTCCATCCCAGCACATCTGGCTGAGGTGTCCATCTCCATCCCAGCCCTGCACATCTGGCTGAGGTGTCCATCTCCATCCCAGCACATCTGGCTGAGGTGTCCATCTCCATCCCAGCCCTGCCCACAGGACACGGATCTGCATCCCTGACACTGAAACAGCCAGGGCTGGGTCAGCACAGGGCACTCAGGAGCCCAACATGAGGGAGAAGCACGAGAAGAACCTTGGCCCAAAACTGCAGATGGAAACCTGGCTGTGCCGAGGAGCTTTGGGAACTTTGGGAGCTTTGGGGTTTGGGAGCTTAGGGAAGTTTGGGAGGTTTGGGAGCTTTGGGAGCTTTGGGGTTTGAGAGGTTTGGGAGCTTTGGGGTTTGAGAGGTTTGGGAGCTTTGGGGTTTGGGAGCTTTGGGAGCTTTGGGGTTTGGGAGCTTTGGGAGCTTTGGAAGCTTTGGGGTGTCGGAGCTTTGGGGTTTGGGAGCTTTGGAAGCTTTGGGGTTTGGGAGGTTTGGGAGGTTTGGAAGCTTTGGGGTTTCAGAGCTTTGGGGTTTGGGAGGTTTGGGGTTTGGATCCAGGTCTGGCTGTTCCTGTGCTGGACTCATCCTCCCTGGAATGAACTCCTGGTGCTTTTGCACTTGAGGACAGATTGCAAGCAGGACTCGGTGAACCGTGCACAGAGGAAGTGTTCAGCCTTCCCCCTGCCAGCCCTTTGCAGACCTGAGCTGCAGCCAAGGCAGTCAGCTGAGCTCCTGCTAGGAGATTTTTTGGCCTAAAAGCACCCCTGGATATGTAAAGTTAGATGAGGATTTGTGCAGGGGGCTCTGTTTACCCCTGGCCAAGCCAGCCCCAGCAGCAGTGTCTGAGGCCAGCCTTCAGCACAGGGAAATTCTGAATTTTAATCTCTGGAAACACAGAGTTTAAAATTCAGAAGGAAGAGCCTGGGCAGGGTTTGCAGCCTCTGAGTGCCCAGGATCCTCACACTGAGATCCTGCAGGGTCTCTGCATTGCCACCAGCTGAACCTTCCCTCATTCCCAGCTGGAATTCTGTCACAGAGAGGGTCACATCCCTTTTTCCTTCCTTATGCTTTGCCTGCTTTAAAGAACCACACGTGCCTGGGCCTCTGTGTTCTGATATTAAGCAGATTTTGTGCAGTGCCAGGGCATTTTGCACTACGAAAACTGCAAGAAACACCAAAAGCTGTTCACAGGTGACTCCTGTCCCTGGCAGCCTTTGTTCAGCTCCCTGCCTGAGCCAGCACTTCTGCTGCTGGGGAAGGAGGGAACCGGCAGAGAAATCCTAAGAAAGGTAAAAGCATTAATGGGTCAAGGCCTCCTTTGCATAATTCTATTATCACCAGGAAGATGCTGCAATAATCATGTTAGGCATGTGCTCTGGAGCATCAAAGTGACTTGTCTTACCTTACTTTTTGATGTTAGACAGGTTTAAATGCTTTGTACAGCTGAGGCACCTCCGACAGCTGATCAAGAGAGCCTGTGCTGTTCAAGCAAAGCAAAGGCCTGTTTTGCCTTTTTTTTTAATGTCAACAATGCCACATTCTTCCAGCAAGGAATAATCTCTGTTGTCACAAGCTGTGAGAGGCAAAGGTGTGGGAGAGAGGCTGTGTGGGGGTGCCTGGAGCTGCCACTTCAGCCTGCTGGAAATGCAGGGAGCAGGGTGGCACAGCCCCTGTGCCCAGGGATCTGCAGAGCTCCCCAGGTGTGGGGGAAGATGGAACAGGAAAGCTTTATAAATATGATTGTCTGGCAAAAGATTTGGAGAATATGGAAACTATAAGTGAAATTGAAATGAAAGCAAGCTTTGAGATCCCTCAGTCACTGAACAACTGGAAAACAATGGTGTGGCTGGCTGAAGGTGATCCCCTTTGGATGGAACAACACCCTCTGCTTGCAGACAGCTCCAAGGGGCAGAGCAGACCCTACAGCTTGGCAGGAGGGGTCCAAAGAGGAGTTTTCAGGGTTTAAAATGTGACACAGGATGGTAATGTAATGATTCTTATAGGGTGCATGTAAATACTGTAGGATTTGTATCTTGTAGTAGATTGGTTAGTGAGAATTAGAATATTCAACACAGAAAATTATTTATTGTGTTGGAAGAGGAACCTCGCTCTCTTACCCTTTTACTCTCTCACCCTCTCATCCTCTCTCCCCCTCTCTTCTCTCAGTCCTGCTCTGAGCTGTGCCTGGCAGCTCCCAGCAGGGCCCTGCACCCCAGGCCCTTTGCAATAAACCCCAAATTCCATGCCCTGGCTGCAGAGATCTCTCATCTCCATCCATCCCCACCATCCTACCCCTTAATTTTCCTACACCCTGGTGCCTGCTATGTTCCTGACTTCTGCTGGAGCTTTCATGGAGAACTTGGGGGTTGATTTGGTTTGGGTTTGTTGGTTTTGGTTTTTTTTCCCTTTGGTGGAGCAACAGGATTTTTGTTTCCAGCCAGAAGGAGGAGCCAGATCAGTCTGGAATTTGGCTCTCTGGTTTTCTGCTTCAACAAAACAAAACAAAACAACTGTGAGATTCATTCTTTGCCCTTTGGGGAAAGGATAAATGAATATTAGTGTTTTGTGAAAGGGAAGTGGATTTTTAAGTCTTTTTTCACAGGTTTCAGGGTTAGGGTTGAAGCTTTAGTCCTGTTTCACTTTCACTCTTGACTCAGCCCATTGCTTACAGAAAGCTTTCAAGAGGAGAGGGCTGGTGTAACTTGATTTTGTGACTCTGTAGGACACAATCAGAGCAGGATGAGCTCCCTTCTCCCTGGATGCTGTGGAACAGCAGCAGTGAGCTGGTCCCAGTGCCTGCCCTGCTGTGTGAGCCTTTGTTCCTGCTCTGGTGTCCTCTCCTCTCCAGGCAAGCACCAAGAGGAGCAGCAATGTCCTAAATGCCAGCCTGGAGCATCAATCATAATTCCTGAGCTGCCAGCAGTCATGTAACTGCTTAAAGACCTCAGCAGCCCTCTGGCACTTAAAGGAAAAAAATCCTCTAATTAATCACAGGTGAAACAGCTTGGACCTGCTCCAAAAGCCCCTGAATTTACTGCCAAGCTTTGATGCTAATTTTCCTTCTAAGTAACCCCCTAAAGAAATTTACGATTAGGTAATTAAAGTGATGAATAAAGAGATACTTAGAAGAAAAAAGGAGAAAGAGGGGGGAAAAAAAACCTTGAGTCAAAAGCCTTAAATCTCCTCCCCTCCTCAAAGAGAAATGTTAGTCATTTCTGCACGTGCTTTGTCTCTGGAAATTGGGTTGGATTCCCACAGGAGGCTTGAGAAATATTCCTTAAATTAATGTTTGCATAACCAAATAAAACAGAAAAGGAGGAATTCCAAAACAGATTGTGATGCTGAGGTGGCTGAGGAGAAAAGGGACTTGTGGCTCTTTTCTGAGCATCCCACTCTGAACAGCTTCTGCCAGGAGCTGCCTCCTGCCTTCCCCCTGCCTTCTAAAGGTAATTAGAGACCCAGGAGCGCCATCTAATTAAAAGATGCAGTGATATCTAATGAAGAACTCTGGAGGAGGTGAAGCTTTCAAAGTCTGACCAGGTCCCAGGTGCTGTGTAGGGCTCTGCAGTGGCTCCCCCTCTCCTGCTCTGGTTTCATCAGAGGAGAAGGATCTCAGCAGCCTCTGATCCTCCCTGTGCTTTCCCCAGGCAAATGTTCCACACCAAACCCAGCACGAGGGCTGGGAGCTCAAACACGGGCACAGGGGCTGCAGAGATTTCATTGCTCCCACTAAAAATGCAGAGGTGGTCCCAAAATAAAGGAAAAAATCAGGATCCAGCATCAGTTACAGACTCTTCCTGACACCCCCAATGGTTCACTGACCCCAAACCTCTGCTGACCCCTCAGAGCCCCCCTGAGCTGAGGAAAGAGCTGCTGGGTGATTCTTGAGGGGGACCAGAGAAGATAAAAAAATGGGAATAATGCAGAGATTTCGTTATTCCCACTAAAAACACAGAGGTGGCCCCAAAATAAAGGAAAAAATCAGGATCCAGCATCAGTTCCAGGCTCTGCCCGACACCCCTGACCTTTCCCTGTCCACAAACCCCTGCTGACCCCTCAGAGCCCCCCTGAGCTGAGGGAAGAGCTGCTGGGTGATTCTTGAGGGGGACCAGAGAGGATAAAAAATGAGAGAACGGCAGATTAGATCTGAGGTGACAGAGATGAGGAATAAAAGCCATTAGAGCCCATTTGCAATGTGCCCTCATTGAGTCAAGTTTCAAGGTGTTTTTTGCAGATTATTAATAGGCTGACAGCAGTTTTTGTACAGGGATCTGATAGGGGAGCTGCCACTCGTGTACACACACTGCAGTGTGAGGGAAAGTGCATTTATTCACCTGGAGAAGTGAATTTATTCACCTGGAGGAGTGAATTTATTCACCTGGAGGAGTGAAGTGCAACAGAGCAGCAGCTGGCCCAGGCAGAACCAACCTCCTGAGGTCCAGCTGGACCATCTCACATCTGTGTCACCCTGCAGGGCCACCAGAGGAGCCCCCAAACCATCCTGGGCTGCTTCCAGTGCTCTCCATCACTTGGTGTTCATCACTTGGTGTTCATCATGTTGGGGCTGCTTCCAGTGCTCTCCATCACTTGGTGTTCATCATGTTGGGGCTGCTTCCAGTGCTCTCCATCTCTTGGTGTTCATCACTTGGTGTTCATCACGTTGGGGTTGTTTCCAGTGCTCTCCATTACTTGGTGTTCATCACTTGGTGTTCATCACGTTGGGGTTGTTTCCAGTGCTCTCCATTACTTGGTGTTCATCACTTGGTGTTCATCATGTTGGGGCTGTTTCCAGTGCTCTCCATCTCTTGGTGTTCATCATGTTGGGGCTGCTTCCAGTGCTCTCCATCTCTTGGTGTTCATCACTTGGTGTTCATCACTTGGTGTTCATCACCTTGGGGTTGTTTCCAGTGCTCTCCATCTCTTGGTGTTCATCACCTTGGGTTCTGTGGTGTCTTTTAGACACTGAAAATCTCCCAGGGATCCAATTTATTCCGTTTGGCTTCTTTTAAACCCAACAGAGAGCTCTTTCTGTCTCCTGCTCTTATCTGAATGATCTCAGCTGTACCCAGGGCAAGGGAAGGGGGCAGAGGGAGGCGAGCACACAACGCCCAGGCCTGTGGGAAAGGAAGGTTCAAACATTCCCAAAGTTCCACTTTGGAGCTTGTAAAAGAGAAATACCAGGTGGGGAGAGCTTTGAACTTGCCAGGCTTTGTGGGGCTGAGCTGTCAGCCGTGAGTAATTGCAGCTTTCTGCAGGAGCTGCCCGGGAGGGAGGCACAGGCTGGGCTGGAGCTCTGCAGATGGGGATGGCTGCTCCTCCCTGGCTGCTGCTTTCTGTTCTACTGCAGCTTCCCCTTCCCCAGCCCGTGCTGCTGATCAGAAATAACCAAGTTTCACTTTTTATGGCAGAGGCAGTGTCTTGGTATGGAAAGACAGGAGGCAAGAGCCCTCCTTATCTTCCCACTAAGGAAGGCAGGAGCCTCCCCTCAAATGGAGAATGTAAACACTCCCCACCCCTCCCGGTTGCTATAAATTTTAAATTAAGGGGCTCTCAGGCAAAAATATTGGAGCAGGAAATAACAGTTCTTTAATAGGGAAGAAAATAAAAGGATAAAATAAACAATGCAGTGAACTAAACCAACAGTGCCAGAGTCAGAACCCAGGCTGACACCCTGTGGGTCAGGCTGGTGGCAGCAGTGCCATTGGAATTGTGGCTCAGCCCTCCTGCAGTGTCAGGGCTGGTTCTGCTGGAGCAGGGATCCTGGAGAGAAGGATGGATTGTTCCTCTGAAGATCCAGAGGAAGAGGCAGCTGCTGTTCCTCTGGGAATCCAGTGGAGAAGCCGTGCTGGTGTCTCAAAAACAGTAGGGATGGGGTGGGGAAGGTTTAGGGATGGGGGAAAAAGAGCTTTTTTCCTAAGAATATCTAAAAAGTGACTTTTTCAAGTGCAATTTCTTTTCATGAAGTTTTTTAGCTAGGTTTTCCTTTGACCCTATCCTCCAAACTGTAATTTCTTAACCACTTAAGGCTGAAATGATATTTCAGCCCTGCAGGACAAAACTCAACCCCAGGCCCAGAGTGCTGAGCTCTCCAGCCTGGAAACTGCCTGCCCACAGAACAGTGGGGTGTCATTGTCCTTCCTCCATGGCTCTGCACACCCAGAATTTCCTGTGTGACCCCTCCTGCAGTGCCTGTGTGGTGGCAGCTCTGCCCCAGCCCTGCCCCTTCCCTCCCCATCTGCCCGTGGCAATTCCAGTGGCTGAATTCCTTCCTCCAGTAAAACCTTAACAAGTCGAGCTGAATCTTCAAACAAATCCACAGCCTCCCTCAATAAATATTAAAAGGGAAATCCAGCTTAACATAAACAGAGGATGGTGCTGTTTATATGGCTCCATTTCCCTCCAGTTAAACCACTAATGGCACTTGGAGGGCTCGTAATTAGCAGCCACATCTGACAGAACAAAGTCATCCCTGGAAGCCGAGGCAGGGCAGGATGAAAGCACCCCCAGCACAGGCCCAGGGCCCAGCTCTAGGCCTGGGCTTGTCCTGGTAGAGCAGGGCTTGGCTCTCGTGCTCCATCCAGGCTCTGAACAATTCCCATCTCCAGGGCATTTGTGCCTGTTCCTGTGCCTGTTGCTGTGCCTGGCTTTGCTCAGGCCGCAGCAGACCCTGAACAGCAGAAGTTGGTTCCTCTGCCTGGGCAGGATTTGCTCAAATCCCACGAATTTGGGGCTGATCACAGACTCCAGCCTTTCTGTAGAGCCCCAGACTCCAGCCTCTCTGTATTTTGCTTTCTGCAGAGCCCCAAACTCCATTCTTTCTGTACTTTGTTTTCTGCAGAGCCCCAAATTCCATCCTCTCTGTACCTTGCTTTCTGCAAAGCCCCAAACTCCAGTCTGTCAGTGCTTTGCTTTTTGCAGAGCCCCAGACTTCATCCTCTCTGTATTTTGCTTTCTGCAGAGGCCCAAACTCCATCTTCTCTGTACTTTGCTTTCTGCAGAGCCCCACACTCCATTCTCTCTGTACTTTGCTTTCTGCAGAACCCCAAACTCCATCCTCTCTTTGCTTTTTGAAAAGCCCCACACTCCATCCTGTGAGTACCTTGCTTTCTGCAGAGCCCCAGACTCCAGCTTTTCTTTACCTTGCTTTGTTCAGAGCCCCAAACTCACACGAAACCAATGAAACAATACTGTCACTACTTTGCTTTCTGCAGAGCCCCAGAAGTGCTCAGGAGTGCAGAGCCCAGAAAAGCAGCAAATGATGAACACCGAGCGTTCAGGCTGGAGCTGCAGTCACACCTGACTTTTATTTTAGGGGTTTTTTTCAGTTCATCTCAGCTTTTCTGCCCAGCCCTTCCCTGTGCCTCTCCCCAGCACAGCCAGGAGCAGCCCATTAGTGTGAGGGATGCGTGTCACTGCCTGCTGATCTAGGCCAGGGCTCGGCTGCTCCTCAGAGCCAGTGCCCAGAAGCACAATTAGACACCAGCCAAGGCTCTCAGCAGTGATTTAAAACGGGTTTTGATTTTAGAGGTACGTCTTAAAAGCACCTGGTTTTGTAAAAAACGTCAGAGCTGCTCAGGTCTCAGTACCTGCAAATCAGCAGCTCTCAAATGAGGTGCATAAAAGTGGCAGCATCCCACGGCGTGAGTCTGCTCTGGAATTGTTGTCAGTGCTGCTGGAGCAGAGTTCTCTGAGCCTCACAGCCGCCCCTCTGATCCCTGCACAGCAGCTGTTAACTCTTCCACTGCTCCACACACAACGAGGATGGGAATATTCTGCATACTTTGGCCCAGGAATTCAGTTATTTACAGTCATCTCTCCAAGGCTTGAAAGGACTACTGGTGGTTATGGGGGAAAGGAGATTTATTTAGGCAGGATAAAACCTGAGCAAAGGCACAGCTGCTCAGAGTCTTTCAGCATTTACCCCTTCTCCTTTTTCTTTTTTATTTCTGTATTTATTTCTAAATGCAATTCAACAAGTTAAGCCTGAGCAAGTGCTTCTAAGCCACGGCTACAGTAACATCTGTGATTGTCCTGTGCCATTTGCGAGCTGGAACAGCTCTAATCTCCAGAGCACACTGCTCTGCCCTGACATTTCCAGGACATCCACACTCTGAGAGGCAGCGGTGGCAGTTTAAAATAGAAATTCTGTGTTTGTGCCATGTAAGAGCTGAAATGAGGGATGCAGGACTCCCAAATGCTGTTTATTGTATACAAAATGCAGTTTATTGTATACAAAATGCAGTTTATTCCATCCAAGAGGTTACAGCAGTCCAGGGCCATGGGTGACAGAGCTGTGCCCACAGCTGTCAGCTCCAGCTGCAGGCAGGCCTGGAAACCCTTTGGTTTTGGTTACAACACATTATTTACTTTTCTTTGCTGAGCATCTTCATATAGTAGAATCCATACCTTAACTATTATCTATAGCCAATCATAACTACTGTAATTACCATATTCATGTTATTATTCTCCAATCACTAAAAGTCAGTACATTACAGTTTAAGCTAGAAGTTGCTGTTCAGTTTTCTTGCAGTGGAAAATTCTGAGACCTTTTTTCTACTTGCCACATTTGCTGCCTTGTTTGCCTGTGCTCTCTTTCTGCTTGGTAAAAACATCTTGTTTGGGGTGGGTTTATCCATTGCTCTAAGCCATAAAAACACCTTCTCACTAACACATCCTTTGCCTCCTTGGTTATCCAGTGAGACTGGCTCAGCAATTCTTTTCTTCTATGTCCAAACTTGCTTCTATCTCTGTTCCTTCATCAGACTCTATATTTAAAAATCTTTCTGCTAAGCCACACATATCTGTGAGACTTTCTTGTCAAACTTTCATCCTTCCCAACAGTGCTGCGCCCGGGATGGCCGCGGAGAGGCGGCCCCGGGAGCTGCGGGTACCGGCGGGGCCGGCTGGGATCCACTCCCTGTTCTGCATCCCGACCCGGGAGCCGCTCCGTGCTCTGCATCCCGGTCCAGGAGCCGCTCCCTGCTCCCCATCCCGACCCGGGAGCCGCTCCGTGCTCTGCATCCTGATCCAGAAGCGGATCCCTGCCCCGCATCCTGACCCGGGAGCCGCTCCCTGCCCCGCATCCCGACCCAGGACCTTCTCCGTGCCCCGCATCCCGACCCGGGAGCCCCTCCCTGCTCCACATCCTGGCCCTGGAGCTGCTCCGTGCCCCGCATCCCAACCCGGGAGCGGCTCTGTGCTCCGCATCCCGACCCAGGAGCCGCTCCCTGCTCCGCATCCCAACACGGGAGCGGCTCCGTGCTCCACATCCCGACCTGAGAGCCGCATCCCGACCCGGGAGCTGCTCCGTGCCCCGCATCCCGACCCCGGAGCCATTCACCGGCGCGGCCAGGGGAGCGCTCCCGCTGGCCCAGAAACCGCGCGGGCACTGCTAATTAACAGGGTAAATTAGAGCAGAACCGAGGCTGCTGCTGGCAGGGAGGGCAGGAAGCGAGGCGCTTCCAGCGGGCCACAGAACCGGGAGGAGCTGAGCGCTCCCCGGGGAGAGAGGGATGAGGGATGGGGTGGGGATGGTGTAGGGATGGTGTAGAGATGCTGTAGGGAGTAGGGATGGTGTAAGGATGGCGTGGGGAAGGTGCAGGGATGATGTGGGGATGGTTTAGGGATGCTGTAAGGATGGTTTAGGGATGGGGTGGGGATGGTGTAGAGATGGGGCAGGGAAAGTGTGGGGATGGTGGAGGGATGAAGTAGAGATGGGGTGAGGAAGGTGTAGGAATGGGGTGGGGATGGTTTAGGGATGGGATGGGGAAGGTGTAGGAATGGTTTAGGGATGGGGAAGGTGTAGGGATGGGGTGGGGATGGTTTAGGAATGGGATGGGGAAGGTGTAGGGATGGGGTGGGGAAGGTGTAGGAATGGTTTAGGGATGGTGCAGGGATGGTTTAGGAATGGGGAAGGTGTAGGGATGGGGTGGAGATGGTTTAGGGATGGTTTAGGGATGATGTGGGGATGGTGTAGGGATGGGGTGGGGAAGGTGTGGGGATGGTTTAGGGATGGGGAAGGTGTAGGGATGGGGTGGAGATGGTTTAGGGATAGGGTGGAGAAGGTGTGGGGATGGTGTAGGGATTGTTTAGGGATGGTGTAAGGATGGTGTAGAGATGGGGTGGGGAAGGTGTAGGGATGGTTTAGGGATGCTGTGGTGAAGGTGCTCTCGTTCCCTCCTTCCCTCACTGCAGCTCCGACCTGCCGAAGCTGTGGCAGGCTCCTGGGGTTGCCCAGGCTGCTCTGGGGACAGCGTGTGGCGGTGGCAGTGCCATGTGTGAGCCGGGAGCCGCTGTGACATTGCGCCTCCTGCTCGTTTCGCAGGCTCAGCTGGTGGCAGCTCTGCTCTTTCTCCCCTTCTCTGTAATGCAAAGTAAAAAATCATTCCTCTCGCGCTGCTAAAGGTGCTTTTCATAACTGTGAGCCTGTTAACGCTGGTTTCCTAACAAATACCAGCTGAAAGCCTTTTGTTTGTTTGTTTTGGGGGCGGTGTTTTTAAACACTCACAGCAAGCTGCTGCTCGGCTCTGTTGGTAAACGGGAGCTGCCAGCTCTACCTGGGCAGAGGAGGAATCTGAACAAAACCCGGGTGGAACCAGGACAGGGCTGTGTCCGAGGGGCAGCTTCAGTCTGAAGCTGATTTTCCCCCTGAGCTGGGCCTAGACAGCAGCTCCAGCCTCTGGAAATGCCTTTGGAGCTGTTCCGTTTGTAACTCAGATTTCCAGGCTGGGTTGGACGGGACTTGGAGGGGCAGCTTCTTACCTGAAGCTGATTTTGCCCCTGAGCTGGGCCTTACACAGCAGGTCTTGCTCTGGAAGCTCTTTTGGAGCTGTTCTGTTGGTAACTCAGATTTCCAGGCCGGGTTGGATGGGAACAAGCCAAACTTGTGGGAGGTGCCCCCTCTCAGGCACTGGATGGGATTTCTGGTCCCTTCCAACCCAAACCTTTCTGAGATTTGAGCTGGGGAGTTTGGACATCCCTGTCTGGCACAGGGAAGTGGGACCAGTGAGAGAAGGATGCTCAGCAAGCTTCATCCCCTTCTTCTCCTCCTCCTCCTTCCTGTCCTTCCTCCCAGCGCCCATCCTTGTGTGCTGTGGCAGCTTCCCGGGGGTTCTCAGGGAGCAGCCGGTGATTTATGGCTCCCAGCGCCTCTCGGTTTTGTAATAAAGTTTTCAGCAGCTCTGTCGCGCCCGTCCCCGCCCCCGCGCACGCACAGCCCCGCGCTCGCTTTGTTCTCCTCGCACTGAATGTCAACTCATAAACCTTTCATCAGCTCAACCAGGTGGAAAAAACCCATTACTGAAAGAAGTGTTCACTCAGGTTCCGAGGGGGGAGGAGAAAGTTCCCCGGTGGAGGGAAAGAAAAGGAGAGGGGGAAACGCGGGGCCCGGCAGTGCTGCCAGCCCCCAGGATCGGGAGCATCCCTGAGCATCCTCCAGGAGGCGGCGATCCGGGCCCCGCAGCGCTGCTGGAAGGGAAAGGGACCCTCGGGGCCAGCACTCGGTGCCTTTGTGCGGCTGGAGGGGCCCCAGCCCTGCCCGGAGCTGCTCCGGCCCCATGGGGCTCGGGGGGTGAAAGATGCGGGATGGGGCAGGGGCTGGGAGCGATGGGGCAGCGCTGGAACTGCGGGAGAGGAGAGAGGGGACAGGGATAGGGACAGGGACAATGGGATGTCCCAGGACAGGGCTAGGGCTAGGGGTGTGCCCAGAGGGGACAGGGACAGTAAGGTGTCTGAGAGAGGGATAGGGACAGTGGTGTTCCACAGGGGGACAGGGACAGTGGGGTGTCCCCAGTGGGGGACAGGGACAGTGGGGTGTCCCCAGTGGGGGACAGGGACCAGAAGGGTGTCTGAGAGAGGGACAGGGACAGTGGAATATCCCCAGAGGGTGACAGAGCCACCAGGGTGTCCCAGAAGGGTTCAAGAACATGGAGAGTGAGGTGTCCTGAGAGGGGGACAGGGACAGTGGTGTGTCCCCATAGGGTGACAGGGACCAGAAGGGTGTCTGAGAGAGGGACAGGGACAGTGGAATGTCCCCATAGGGTGACAGGGCCAGCGAGGTGTCCCCCAGAAGCACCACCCCAGGGATGCTGAGCTCGGAGCTGCAGCCGCTGCTGCCACATCTCGCTGCACAGCTGTGAACCCCTCCCTGCCCCGGGGCTGGCAGTGTCTCACGGGCAGGGACAGCACGGCAGGACCCCGGGATCGGCACCATTCCTGCTGGAATTCCTCCCTCCCGCCGGGTGCAAACGCCAGGAAGGCGCTGCTGCCTGCAGGGGCCATCGATCCCCGTCATTGATTGGGGATGGGATTTCAAAAGGGCTGTGGGTGGAGCTGGCTGGAAAATGAAATCTCCTTTTCCCCAGCGTGTTTGTGTTTCAGGCACGCGCTCCTGGGGTCGGCGGATCTTTCTTTACACACGGTGTGTAAAGTTCTGCACAGAAGTGTATTTAAATGAGGTTTTAAGCTGTGCAGCCCAGAGGTAAGCTCTGGAGAAGGGCAAGAGGGCCCTAGAGGATGGAGAAAGGACGAGAAACAACAAAGGAGAACAGGCGGTGACATCTGTCACTAGTATTTTATAAGTTAAAAATTCAGCATAATCTCCTGCCACCCTGTCCGCTATACCGAGTTCCAACAGCAACAGAATTGTCATGATTTCTACATGAATTAATTCAGATCTCTCTTTGCATGATATGGCGTAAGAAAGGGGCCATCTGGTTTATGTTCAGGGTGTCAGAACCACTCATACCAGCAACACTCGCAGAGTGCAAGATGGGAGCTGACTGCACACATTAACGTCTCCTTACCCTCTGCTCCCCGGGCCCCAGCGCTGCTGTCCCACTGCCATTGCCACTGCCAGTGCCAATCGTGGCCCTGAGGCAGAGCCTGGGCAGCTCCTGGCACCTCCAGCCTGGGGCTGCTCCCCAGAACCCACCCAGGGCTGCTTTGGGGTGTCGCGTTGTGATTTCAGGGTTTACCCCAGAACCCCGCGATCCTGACCTGATAATTTCCTCCCAGCTGTGTCAGTCACCTCTCCTTTCCCCTCCCAGCACTGTCTGTCAGTCCTGGAATTCCAGAATTGGCAGATCCAAAGGATGCCCTCTACCCCTGGGGGGGCACTGGGCAGCTCCTGGCACCTCCAGCTCCCCAGCACCCACCCGGGGCTGCTCTGTCACCCCCGAGTTTTGGGGTGTTGTGTTGTGATTTCAGGGTTTACCTCAGAACCTCGGGTCCCTCCCCTGATCATTCCCTCCCAGGTGTGTCAGTCACCTCTCCTTTCCCCTCCCAGCACTGTCTGTCAGTCCTGGCATTCCAGAATTGGCAGATCCAAAGGATGCCCTCTACCCCTGGGGGCATTGGGCCATCCAGGTGTCCTTTGTCCCTTTGTCCCTCCCCTCCTGTCCCTGCTTGGTGGCTCCCTGCCCCTTCCCTGCCCCTCTCCCTGGGGTTCAAAGGAGCAGCAGCCACGGGCTCAGGGAGTTCTGGTGGAGCTGCTGCTGCATTCAGAGGCCTGAGGGCCAGAATGAAGCTCTGGATCCAAAGCCTCCATCAGAACCGACTCCTTTCCTTCACCATGGCCTCAAAGCTTCTCCACAGAAGGAAACCTGAGGAGCAGCCCCTGTTCTGGGGGGAAGCTCCATCCCAGCACCACCAGAGCTCCTGCAGGCCTGGACTTCTCAGCTTCCCGGGAGAAGAAACCCTGGCAAAGGGGGTTTTTTCAGAAAATATGACAGTGACAATAATAACTGAGATAACAGTCAAGCTTTAATTGGGGTGTCTGGAGGTGATGACCATACAAGTTTACACTGCCTGCTTTTCCTGCATTATGTTTTTACCTGGATACATTAATTTTTACCTGCACGCCTTAATTTTTACCTGGATATATTAATTTTTACCTGCATGCCTTAATTTTTCCCTAGATATATTAGTTTTTACCTGGATGTATCAATTGTCATTGTTATTATTAGTTTTTACCTGGATGTATCAATTGCTACCTGGACACATTAATTTTTGCCTGGATGTATTAACCCTCACAACACCCTAAACCACAGCAGTGCTTGCAATTCCCAAGTAACTGCAGGGAAAGAAAAAAGGGTCAGGAAAACAGATCTTTTGAGGCTGTAAATCAGTGCACCAGATTTTGATTAATTAATTATTACAGCAATTTTTGTTTTGCCTGTGTTACATCCCAGTGACAAACTGGTTCACTGTGATTTTTCCAGCAGTTACTTGAATATGCAAAATCCAAGTAGAATTGGTTTGCTGAGACAAGGCACCTAAGCCCCAAATTCTGTTCCCTTTGCTGGCTGAAAGGGGCTTGGGAGAGTGGGAAAGAAGCCCCACAGCAGAAAATCCTCATCTATAACAGATTAACTCTGTTTATATTGCAAAGGCTCTGGCTCAAGTGAGGGCTTTTTTGCTTAGAAATATTGCCTTAGCATGAATTTATCTTCAAATGAACTTTGTGGTAAATAGAATTCAAACATGAGCTTAAATTTAAGGTCTTATTTAAGTGCTTTCCTACTTCACTTGCCAGCTGAGGATCTGACCTGAGCTTTGAACATCTTTGGGGAGAAGCAGCAGATTAATGAGATTAGAACATTTGCAATCACTTTTGTACTTCCCTGGGCCACCTGATCTCTGTAATCCCTCGTCTCCACGGGGCTGGGGAGTTGTTGGCTGGGTGCTGACGGACAGGGGTGATGAAAACAGGGCTGGCTGAGCATCCTTTCAGCCCTGGGAACACATTCCATGGCCCCTGGGGATCGCACTTGCAGCCGTCAGCGCTGTTTCATCTCTGCGCTCTGCCAGATCCATCCCAGCGCTTCCCTCTCCACCCCTGGGCCTCATCTCCTGGCTGAGCTCTGCAGCTGGTGCTGCACAGCCAGAGCATCAGGTTTGTGCTCAGGGAAGGTGGGAAGGGGTGACCTGGGGCTGGCAGGGCTTCATCCAGAGCGTGGAAACCTCGGGGTGATCCAGGCTGGTCCCTCCTGGGCATTCCCACTGGAACATCCACAGTGGATGTTTTCATCCTTGATGAAGGAAGAATGATGAGGAGGACTCCATTGATATCAGAAGGCTAATTATTTACTTTATTATACTATATTATACTATATTCTTCTATATATTAGTATATATATTAGTATATTAGTAGATATTAGGATATATATTAGAATATAGAAGAATATAGTATGATACAGTATAATATATATTATACTATAATGTACTATATTATACTATATTCTAATATATATCCTAATATCTACTAATATACTAATATATATACTAATATACTAATATATACTATACTATACCTCGGGGTGATCCAGGCTGCTCCCTCCTGGCCATTCCCACTGGAACATCCACAGTGCATGTTTTCATCCCTGATGAAGGAGGAATGATGAGGAGGAGTCCATTGGTATCAGAAGGATAATTAATTACTTCATTATACTATATTATACTATATTCTTCTATATATTAGTATATATATTAGTATATTAGTAGATATTAGGATATATATTAGAGTATAGAAGAATATAGTATGATACAGTAGAATATATATTATACTATAATATACTATATTATACTATATTACATTATATTATATTACATCTAAACCGAATCTGCCAAGCACTCAACTGCTTTTGCAGCTTTACCAAAACCCTCTGATTTTCGGGATTCTCACAAACTGCACAGAATTTCGTGACTCCAAATTCCCCTGAAGCCCCCAGACCCAATTCCTCACCCTCCAGCCCAGCCAATGCCATGAACGCCCAGAAGCCCCCAGACCCAAATTAATCCCCCCAAAACTCCCCAAACCCCCCAAATCTGCCCATCCCGAGCCCCTCCCAAAGCTCCCAGACCCAGTTCCCCCACCAAAGCCCCCAGACCCAATATCCCTTTCCCTGAAGCCCCCAGACCCAATTCCCCTTTCCCTGGCTGGCACAGGGGTTCAGCTCCTGGAGGATGGAATGTGGAGCTGCCCTTGGAGAGCAGGGCAGGGTCCTGGGGTTGTCCCTCTGGGAGCTCCTGAGCCATGGCCACAGCCTGGGGCCTCCTGCAGCTGAACTGCTCTGTGAGCTGAGTCCATCTGTTCCTCAAAGGCCTGGCTTGGAGGAGAGTAGAAAGAAACCCCAATCCTCCCCCAAAATGCCAAAACCCCTTGGATTTTTCTGTGCACAGATCTTCCTGAAGGCAGGAAGTTTATTGCATCCTCACCCCTCACAACCTCTGGCAGTCCAGGCTTGGAAAAGCCACATGGGCAGAAGTTGGAGAAGAGTTTGGAGTGTTCTAAACTGTGCTGCTGGATACTCCTGGTTGGTGTCAGGGAGGGCAAAAGCACCAAGACAAACCCACAGTCCTGTTTATTCCAGACACAGAAACAACCTGGAGCACATTTGATGCAGGATTGCCAGCAATGCAGCCAGGGAGTCGTGCAGGGCCAGGACAAACAGGGCAGGAAATGCAAAGCCCACTCATTGTTCCATTTCCTGCACCGAAAGAGTAATTAGAATTAAAAATAAATCACTGCTGCTTTTAGTTTGATGAAATTACCACTCCTATTAAGAGCAGCTCGAGCTGACTGTAAATCATTTTCTGCAGGGTGTCAGGTTGGGGTTTGGAATATTTGATGGGGTAAAGGATGTGTGGTGCTGCAGCTGCAGCAGGAGAGGGCAGAGCAGGAATCACACCGGGTTGGGAGCAACACGTTCCTATACTCTGGGGTGCCTGGAGCCTGGAAGAAATGAAATTAGCACTTCTGAAAAAGAACTGATTAATGCAAAGATGCTCCCAACCACTCAGTTCATCCGCCTTAATGGGATGTGGGAGGCAGTTTTGACTTGCTGGCCAGAGGAGGGGCTCCCAAAGGCATGAACTCTGTTGACAGCCATCACTTTGGTGCTTTTTTGTTTCTTTTAATGTGTCAAAACTCGGCTGCTCTCCAGAATTATTAGAAGTTCAGAACTAAAACTTTTCTGTTGTTGAAGAGCATTTTCTGCAGTTGGTTTCTGCATTGCTGAGGGGAAATGGGAGCCTGAACTCCTGGATGCTGAGCCTGGGCTTTACGAGGCTGCAGAAAGCCTGGTGAGAGCAGGGCCCAATCTGGAAATGCATTTAAGGCACTCACGACTTGGAGCACATAAATACTCACACAGAAGTCAATGGGACATAAATTCATGAATTTGCCTAAGTGCTTTGCTGGATCTCTGCCGAAGGAACCACTTACCAGGAGTTCCAGTCACAGAATCAGAGCCCTGTTAATGAGCAAAGCCCTGGAGCAGAGCAGCAGGGAGATGTGAAATCCAGCCCCACATCATGTCCAGGCTGCTGAGCTCCATCCCATCCCATGGTGGGTGACACTGCTGTCCTCTGCCCTCTCCACATGGATTTACAGGGTTCATTTTACACTGGGAGTGCAGGAAGGGGAGCAGCCTCAGATGCAGAGGGCAGGAAGCAGAGCAGCTTTTCTTCTAGAAAAAGGCTGTCCCAGGTCTTCCTCAGTGAATTGTGCCTTTCACCTTCCACCTTTTTCTTTTGAAATTCTGGAATGCAGGAACAATCCAGTTCCAAAAAACTGGAATGGCAGTGGAGGAGGCTGGTCAGGAAAGAGAAACACGAGTGACTAAGATCAGTCAATATTGTCAGATCTCTGTATGCTCCATTAGTGCTGGCAGGCACCAGAAATGCAGATTTCACTGTGCAAGAGCTCATAAATCACATTGGGAGCAGCAGCTGGGGTGGGGATGCTGGGGAGGGAGAAGAGGGGTGGTCAAAACTCAAAGCAGGACCAGAGCAGCTCCTGTGCCATCTTTATCCATGTTTATCTTCGCAAGGTGAGGATAAACAGAGGAGTGTGGCAATGGGACAGGGCTGGAACACCCCGGATCCTCCAGCATGGGCAGCTCTGATGTCGCTATCAGACACAAAGGAACACGAGCACACACCTCTTTCAAGGTGAAGGAAAAAAGGGAAGTTTTATTTTCTGACTCCTATATTTATAGTTTTATAAAGGTGACAGAGGATTGGAGGGTGACAGTGACACCTCTCCAATGACACTGGCTATAACAACAGTCTATCAATTCTCTCCTCTTCCATCAAAGGAATGTGAACAACAAGTTATTTACAAGAAAGTGCGTGATAAAGTTCCTTAGAAGAATGTCAACATCAGAAGACCTTGAGAATCTTAAAAAACCAGGGCGACACTCTCACATTGGGCTTTCACCTGAACAGAAAGCAGGAACAGCCCTGGGAGAAGTGAGGCAGAACATGGGTTTGCTGAGTGTCACTGTGAGCTGTTCAGAACATGGGTTTGCTGAGTGTCACTGTGAGCTGTTCAGCACATCTGGGTGTACTCAATAAATCCCTGTCAGGATCCTTGCACCGAGAGAGGAAAGGCTTGTGACAAATCGCTTTTGTCTGTTGTTCTGCACAGACATTTCTTTCAATCAAGGGAGAAGTGCTCACACATCATAAGGAACTTCCCCAAAAATCTCTGTGTGTGAGCCAGAGCTGGCCACTGGCACTGGCCTGGATCCCAGGGCATGGGGGACCAGCAGCTGCTGCCAGGGGTGTCCAGTTGGAGCAGGAACACAGAGCTGACCCTGCAGGGCCACATGGATTCCCTAAAATCCATAGTAACTCAGGAATGCCAGGGAAGAAAATGCTTGGAAGGTTGGATTTGTGGAGATCAGCACGTCACATTCTGGTGGTGGACTTGGAATCCAGAAGTTTTCTCCAGCCTAAACAACTCAGTGATTCTGTGTGTTGGGAGCAAGCTTTGGCGTTGTTTTCTAGAAGCAAATGACAGAACTTTTCCAGAATTCCCAGAGAGTTTGTAGGCGAAAGGACCTTCAGTCCTTCCCATTCTCACAGCAGCCTCCACTGTGGTTCACACAGAGCTGTGTTAACATGAGTCTGGAATATCTCAGCACATAATTATTTATCCTTCAATAAAACAAAGAAAACCATGTCTAAATCTGACTAATATCCCCTCCTGAGCCTGCCAAGTGGGGCCTTGTGTTTTCAGCACTGAAAAGCAAGCCTGACTCGCTGCATATTTTGTGTTACCATGGTTTATGTCCAAATGCAAGGATTTAATTTTGTCCGTCATCGAGCCGTGGTTTCCATATGACACCAGTACATTCCTCCCCTCTGCCTGCTGTTCTGACAGACGACAGAATCGAATTAAACCTTCCAACAACCCCACTGCAAACTCAGGAGCTTCTGTTCCTTTGGCTTTGGGGATCAAGGGGCAGATCTTTACAGGGTAGGAATCGTGCTCAGCACAGCCACAAATGTTTGCATTGTTTGCCCCGTGTTGGGGAAGATGGAACAGGAAAACCTTATAAATATGATTGCCCAGCAAAAGATTTGGAGAATATAGAAACTATAAGTGAGATGGAAATGAAAGCAAGCTTTGAGATCCCTCAGTTACTGAACAACTGGAAAACAATGGTGTGGCTGGCTGAAGGTGATCCCCTTTGGATGGAACAACACCCTCTGCTTGCAGACAGCTCCAAGGGGCAGAGCAGACCCTACAGCTTGGCAGGAGGGGCCCAAAGAGGAGTTTTTAGGGTTTAAAATGTAACACAGGATGGGAATGTAATGATTCTTATAGACTGTATGGAAATGCTGTAGGATTTGTATCTTGTACTAGATTGGTGAGTGAGAATGAGAATATTCAACACAGAAGAAGATTTATGGTATTGGAATGGGAACTTCGCCCTGGTATCCCTTTTACTCTCTTATGCTTTTACTCTCTCACCCTCTCACCCTCTCTCCCCCTCTCTTCTCTCAGTCCTGCTCTGAGCTGTGCCTGGCAGCTCCCAGCAGGGCCCTGCACCCAGGCCCTTTGCAATAAACCCCAAATTCCAGCCCTGGCTGCAGAGATCTCTCATCTCCATCCATCCCCACCATCCTACCCCTGACACTCCTACAGCCCCGGCTGAGGTCTGGCCTGGGATGTCTTCATTGCCCAGCACAGTCCAAGAAAATGGATAAAGCAGGACTGACAGATGAGACAGACTCTCCTCTCTGCTGTGCTGGCCCTTCTGAGTGTTGATTATTGTGTTTCCTCCTGGACCAGCCCCATTTCTCCCTCTGGAGCCAGCAAAGAGAAACCCCTGCACATATTTCTGCACTAACTGCAGCCTCCCTCCCTCCCAGCCAACTGCAATTTCATGGTATCAACATTTTAAAAAAGCCAATCCCCAGGCTCTGCCTTGCTGAGACCTCGAGTAGAAAAATGACCAGTTCCTTCTGCAAACACCGGCTGGGCTTTCAAAGCAGCCTGAGGGGATTACACATACATCTCACTTTGAAATTTAAGCTCTGGATCTTGAAAGAATAAGGTTTATTCCGCAGCTTCACACCCTGAAGGGACAGCTCATTGCCTGGGATTGCTGTGATGTCATCCTGGCAGGGAAACTTTCCAGACACAGCCCCTTGTTCTGCACAGAGCAGCTCTGGGGTGACCCTGGGCTGAGGGTTTGGGGTTTGAGTGCTCTGAGTGCCAGAATTCCCTGAGTGTCCATCCTGCTCAGTCCAGGAATTGAGTTATTCCTAAACACTGACAAACCCCAGTGGGTGGGAAGGGGAGAGCCAGGATCCCCAGGAAGGAAAAGGAGTGCAGGAGGATGCTGGCAACCACCCAGCTGGGCCTGCAAGTCACTCCTGGAGCTCACAGAACCATAGAATCACTCAGCTCTGGGATTCTGGGCTAAACATCCAGCTGGGCCTGCAATGCTAGGTTTGTCCTGAGCTTGTCCTGGGTTTGCAGTACTGGGTTTGCAGTGCTGAGTTTGTCCTGGGTTTGCAGTGCTGGGTTTGCAGTGCTGGGTTTGCAGTGCTGAGTTTGTCCTGGGTTTGCAGTGCTGGGTTTGTCCTGGGTTTTCAGTGTTGGATTTGTCCTAGGTTTGCAGTGTTGGATTTGTCCTGGGTTTGCAGTGCTAAGTTTGTCCTGGATTTGCAGTGCTGGGGTTTCAGTTCTGGGTTGGCATTGCTGGTTTTGCAGTGCTGACTTTGTCCTGGGTTGGTCCTGCGTTTGTCCTGGGTTTGCAATGCTGGGTTTGTCCTGGGTTTGTCCTGGGTTTGCAGTGCTGGGTTTGCAGTCCTGGATTTGTCCTGGGTTTGCAATCCTGGGTTTGCAGTGCTGGGTTTGCAGTCCTGGATTTTGTCCTGGGTTTGCAGTGCTGGGTTTGTCCTGGATTGGTCCTGCGTTTGTCCTGGGTTTGCAATGCTGGGTTTGTCCTGGATTTGTCCTGGGTTTGCAATCCTGGGTTTGCAGTCCTGGATTTGTCCTGGGTTTGCAATCCTGGGTTTGCAGTGCTGGCTTTGCCCTGCATTTTCAGACTCCAGAGCTCTCAGGGTCTGGAGCTGTGGCTGGGTGATGCTGCTGCTGCCAACAGCCCAGGAGAGGGTTCCTGGGACCTGCTGGGACTGGGGAAGGAAACAAATTTGTATTAATTAGGAACAAATGCTCGTTGCTGGCTAATGGGCTCCACAGCAGATGTTTGTCCCAATAGCCAAGAGATGGGTCATCTCCAACAAAAGTGATAAATAACAGGAGTGGGGTTTCTGCTTGTTTCATGCTTTCTCAGGTCAAAACCATGGGTTGCTCAGGGCTGGAAATACCATTAATTAATGCTGACACCTGAGTTTGAGATGCCTTACTCACACAATGCCCTTTGCTGCATTAACCGCGGTGCCCAGATGAGGTAAATCTTCCCTGGAGTATAAATACCCAGAATCAGCAATTTGAGATTCACTTGTCCTGAAGTGAACGTGACCTGCAGGTCTCCCCTGGCAGCCCCAAACCTCCTGCCCATGCTGTGGTGCTCACACACCATGTGGGACAGATGTACAGACACCCAGGGCTCACTGCCAGCACACTTAAACACAGACATGGATGGGCATTCCTGGTGATGCTGAGGTTAGCAATGGCTCAGGATGAAGCAGCTCCCCAGGAATATTGTCCTTGGTCTGTTCTCCCATTGACAAACAGTGTGAGTAAGCAGTTTGAGAGGGAGAAATTAAAAATATGGATCTTTCCAAGACCCATGTCCAGAGGCTGTGAGGGTTAGCCCCCCTCACCATTGCTTGGTCAGTGACAGGATCCTGTGACAGGGATCCCAAATGCCTTGTTTCAGTGCCATCCAGAATTGTAGCCTCACCTGCAGATCCCACCCAAACCTCCTGCCCATGCTGTGGTGCTCACACACCATGTGGGACAGATGTACAGACACCCAGGGCTCACTGCCAGCACACTTAAACCAAGACATGGATGGGCATTCCTGGTGATGCTGAGGTTAGCAATGGCTCAGGATGAAGCAGCTCCCCAGGAATATTGTCCTTGGTCTGTTCTCACATTGACAAACAGTGTGAGTAAGCAGTTTTGAAAGGAGAAATGAAATATGTGGGTGTATTTTTCACCTGGGAGGTGCCCACGTGCTGGTCCTCGTGTGTGTGTGGATACTTAGGGAAGTGTTTTGTACTGAAGCTGTGTGTGCTGGGACAAAAAGCCTGCATTTGAAATTAATTTGTGTAAATACACATGTGCATGGGAAGCCCCCCCTGCTGCAGACACCCATACATATGTGCATATCTAATCATATTTGTGTACACAAACACTCACAAATTAGGGACAGAAAATTAAGCATATGCCTGTCTCACCCCCCTAGTGATGATCCCTCCAAGGAACATCAAACCTGTTTGTGTCAACACAGACCCCTGGGCCCTGGAGATCCCCATGCAGCCTGAGAAAAAGATCTCTGTGCCTGCACCATCCCCACACCTCTGTCCCCTCCCACTGCAATCTCTGTCCCTCCCAGGCACAACTCCCCAGCCAGCATCCTCTGATCTTTGCCCTCTTTTCCTTCAAATTAAATTTCAACTTTTTTCAAATCTCTGCTGAGTGACAAGCCAGCGCCAGAACTATCTTTTAATACACAAAAGCATAAATAATGCCATCCATCAGAGCTGTCACTCAGCAAGATGGATTGCTACTTGTCCAGACACTGGAATGACACAGAAGTGAAAGTTAGGAACTGTCTCTTTTCTTTGCTTGCTTTCTTTTTCTTCTTCTCTCTCCCTTTTTTTTCCTTTTTTTTTTTTTTTATTTGCTGGACTGCTTGATTCTGATTAATGGTGCTGTCAGGGAGGGATTCCGCTTGCCCGGATAATGAGTCAGGAATGTATTCCCTGTCACAAACACAGCAGATGTCAGGGGCAGAAGGGCCCGGGAATGCCAGAAACAATATACAGTTTCTTCCTAGTCCCCTGACAGGCCAATATGCTGCACAAGGTCTAATTTATGTAGACAAAATGCAGGCAAGGGGCTGTGGCAGCAGAGAGGCTGTGGGGAAGTCTGGAGTACAATGCAGGAGGGAGGTAATGAAGGCGAGCACTGGGACTCAATAGCACTGCAT
This sequence comes from Geothlypis trichas, assembly GCA_009764595.1. Lineage (NCBI taxonomy): Eukaryota > Metazoa > Chordata > Aves > Passeriformes > Parulidae > Geothlypis > Geothlypis trichas. The sequence continues at coordinate 1,831,989 of CM019928.1, forward strand.
CAAACGGCCTTAACAAGAATGGCCCAGGACCACTTTGACTCCATTAAAGTGCACTTTACATCATTATAGAGAGAAATCAAACAGGGCAGAGGGCTTCTGTTTCTTTTAATGGCTCGATTAGGTTATTCACTCATCGGGCTCGCAGCTGTCACCGCGGTGCCAGGGAGGGACGCTGGGCTGGTGGCACAGGGGGCACTGCAGCAGAGCCTCTGCACCCCCTGTCTCGGGACTTCTGCTGCTCACAGTGACCCCAAGATGTGTTAAAGTCTCTTTTCCCAGCCTGGCAGTCGAAGAAGGAGTCAGAGCTCTTCAGTTCTCGGTCTCAAGGTTGTTTATTGTTTTTTATCTATAAAATTCTTTCTCTGGCCTGCTGAGGTCTGTTCAGCAGGTCAGACAGAGGCACACTGACACCCTCAGGGTGGTGTTATCTTTATCCTTTTATCTTTATCTTTATCTTTGTATCTCTATCTTTTTATACCAAAAACTTCTACAATATTTACAATTACTTCCCAACACCTATCACCTATGTTAGACAGTGAGTTTCTACCTTAAACCAATCTGTAAGTGCCACCATCACAGCAGAAGATGGAGGCCAAGAAGAAGAAGAAGGAGAAAGGCTGGACATGTCCAGATCCCTCCATCTTGCCCCCTGAATCCTCATTCTAAAAACCCCAAAAAATCTATTTTTCACCCCCTGACAAACTAATTATTATTCTATTAAGACTTTCAGATCCTCACATAAAGTGGGTAATTTTTTCCATGGGTCGAAATCAAAGTCACAGGGGTCTTGGGCTCTGTGCCAGGGTCTCTGAGCCCCCTGGCAGGGGTTTGAGCAATCCAGGACAGACAGAGGGATGTCCTGAATTCCAACACCCCTGCACCACACAGGCAGGCTCACAGGGCTTGCCCAGTGCTGCTGAAGGGATTTCCTGGGATTCTTCTGCAAAGGGCCCAGGTGGATGCTGAAAGCCCAGCCCTGCCTTTGGGCCTGGGGTGCCACAGCTGAGGTACTTGAGAGGTTCAGACTTCCCAATACACCTTATCCTCAAGATTCCCCTCTAATGTATAACCCTCCCTTTTAATTTTTAATTCTTATGGAATTCAGGGGTTTTCCCCATTGTTTCTTTCATCTTGCAATGTCCAATTTAATTTATCAGCAACCCTAAAGTTTATTTGTAAAAGCAAATATCTTTTTCCATTCATCAATCAGTGGAATACTTCCCATTGTTTCTTTTATCTCCCAGAACTGGTTTTATCTACCCATAGCTTGTTTGGAAAGACAAATCTGCTGTTTCTATCACAGAGATGGGGCTGCCCAGGGCCCCGGGGAGCAGGAGCTGCTCATAAAGCACAGGCAGGGCTGGGACTGCCAGAGCTGCTCCAGCTGAGCAGGATTTGGTTCTCAGCCTGAGCTGTGCCCTGAGCTCCTGTGCAGTGTCACAGTGCTCACAGCAGCTTTGTCCTGTGGCTGGCACCTGGGATAAGAGTGACACACTCTAGAGAAGTGTACTTTCCCTGCTCAGGGGCTGCCTGGCAGGATCAGTGTCACTCACTGGGGTCTCTGTACAAATCACAAACAGGACAGGGCTGCTGGGAACGTGCCTTGAGTTGTTTTATTTTCCAGGATCAGTCTCATTCCATGGTTATGACAATGGGAAGATGCCATCACCTCACATTCCAGCCAGCAGACCAAGAACTTAATGTTACAACTCACTTTATAAGTTTTTTGACCAATCCCACAAAGCAAAAGCACATTGACAGTAGTTCTATCCAATCGCTATAAACACACATGGTTAAAATAATGCTTGCTTATTTCCAATACGATACTTATTTGTAAGTCTTAAAACACAATGCACAGAGCTCCATTATTAAACTTCAAACTTCCTAATATCTCACTAGATAAACTCTTCTGTAACTTAGAGAGTTATTCTAGACAAGTGTTAATACACAGATCATTGTTCTATTTGTCCTTGATTTTCTACAGTTTAAATAATTTTTCTGCTGACCAATCTCATGGCTGCTGCTTAGCTCTAATCACAGTTCTGCTGTATCTGAGGCCTTCCTTTTGCAGCCTTCCTAAAACCCTCTGATTTTGTGAATTCCCACAGATCAGCTCTGCCAGACCCTTCTAAATTGATGAGGTTGTGCTTTTTTTCCCCCCCTTCCCCTGAAGCTCAACATGGTTTTTATTTAAAATAGCTTTATTCCTGCTCAGAATGTCCCTAATCAGAACCAGCACCTCACGGCCTGAACATAAAGGAAATAAAATTAAAGGCTGCAATTGCTTTGGTTTTACAAGGCCGAGGCCTGGTGAGCTCTGCTCCAGGGGAGGGGCAGGAGGGTTTGTTGGTTTTGCTGGCATTACCCTGATCAAAGCAGCTCATTGTTAAGCGAGCACAAAAGTGGATTTAGAAAGTTAACACATTAAAATAGGTGTGATTGACACCAGCGGCAGCGCTGGGAGGGAGAGCAGGGAGCAGGGCCCAGATGAGGCCGGGCTGGGGTTGAGTGAGGGGCAGCTCCACCAGCCTGAGGGTTGTCAGGGGCTTTAGCTGGTCAGAGTGACCCCGAGAAAAGTTCCAAAGTGGATTTAGAAAGTTAACACATTAAAATAGGTGTGATTGACACCAGCGGCAGCGCTGGGAGGGAGAGCAGGGAGCAGGAATGGGATGGGGCAGGGCTGGGGCTGAGTGAGGGGCAGCTCTGCCGGCCTGAGGGGTGTCAGGGCCTTTAGCTGGCCACAGTGACCCTGAGAAACGTTCCAAAGTCTCTTTTTCCAGCCTGGCGCTTGAAGAAGGAGTCAGAGCTCTTCATTTCTCAGTCTCAAGTGTAGGATTGATGGCGGGGTAGGATGGTCGGGACAGATGGAGATGAGAGATCTCTGCAGCCAGGTCATGGAATTTGGGGTTTATTGCAAAGGGCCCGGGTGCAGGGCCCTGCTGGGAGCTGCCAGCCACACCTCAGAGCAGGGCTGAGAGAGAGAAAGAGAGGTAAAGAGCGAGGTAAAGAGGATGAGAAAGTGAGGTTCCCATTACAATACAATAAATCTTCTCCTGGTCATGGAACTTGGGGTTTATTGCAAAGGGTGCAGGGCCCTGTTTGGAGCTGCCAGGCACAGCTCAGAGCAGGCCTGAGAGAAGAGAGAGGTAGAGTGGATGAGAGGGTGAGAGAGTAAAAGCATAAGAGAGTAAAAGGGGTAAGAGTGTAAAAGGTAAGAGCTAAGAGACAACAGGTAAGAGTGAGAAGTTTTCATTACAATACAATAAATCATCTTTTGTGTTGAATATTCTGATTTTCACTAACCAATTTAGTACAACACACAAATCTTATAGCATTTCTATACTGCCTATAAGAATCACTACATTACCATACTGTGCTACATTTTAAACCCTAAAAAAATCCTCTTTGGGCCCCTTCTGCCAAGTTGGCAGGGTCTGACACTCAAGGTTGTTTATTTTATCTTATCCAGAAAAAATTTTCTCCTGTCCTGCCATGGTCCATCCAGCAGGACAGTTCCAGGCCCTCTGCCTGCCCCCAGGATGGTGTTATGTCTTTATACTAAAAACTACGTGTGCAATGTTTACAATTACTTTCCAATACCTATCACCTATGTTAGACAGTGAGCTTCTACTCTAAATCAATCCAAAAGTGCCACCATCACAGCAGATGATGGAGGCCAAGAAGAAGAAGAAGGAGAAAGGCTGGACACACCCAGTTCCCTCCATCTTGCCTCCTGAACCCCCATACCAAAAACCCTAAAATCTACTTTTCCACCTCATGATAACTTCAATATTATTCTACCTAAACTGTTGTGGCTTGCAGATCTTCATACAAGGTTGATAACTTGCTCCACGGGTCATAATCAAACCCACACAGGCATTCTGGGCTCTGTGCCAGAGTCTCTGAGCCCCCTGGCAGGGTCTGGGCTGCTCAGGACAGCCAGAGGGATGTCCTGGGTCCTGACAGAGGGGCAGCACTGGGACACTGCTGGGGCCAGGAGGGGCTGCCAGGTGTCCCCACAGCTCCACCACACCTGGGAATGCTGCTGGAAGCAAGGAAGCTGGACTGGGCATGCCAGGCCTCTCTCCATCAGCTTTGGTGGCAGCCAGGGGGGGCTGCCAGGTGTCCCCACAACTCTACCACACCTGGGAATGCTGCTGGAAGCAGGGAAGCTGGACTGGATGTGCCATGCCCCTCTCCATCACCCTGCTCCTCTGCCCATCAGCTTTGGTGGCAGCCAGAAAGGGCTGCCAGGTGTCCCCACAGCTCCACCACACCTGGAGCAGAGCTGGGAATGCTGCTGGACGTGCCATGCCCCTCTCCATCACCCTGCCCCTCTGCCCATCAGCTCTGGTGGCAGCAGCTGAGGCTGGAGCTCCCGAAGCTGTCACCAGCTGAACTCTGCACAGGTCACAGCCCAGAAGATTGATGCCTGTGGAAGCCAGCACAGAGTTTTCAGTAACCTGAGTCCTTCCAGGACCAGGTCAAAATCTGGGCAGTGCTCAGGCACCCCCTGTCCCACAGCCCCACCAGAGGGGATTGGATTTCAAATGCGCTCTGTGTGCCGTCCTTGGGAGACAAAACACCAACAATAACCACCCCAGGAGCAGGCACCAGGGCACGGGGAAGGCACAGGGCTCCTCTGATCAAAGGGACACTTGGCCGAGGCACAGCCCTCGGGAGGGAGGCTGCAAAGACCAATTTTCACAGATCTCAGCACCAGGAAATAGGCATTTCATCATGAGTTGAGTCATGGGAAGGAGGATTCGGACAGGCTGCTGCTGCTGCAGCACAGACAAATGTAATTTATTACCCCGAGGCCTGGGGAGGCTTGGGGAACTCAGGAGGAACATGCAGCATTAAGGAGCCCGGCCCCCCTGAGGAGGCTTTTTGGAGAGTGACTAATTGAGATGGGATATTGGGATATTCTCCTGTGCCTGAGCACATCCAGCCCTTTCCCACAGCCCTGGTGCAGCACAAACCCTGTGTGGGTACAGGAGAAGGGCCAGGCTCGCTCTCAAAGTGCTGAGCTGAAATTCAGGACACCTGGGCTGGCTGACAGCTCCTGGAGGAGGCTGGCACAGCTCAGCAAGGCAGTGATGCCCAGCTCTGCCTGTGTCACTGCCCAAATCTGCATCTCTCAGTGCCCATCTTTGCCTCTCTCAGTGCCCAGCTCTGCCTCAGTGCCCAGCTCTGCCCCTCTCAGTGCCCATCTCTGCCTCTCTCAGTGCCCAGCTCTGCCTCAGTGCCCAGCTCTGCCCCTCTCAGTGCCCAGCTCTGCCTCCCTCAGTGCCCAGCCCTGCCTCTTTCCCTGCCCAGCCCTGCCTCAATGCCCAGCTCTGCCTCTCTTAATGCCCATCCCTGCCTCTCTTAGTGCCCAGCTCTGCCTCCAGGGAGGTGGCACAGACTGTCCTGCCCAGGATGAGCTCCAGGGAGGTGGCACAGACTGTCCTGCCCAGGAGGAGCTCTAGGCTCTGCTGCTTCCAGCCCTTGGTGCACCTGGTACCTGAAAAATGGTCAGGGTTGGTTCTCTGACCCAAGGCTGGGATGGAGCAGGGCCTGCTGTGCCCCAGCTGCTGTCTGGGGGTGTTTCCTTGGGAATTCTGCCTGTTCTTCCCCGTTTCTGTCCAGTCTGGGTGTGTTTTGGGGGAGCAGGGAGCGAGGGAAGGCTGTGACCTTGCAGCAGAGACTTCCCACGGCCGCACCACAGCTGTGTCTCTGTGCCTGTGCTGTGGGAGGGCTCATCAATATTTCTGAGGTGTGTGAAGAGTTTTCAGGTGAACTGGGGCCTTTTACAGCCGTGCAGGAAGGTGCTGGGTGCTTTTCCTGTGCCTGGTGATTAACTGTTGGTATTAAACACCAAACCCACCCTCCCCATATGTGCGAGTGTAGCAAGGCCAGGCAAATGACTAATGCAGACCTGAGCAGAGACAGCAGAGCATATTGTAAAGATCAACCCTATTTCAGCTTCTGCTCGCATCGGAAATGCCAGAGATTGTTTCATAGTCTTCTGCAATGTTCATTATAAAAGTCCCCAGATGGCAGATGGCTATTAGCTCACTGTGACCTATATAAATGTCAAACGTAAAGCTATTGCCCCAGTGAAAATCTCAAAATAAATAACAACAGGAGGGATGCTGTTCCGCTGCCACCAGGATTTATGGATTATGAATTCCTGCTAATTCATCCCAAAGCCAGTGAAAGAATGAATCTTGTCCTTTTGGAGGAATTCACTTAACACCTGCTGGCAGGCTGAGCCGTGTCCCCTGTGCCTGGTCCTTGCCTTTCGGAAGCTTTGCTGGTTGTTGTGTTGTGATTTCAGGGGTTACCTCAGAACCTCGGGTCCCTCCCCTGATCATTCCCTCCCAGGTGTGTCAGTCCCCTCTCCTTTCCCCTCCCAGCACTGTCTGTCACTCCTGGAATTCCAGAATTGGCAGATCCAAAGGATGCCCTCTACCCCTGGGGGCATTGGGCCATCCAGGTGTCCTTTGTCCCTTTGTCCCTCCCCTCCTGTCCCTGCTTGGTGGCTCCCTGCCCCTTCCCTGCCCCTCTGCCCGGGGTTCAAAGGAGCAGCAGCCACGGGCTCAGGGAGTTCTGGTGGAGCTGCTGCTGCATTCAGAGGCCTGAGGGCCAGAATAAAGCTCTGGATCCAAACCCTCCATCAGAACCGACTCCTTTCCTTCACCATGGCCTCAAAGCTTCTCCACAGAGGGAGACCTGAGGAGCAGCTGGTTTATATTTATATTTAATTTTATTTTAATTTTATTTTTTATTATATTTAAAAATATATTTATATTTATAAATTTCTATTTTATTCATATTTATATTTCTATTTATTAATATAAACAAATATATTTATTTACATTTTTGTGAGTGACACACCATGAGCAATTGCAAGTTTATACTTATATTAATAAACACATTTCTTCATATTAATAAATATATTTATTTATATTTATGTGAATAACACACCATGAGTAATTGCAGTTTCTGTAGCAAAACTTTGCCTGTCCTGCCTGCTGTGCTTCAATTCCTCAGGTGGCACCAAGAATACAGAATTCAGCAAGAAGCTCATACAGAACAGGCTGTTTTAAAAAATAGATAATATTAAATGGTGGTGCCTGAAAGAGTTGCTTTTTTTCCACCTCAAAAGCAATTTTCACAAAACAAGTTGTTGTTGCTGCTGTCAAAATTCTTTGAGTTTCACCAACACAAATTATGTTTTGTTTTTTTTTTAATATATTGCTTGGTGGAAAACATAAATGAGCAGATTTTAGAAATATTTCATCTTCATAAAAGGCATTTTTAGTAAACAAATGCAAGTGAATATTTTATTAATGTTTTTGATAAAGGTATGAACATGTAGTGATGTCATGCAGGGAATGAATCAGCTTATTAAAAAATTAAGAGAGAAATAGGAATGTGGGTCATTTCTATCCACGCAGGAACAGCTTCAACCATATTTTTCTCACAAATATGAGATTTCATTTTTTGAACTGTTGCAATAAATTCCCAAGGAGCATCAACTTGCTTCCCTTTCTTAGCACACCAGTTTATCTCAGCTGAAAGCTCCCAGGCCTCTGAATCTGGGGATTTCCCTTTCTTGCTGCTTTTACCCTCCTATTCCATGGGTAGGAGGGTAAAATTCCACTCCTCTTCCTGTCGCCTGTGGGTATAAAATGAGATTGCACCTCCTAAATTCATGAAAATCTCTTCATTTATGTGCACTGATGAAGGAGAAGGAGAAGGAGAAGGAGAAGGAGAAGGAGAAGGAGAAGGAGAAGGAGAAGGAGAAGGAGAAGGAGAAGGAGAAGGAGAAGGAGAAGGAGAAGGAGAAGGAGAAGGAGAAGGAGAAGGAGAAGGAGAAGGAGAGGAGAAGGAGAAGGAGAAGGAGAAGGAGAAGGAGAAGGAGAAGGAGAAGGAGAAGGAGAAGGAGAAGGAGAAGAATCCAGCCTAGCACTGAAAACAGCTCCAAAAAAGGCAAAAATAGAGGGTAGATTGAGATGAAATATGGGGAGGAAATATGGGTGGTGAGGCCCTGGCATGGGTTTCCCAGAGGAGTTGTGGATTCCTCATGGCTGGAAGGGTTCAAGGCCATGTTGGAGCCATGGAAGGTGTCCCTGCCCATGGCATGGAAGGAGCCCATCCTTAAGGTCCTTTCCAACCTCAACTATCCCATGATTTTAGTCTCAAGCTACATCAGGGAAGGCATAGGTTGGATATTAGGAAGAAATTTTTCACCAAAAGAATAATAAAGTACTGGAATGCTCTTCCCAGGGAGGTGGTGGAATCACCATCTCTGGGTGTGTTTAAAAAAAGCCTGGACATGGCACTGGGTGCTATGGTCTGGGTGAGGTGTCAGGGCACAGGTTGGACTGGATGATCTCAGAGGTCTCTTCCAACCTCATCATTCTGGGATTCTGGGATTCTGGGATTCTGGGATTTTGAGTTCCAGCTTTCCTTAGGTGCTCTTTGACGTTGTGGCTGTGAAAAGCAGGCAGGGAGGAAACACCTGTGTGTGGAATTTTCTGGGATCCTCCATGGCAGGAAGGAATGATGAATCTGACTTCATGTTCTTAGAAGGCTAATTTATTATTTGACGTTATTATATTCAAGAATGCTATACTAAATCTGTACTTAAGAATAGAGAAATTATACAGACAGAAGGCCAAAAGATAATAATGAAAAACCTGTGACTCTCTAAAGTCCTGACACAGCCTGACAGTGATTGGTCATTAAGTAAAAACAAGTCACATATTGGATAAAAAAATCTCTAACCACATTCCAAAGCAGCAACACACAGGAGAAGCAATCAGGTAATTATTGTTTTCATTTTTCTCTGAGGCTTCTCAGCTTCCCAGGAGAAGAAATCCTGGGCAAAGAGGATTTTTTAGAAAATATGATAGTGACACCCGGGTGCTGCTCCCATGGGATCCATCCCCACCATTCCCTGGTTCTGGATCAACAGGCTGCTGAAATTGCACTTGAGAATTCATTTCCCCCCAGCTGTGCCCCCAGCTGACAGGTGACAGATTGCTGCTGTGCTTGGGGCTTTATTGGTTGTGCCCTGACAGCAAATGGAGCTCCTGGAGCTGCAGCTCTTGGGTTTTCTGGGCCTTTTTCACATCTGCAATTCCCCCAGGCCACGGCAAGAGCTGGGCAAGGGCAACAGGGGGACCACAAGTCCAGAACCCAGGTAATTGGGCCCAGGTAATTAGGAAGGAGGAATAATGATCCTCACTGTGTATCCATAGGAACCTTGGGATTGAGGGTTGATTGTTCTCAAACTGGAGGGACAGGACAAGGGAGAATGGCTTCACATGAACAGACAGAGGGTTTAGATGGGATTTTGGGCAGGAATTCCACCCTGTGAGGGGTGAGGCCCTGGCACAGGGTGCCAGAGAAGCTGTGGCTGCCTCTGGATCCCTGGCAGTGTCCCAGACCAGGCTGGATGGGGCTTGGAGCAGCCTGGGACAGTGGGAGGTGTCCCTGCCCTGTCCCTACCATGGGATGAGATGAGATTTAAGATCCATCCAATCCAAACTGTCCCATGATTCTCAGATTTTATACTGAAAGGATGGACAGATTCTCTTCAATCCTATTCTTATGCCACACCAAACTTTTCTCCCATTTTTTTTTCCTTGAAATGAAGGAGAGGGGCAGTAAGAACAAACCCCATGCCCATGCAGTTCTGCCCACAGCAGCTCCTCTGCTGCCCCGAGGGCACTGCTGGCACTGCTGGGACTCTGGAGGCTCCCCAGGGGATGCAGGGCTGGGGAGTGATGACAGAGCCAGGCCTGTTGTCATGCCAGGCCTGCAAAGAAAGGAAAAGACAGCTTGGCTGAAAGCAGATCTTTTCTCAGAGGCCCAGCTCCAGCTGCCCATGGAAGCCAAGGAAATGTGTGTGAGATGCTGGTATTTGAGGAATTGCTGTGGAAAGGACGTGGGGCTGGAACAGCAGTGCTCCCTGTGCTGCAGCACGGCAGGGCTGGGGTTAACATGACCCAGAAGCAGGAACAAAGGAGGTTTTCCTTTTCCCAGATTTGGCAGGCCTGCTCCTCGCCTCCCCGAGCATTTGCATGGCCATAAATCCCGAGCTCTGGAGGATATTCCCAGCCAAAGCCTACATGTGCAGGATACCGTAATGTAAACTGCATATGTTGTGAGAAGTTGTTAAATGGAACCAGCAGATGACAACGTGCCCAGCACTGCTGTGAACATCCCTGCACTTCCTCCAGCACAGGGAACACAGGACCTCTGCCCAACCAGCCCTGCCGTCCTCACAATCCAAGCATTGAGGAGAGTTTGGCTGCCAGAGCCCCAGGAGCTGCCCCATGGCACAGGAAACCAGCAGACGAAAACATGCTCAGCACAGGGAACACAGGACCTCTGCCCTATCAGCTCTGCCGTTGTCACAATCCAGGCAGAGAGGAGATTTTGGCTGTCAGAGCCCCAGGAGCTGCCCCACGGCACAGCAGAGATGGTTCTGAGGAGCTCCAGCACAACCAGGACTCACTCTTGTCTCATTGCCATCTCCACGCTCTGCCTCACAGACAGTGAGACTTGTTAAAAAGTCTGGCACAACCCACTGCATCTGCCACCTTCCCCAGCCCCTCTCCCACTGCTTTTCCATTGCAAAAAGCTGTCCTCCTTCCCTGGGTGGATTCAAGGCCCATGGGAGCTGCAGGGTTTCCTCCTCGCTGTTGAAGCCTCGTGGTGGGCACAGCAGAGCTTTGAGGGGACACAAAACGGGCACCTCTCCCTGCCAAAGCACCTGGAGGTGGGTTTGTATCAGGAGGATGATCTGGATGCTTCTCCTGCAGTGAAATCCTAGCAGAGACCATTCCACATTCTCAGGTAAAAGATGAAGGAAGAGAAAATTCCAACCAACACCTTTGGTGCTTTTGGGGTGCAGTGAAGCAGCACCTCTGGCAGGAACAGCCAAAAGCTTCAGAGAACAGCATTCCTAGTGAGGAGGGGGTTAATTAAAAGGGTTTTTTCTATAAAGCCTTGAAGATTTTCCTTCCAGGGCAGGTGTTAAACAGCCTGAGGGCTGTCCTGGAACTAAATTCTTACCTGAAGAAGCCTGGGAGGAAATACTCTTGGAAATGCAGCACAATTTAGATGCTGTCCTTTCCCCAGAGAAGCTGGGTGCCCATTTCTGAGACAACAAGCAGCAGGGCTCCAATGGGGTGAGAAATCCTCCTGCTTCCTCTACTCCTGCTGGAGTGGGCCCTTTTCATTCCACACTGGCAGTTCCCTGTGATTGAAATTTGAAAGCATGTAGCTGTTAATCTGGGAGTGATTAAAGAGCCTCATTTCTTGGAAGAGTCAGTACTCATCATCTGCCGTGCTGAATGAGCCTCTAACATCCCCTGATCCCATTATATTGTGATTAATTGTGCCAGTTTAAGTCAATAATTCATTTGTTAAAAATAGGCCTGCAAAGTATCATTTGTCTCAGGGGAGATATCAGAATAAAAAAAAAAAATTCATTTGATACTTCTCATTAAATTAGTGTTGGGAGTTCTATTGAAGGGTTCTGTTCATGAAACATTTATTGCAGGCTTATTTGATAAGAAGTTGTATTTGTCTAGAATTATGCCTGCTAACAGATGTAAGGGCCTGCATTTCTCCATTGTTAATGAAAGGATCAGAGCCTAAACAAGTGCGTGACTGGGGAGAGGGGGCTGTGGTGACAGGAACAGAGATTTGGGGACATGTGTTCTACAAAAGAGGCAGAAACAACGTCCTCATCCTTCCCTTTCAGAGTGGGGCCCCCTTCTCCTGGCTGACAGGGCAGTAATGGGAGGCTGCAGGGGGAGATGGATGTGCCTCAGAGCCTGCACGTGGTTATCAATGCTGGAAATTATCAATTATCAATTCCTTTCCATCAGGTCATTCCAAATGGTTCAGCTGCAAATGGCTCTGAAAGGAAGAGATGGGGATCAGGGGCCTCTGTGCTGAGGGAAATGGCCAAAACTGACAGACACACATTCAAGATCCTTATCCTGCACTTGGGAGCACGGGAATGGCACTGGGGTGTGGGCAGGGATGGATGGATGGATGGATGGATGGATGGATGGATGGATGGATGGATGGATGATGGATGGATGGATGGATGAAGGATGGATGGATGGATGGATGGATGGATGGATGGATGGATGGATGGATGGATGGATGGATGAGGGATGGATGGATGGATGGATGGATGGATGGATGGATGGATGGATGGATGGATGGATGGATGGATGATGGATGGATGGATGGATGGATGGATGGATGGATGGATGGATGATGGATGGATGGATGAATGAAGGATGGATGGATGGATGGATGGATGGATGGATGGATGGATGGATGGATGGATGGATGATGGATGGATGGATGGATGGATGGATGGATGGATGGATGGATGGATGATGGATGGATGGATGAATGAAGGATGGATGGATGGATGGATGGATGGATGGATGGATGGATGGGTGGATAGATGGATGAGGGATGGATGGACGACCCACAGATGGACCCATGAGTAGGTGGATGCATGGATGGATGGGTGGACCCATGGGTGGACAGATGGTTGGATGGATGGATGATGGATGGATAAAAGATGGATGGACAAAGGATGGATGGGGGATGGATGATGGGAGCTCACCAAAGCAGCACAACCACCCCTTCAGGGGCTGTGCTGTGTCCCCAATGTCACTCCAGGCCAGGTCACTGGGGCTGACCCTCACTGATGGACGTGCAGTGGGACCAAAGGGCTCCTGGGATTCCTTCTGGAGCTCAACCACGGCCTGGCTGGTGCCAGGCAGAGCAGAGCCTGTTTGGTTTGGGGTGAGACGCTCTGGTGAGCAGCTCTGTACCTGCACAGGGGGGAATTCAAACCCTGTCCCTGGTGCCACAAGAACACCTGGACTGGGCCTGGCATTTGTTCCAAGCTATGAAATTCAGGATGGGGAGAATGTGCTGGGAAGGAGACACTGGAGAAGATGAGGAAACACTGCACCACTTGAGGAAATGTGCCTGTCAAACCAGGCTGGGTTTGGAAACCCCACCGAGTCTGATGCCAGGTCTGTTCCAGAATTTATACCAAAAAAATTCCCCACAAACCACAAGGCTCTCTTCAAACGCAGGCTCTGTGTTTTTTGCTGGTGTCTTTGAGCTATTTTATAGCCCTTGCATCACATTACCTGGTGATCTGCCCATCGGCCCGGACAATCCCCGCATTGTCTGCGAGCCCCGTGTTTGACAGCGAGCTCTATTAATGTGCTGTGCCGGGCCAAAAATGTGTCACTGCTGCCAGGGGGCGAGCTCAGAGCGCCTTTGATGTGTGAGTGACAAGGCTCATGTGTCTGCAGGGTGGGAGAGCAGGGCTGCACAGCAGGGGCAGGGGGGCAGCCCAGGCCAGCAGCTGTGGGTGCAGCTCTGCCCTGTGCCAGCGCAGGATCACTGCTCTGCCCCCTCTCTAACAAAATTATGGCTTTGCAACCCTTTAATGCACTCGTGCTGCTCCTGAGGGTGCCCATGGAGGCAGGGGATGGATCTTGTTTATGCTGAGCAGAGCTCGGCTCAATTAAGTCGATGAAGCCAAATCAAGGACGATTTCTGTTCGATGGAGCTGCGAGTTTGGGCTCTCTGTAAAAGCAGTGCAGGTTGTTTCTCTCGCTGACAGATGGCTCCAGGAAGGTAGGGGTGCCTTGTCATTCTCTCACACTTTGGCAACATTTTGTGTAGCTTCTCCTGTCGATAAAATCTCATTTGAATTGACCTGAATTGACAGATAACTATTGACTTGAGCAAGAGATGGATCCAGTCAATAAGCTCTCACGCCTCAGGGCACAAGCCAGTCACTAACTCAGGGAAGGTTAGAAGGAAATATCCCTGATGTGTTGATTATTCCATAAAATTGTCCACTAGGAGGATTTATGGACATTTGGTTGCTCACAAGTACAACATACAGGACTGTAGGGACCATTAACCTGTTGTAGCCCAACAGTTCTGAGGTTCTGCAACTCTGAGTGTCTTCATAAGAACTGTACAAGAAAAATTGAGTGTTGGTGGTATTTAAAAGCTTGGAAAGAAGAATTTTGTTGTTGAATCTTAATCTAAATATCAGAACCTCAGACATTATTTCCCTGTTTCCCCCATAGTTGTCCCACCCAGAGCTTTTGCCACCTGAATATAAAATAAGAGCTGAGTTTTGTGTCTCATCCTTGTGCTTTGCGCTCTGCAGCAGCCAGGTTAGGAGGAGGGAACTCCTCAGTTCCAACAGGTGGTGGGCTGGAGCTGTGATCCCACCCTTGTGCTGCCTTTGCTCTCCAGAGTGATTTTGGTGCTGTCTGAGTCCTGCCCTGGCCCTTCAGGCCTCGAGAATTCCAGGGAATTCATGGGAAGGAAGTTCCAGCAGAGAGAGCAGGGGTGAGCTGGGAGGTTGGTACCAAAGTGATGCTGAAAACATCCCCAGGATCTCAACTACAGAGTGTCCCCAGTGCCTGCAGAGCCCTGGCAGGGGAGCTCCAGGTGAACCCCTGGGTGGGAAGATCCAGGTAAATCCCTAAAAAGGAAGATCCAAGTGAACCCCTGGAAGGGGAGCTCCAGGTGAAGCCCTGGGAGGGAAGATCCAGGTTAATCTCTAGAAGGGGAGCTCCAGGTGAAGCCCTGAAAGGGAAGATCCAGGTGAATGCCTAGAAAGGAAGATCCAGGTGAAGCCCTGGAAGGAGGGCTCAGGTGAACCCCTGGAACTCTCTGTGAGCCCCTCAGAGAGAGGTGCCATCCCTCAGACCACCCACAGCCCCTTCTGAGGACTTGAGAAAAGCTGGATCTGGGGGCATTCGTGCCCCTGTGTGTGAGGGGTGGGGAGGCATCTCTGGGGACAGCTCCTGCAGCAGGACAGGCGGGGCCGGGGCTGTGGCCAGGAGCTGTCCCCGCTGTCCCTTTAAGCCATCGGCTGTCCCCGCGTTCCCAGCACGGGAGGCTGCCTGTCAGCAGGGAGCAGAAAACAGATTGTGACACAGGGCAGTGATTTTTTTTAACAATCCTATTATGAAAGACAGAGTGCTCCCATTTCCTTTGCAGCTTTTATCAAGACTTAAATTGCTGCCAAGGGAGAGAAGGGGGGTGAGGGGAACCTCACTGCTTTTATTTTATTTTTAATTTTTTTAAGAAAGGATTCTGCTTAGTTACTAAATTCTTGCCGAAGTCTCCTCCAAGCAGAGATCCAACAGTATCCCTATTAAATTATATAGAGCGAGTCCAGTCCTTGGCTGTCAGCGGGACCCATCAGTCCTAATTTATCGCCCCAGGAAACACAGTACAATTATGGTAATAAATAATAATAGGATTCAGTACATGACAACATGAATGATGGAGCCTCTCAGAACTCATTTACATTGCTTTGTGTTGCAATCACCCTGCTTCTAATGTAATGCCAAGCAAATGAGCCTTTTTGAATATTGTGCAATCTATTGCAAGTCAACTGGCACAAAACTCACTCAATAAATCATGTTCAAACACATGCCTCTAATGACAGGTAAATCAACAATGAAGTAATTGCATTTAATGTATTGAAATACTGGACAAAAACAGTGACCTCGAAGTGACTTTTTGGAGAAGGTTTGATACACTTGCAGTGGCAGAGGGATGGTTTTTATCAGCCCCACGTGAGGATTGATGATCCTGCTCCCTGTCCCAGCCTGGAGCAGCCTCAGCAGGGCAGAGCCAGGCTCAGGGATGGCTCCAGGGATCAATTCCCTGGAAAAGCAGCGCCAGGGGCTCTCTGTGCCTGCAGCAGAGGCAGCTCAGCCCTGCAGCACGCACCGGGGGTTCTGCCCTGTTGCTTCCAATTGCCTCGGATCACTTTCCCCAATTTCCGTGTTCCATTGGTTTCAATAGGAAAGGGAGCAGAGGTGTTGGACTGTGAAGCTGCTCTGGCACCTCCCCTCAGCCCCTCACGTGGCTCCATGAGTGGCAGGGTGGGTTTTTTCTTGGGTTTTGAGGTTGTTTTTTTCCTAGGAGGCTGGAGAGAGTAGAAAGAAGCGGCCTTAGCAAAGCAGTCCCTCGGTTGTGCTGCCCCATAAAAACATGATGTGAGCAGAGGAAACTTTTAAGATTCTGTTTAAAGGCTGATGAAGAAACAACTTTGCAGATTTTGGCTCTGAATTTATTCCCTTACCCTTCCCCTGCAAGGGAATTTGGCAAGTGTCAAAGGTCTCCGTGGATTCTTCAGGCAATGGAAAGGTTTTACATATCCCCAGGCTTGACTGTCTCTGCTGATAGCTCCCATATGATAGAAACTGATTAGCAAAATGTCTAGAGCTGGGACAAAAGAACTATTAACTACAGAAAAAGAAAACAACGAGAAATTTGTGTAATTTCAGAAAATTGTTACCAGTTGTACCTGCCATCCCATTTGTTCTGTGGCAGCAAGAATGTCAGGATGCAATCACTCAGCTTTCCTGGACACCAGGACTCTGGGATCTCACTTATAAACACTTCCAGTGTGGGTGCTGAGGTGGCTGTGCAGGGTTTTGTTTTGTTTCCATTGCTATTGGGATGGATTCCTGTCATCCTGCAAGCGTGGCAGGTATTTGGCAATGCAGCTTCCTGCTGCCACAGCTCATTGCCCAGAGGTGAAACCCTTCCCACCCCACAGACTAAACCCAGGGCCCAGCTGGGGTTGCCTGTTTGCTTTGGGTTTTTATGGGAATCTCACATAAAGCTTTGCTCCAAACTTTTATACGCTTCTGTTGGTGTTTTTGAGAGCCACCACTGGAAAAACCTGAGCTCTTGGTGGTGTCATATTTGCTGGGTCCTCAGGATGAAGGAGGAAATGACGAATCTGACTCCATGTTTTAGAAGGCTAATTTATTATTTTATGATATTATATTAAAAAATGCTATACTAAAACTGTACTTAAGAATAGAGAAATTATACAGACAAGGCTAAAGGTAATAGTGAAAAACTTGTGACTCTCTCCAGTCTGACACAGCCTGACCATGATTTGTCATTAAGTAAAAACAATTCACATATTGGATAAACAATCTCCAACCACATTCCAAAGCAACAAAACACAGGCAAAGCAAATCAGATAATTTTTTCTTCCTTTTTGTCTCTGAGGCTTCTCAGTTTTCCAGGAGACGAATCATTGCCCAGAGGTGAAACCCTTCCCACCCCAGAGACTAAACCCAGGGCCCAGCTGGGATTGTCTGTTTGCTTTGGGTTTTTATGGGAATCTCACATAAAGCTTTGCTCCAAACTTTTATACGCTTCTGTTGGTGTTTTTGAGAGCCACCACTGGAAAAACCTGAGCTCTTGGTGGTGTCATATTTGCTGGGTCCTCAGGATGAAGGAGGAAATGATGAATCTGACTCCATGTTCTTAGAAGGCTATTTTATTATTTTATGATATTATATTAAAAAATGCTATACTAAAACTGTACTTAAGAATAGAGAAATTATACAGACAGAAGGCTAAAAGATAATAATGGAAAACTTGTGACTCTCTCCAGTCTGACACAGCTGGACTGTGACTGCTCATTAAGTTAAAACAATTCACATGTTGGGTAAACAATCTCCAAGCCACATTCCAAAGCAGCAAAACACGGGAGAAGTACGAGATAATATTGTTTTCATTTTTGTATCTGAGGCTTCTCAGCTTTCCAGGCGAAGAATCCTGGGCAAAGAGAATTTTTCAAAAAATATGATGGTGACAGTGATGGGAATGGTAGCCTGGATAAAGGCTGAGCCTGGCTTTGACTGCAGAGGTGGTGGAGAATCCCAAGCTGGGGGTTGGTAAACCCAGATTTCCTGCGAGTGAGCACCTTTTCCTTGGCTGTCCTCTGCCATCCATCTGTCCCTGGACATTGTGGCACTGCAGAGTGAGAGGAAGGTCCCTGGGAAAGAAATAGGGAATAAAATGGATGTTCTTGGGGTTCCTGCAGTGACCACACGTGCACCAGCGTGCTGCAAGCGGGGCCTGGACTCAGCTCCTTTCTCTCTCAGCTCCTTTCTCTCGCTCATGAATGCCTGGTTCACCTCCAGGGCCTTGTCTGCACCCCAGAAGTTTTGTCTTTATAAAAAAAAGTCTTGAAGGCTCTGTCAGCGCAGTAAATCACTGTGAGAACAGAGCTTGGGTTTCAGGCTGGTTTAAGGTGAATTAAGAGATTAAGAGCAGCGCCACAGCCTTTGTGCTGGGTTGCTAAGCCAGTTAAGGGTTCTCTATTGACATGTCAGATGCATCATCACCTCGCTGTGATTCAGCAGTCGCTCCTCACATGCACAAAGGCAGAGGAACATGCTGGAACCTGCCCGTTTCCCACTGAGCCTGGGTACAACTTCACCTTTGTTTGCTCTAAGGACGCCGTTCAGTGGCTCTGGTGACTCACAGCGAGGGTGTCGCTGCCTTTGAGGCTCTGCAGGAGATGTGAAATGTTGTTGTTGCCCTACTTTGCAGAATGAGGAGATTCAGTGAAAATGGGAGAAATCAGTCCAATAGCACTCAAGAAACTGGCAATAAAGAAGGCATGTCAGTCATTTGTAGGAACAGAGGGAGGTTTTGGATTTAATTCACCTCAAATTGCAGTTGATTCTGCACAAGTGAGTAGTGATTTTTGATTCCCTGCAGACAAGAAAAAATGCTGATTTTGCTGGCTGAGTCAGCTCTGAGAATCTGATTTGTGTATGGCAAGGTTCATTCTTTTGTTATTATAACAAAATAAATAACAAAAAGGTGTTCACCAGAAGGGAAAGTGAGATCCTGCCCTGAACTGACCTGACCTTTCTCTTCTGTGAGCGAGTGATTTCACACCGTGAAAGGCTCCTGTGTGCAAAGCCAGCTGGGCTGGAGATGGCACGAGGGAGGAAAGGAGAAGGAACTGATGCAGTGAAAGTTTCCAGGACCTTCTGGAGCAGCCATGCAAACTCTGCTCCTGTGAATCTCTGGTTGACACTCAGCCTTCCCCCAGGGCCCTCCCCAGGCTCACACTGCTGCGTCCATCAGCCCTCAACGACTCAACCATGCTGTGCTTTGCTCTGCTTCCCCCCAGAGAGGGCTTTGCAGCCCAGCAGAGCTCACCAGAGGAAAGATTTCCTGGTAATCAGTCTGAATTTTCCTTCGCTGGCTTTCATCACGTTGCTAATTAGCTGTAACCCATTGGCCCGTTCCTCCTCAGTGAAATGGCCTTACAAACCCACTTCCAGCACCTCCCAGGGTCTCATTTCCTCACCAGTTCCCATTCCTGTCTCTCATCACTGCCCGTGTCTCTGGACAAGCCATGCCTGGGCGTTTTTAGTGTTATCCAGCCCTGCTTCCCAAAAACCAGAGCCCTCAGAGCAGGGAGGTCACTCAAAGAATTTGCTGGAGCTTCAAAGATCTCGGGTCAAGATCCAGCAAACTCCATACCCGGGGAAATTGGGTTGCTAGGATCCCAAGATTGTTTATTATGCTCTCAACTTTAATTAGCTGTAAGTAACATCATGTCAGTGTTCTGCCACAAATGCTAAAGCTGTCAAGGCAATTTTACCGAGTCTGGCAGCTTAAATCAGAAACAAGAAAGTCAACATGTCAATAATGGATCTAGACATGATGGATATATTAAAGGGGAAACCTAAAAGTTCTGGACTTCATTATGCTGCCTTCAGCTCTGACAACGTGTGCCAGAGAAATCTGCACCTCGTTGGAAAAGCCCCTTGGAGATGCTGTTCCCAATTAGGGGGCACCTCTGCTCACCTCCAGGCATGGGCTTGGGCTGGAGGTACCTCCCAGTGTAAATTAGGACGAGGTCAGGGGTGGCAAGAAGCTGCTCAGGTTCAATTTCTACAAATAGATCTGTGGAGGAAAGGTGGGGTGAGGCTGATTTTTCCCATGGATGTTGTTGTGCCTTTTTTGAAAGCTCCCTTAGAAAGGGATGGACACTTTTTGGCCATTGGAAGTGTCTGCATTTTCCTGTAGAAGCTTTTTGGGCGTGAGCCTGAGCAGGGAGTCACGAGGAGATGATGGACCTGTGGCTGCAGGGGATGTGTGTGGGAGAGGGAAAGTGCAGGAACCAACTTCCTTTCTATTTCATCAGTTAATGGTTGTTTATTTTCTGACATGTCCCATTTTAAGTGTATTTTGGCTTGTGTGTTATACATATGTCTGTGAAAATTAAGCAGATTTGCCACGGTCTGACAATGTTAATACTGCTCTGAAAATATAAACAGATGTTGTAGGAGCTCTCAGGTCGTGGGATCACCACAGCTGCGTGTGCATATCAGGGGCTCTCCATACCTGGTGGGAAAGTGTCCGTGTGTCCTGAGGTGGGGCTGGCAGCAGGCAATGGCTTCTTTCACACCAAATAAAGGCAGATTCAGTGTTTGCTTTAAAATCTGGAGGTGGGATTCTTCAACAGAGAGAAAGGACCGCAGAAATCCAAAGCTTTGTGTGAAGCTGAACTGGACGATGGGTTCGGCAAATTCCGTGTGCACCTGCCAAGTGTGGAGCTGCAGGAGAGCCCATTTCTGAAATAATGCCTGCAGCTCCCCCTCAGCCATGGGCACAGAGCTCTGGAGCAGCCAGGGCCGGGTGTCACCTCGGCAGGGTGACAATGACAGGCCCTAGATTGGGTGGGAGCAGGAGGGACCAATTTGGGGACAGCGATGCTGCTCCTGGTGCTGCCCTCACTCTGCTCACCCTTCCAAAACAGGGCAGGCTGGGGACCTTCAGGAGGACACAGCCTCAGCTTTTGGGGGATGAACAACCCTTTGTGCTCACACAGGCCCTGTGTGTCAGTGCTGGCTGTCCCTGGCTCACAACCATCCCCAAACAAAGAGAACTAATCCCAGAACTGACCCCCCTCCAAAAACCAAACAAAAATACAAACCATAATGATAAATCACCAACCAATCACCCACCAAATTTCACGTTCTTCTAGCTTATAAAAAACATGACACTGAAGATGTCAAGATGGCTGCCACACACCCAAGGACAAAAGACTCAGTCCTAATCTTACTGTTGGTTTTTGCTAGGTATATACATGCAAGTATCCGTGCTCCAGTGTGGATGCCCTGGACACCTTAATCAGATAGACAGGAGTGGGTATCAGGCTCACCATAACTCGGGTACCCATTGGGTGACCCCTGGGGCTGCTGCCCCCCAGAGCCTTCCCTGGGCTGCCTCTGAGCCTTTCCAAGAGCTGCTCCTGAGGTTTAGCAGCACTCTGAGCCCAGCGCGGAATCAAGTATTTGGCCCCTCTGCTCAAGCTTTCCTTCTCTTCCACATTCGGCTCTCCCAGATGTTTTTGGTCATTTCCAGGTTGTAATTAATGATAATAAATCAGCAGAGTCCGTCAGGGCTGGCTGTTTCCTGCCACCACTTGGATTAGAGAGCTCCGTGTTTTTCCAGCTTTTCCAACTGTTGGTCAAGGGAAGCTGTCATGTGGGGACTGTTGGTTAATAATAAACCCCACTGCATTCTTCCCTGGGAAAGTAACATCTTCACATCTGCTTTTGGGTGGAAACATCTGTCCCATCCAAGGCCTGTCTGTCTTGAGAAGAGACAGGCATTGTGGGAGAGCATTCCAGCTGGGTGAGGGCTTGCTTCCCTCTCCCCCTCCCGAAATCTCGCTGACATTGACGTGCACCACGCAGCCAGCACCGTCCCAGCCTTTGCCAGGCATTTGTCTCTTGCACAGAGCTGTGTGAGAAACCCGGGGGAAATCGTGAAAGATGCAATTATAAAAAGAAAAGAAAGGGGAAAAAAAGGCTGCTGCTTCTTAAGGATGCAAATATTTGAGGAAGGTGTTAGCAACAGTGTGAGCGTGCAGGAGTGAAGCAGTCAGAGCTCGGAGAGGCTCAGGGTAATCATGAGCCAGTCCTGCTTTGTCACTGAGTTTCTGTTCACAGAGCTGCAGATCTGTAGGGAAGGGAGAGCAGCACCCATAGGTAACCCCAGCTCAGCAAAGGAATCACTCCCAGACTGTTCCTGAGCTGGAACTGCATGTTCAGGGGGCACAGCAAACGTTTTGCTTTATCTTAATGCAGAATGTGAGCAAGGGCCAGAGCCTGTGGGTCCTTCTCTCAGATCCAGATCTGTGCCACATCCAGTGTGGTGCTGGAGGAGCCAAAACTCTGGTACCTGCACCAAGTAGTGCCACTGTGCCAACCCTCCCCTGCTCCCCTGGTGTGGGCAGAGGGTCCTGCTGACCCAGCTGGGCCGAGGGAGATGAAGGGCAGGAGAAATGGCCAGCTCCAGCTGCCTGTGGCAGGGTGCAGCCCTTCCCACCAGCTGGAAGGCCCAGGGAGGCTCCTCCAGCTGGGTGGGGATTTCAGGCTGCAGCAGAACTTCCCTCCTGCCCTCCATGCTCAGGGAGAATCAGTGAGACCCCTGCCCTGCCCGCATGGGTGGGTGGATGGATGGATGGATGGATGGATGGATGGATGGATCAGGATGGATAGGGATGGATGGATGATGGATGGATGGATGGATGGATGGATGGATGGATGGATGGATGGATGGATGGATGATGGATGGATGGATGGATGGATGGATGGATGGATGGATGGATGGATGGATGGATGGATGGATTCCCACATCTGAGGGGGATCTCTCTCCCTGCAGCTGCCCATCCCTGGATCAGGGCAGAGCATCCTCAGCTCTGGCTCTCCCCAGCCCAGGGCTGGACCCTGAGCTGCTGCTGGCATTTATTGCAGGAGCAGAAAGTGCTTGCCTCATCACGGGAGCAGCTGGAGACAGAGAGGCTTTCAAAGGCGTGTGACTGACCTCTACCTCGGCTGCTGGGGGCCGGGGATTGCCGACTCAGTGGAATTTTTTTCTTCTTCTTTCCGTCTCTCTCTGCCTCCCGTTCCTTTCTGCAGTGTCCTGACCTTGTGAGGCCTTGGTCTCCCCCCTATCCATCTCCCACCGCTCAGTCTCTCCTGTGAACTCATGCTGGGAGATTAATTGCCACTATCGCCCCTAATCCATCACACTTCCCAAAGATTGTTTTGACATCTAGTTAATTTTTGGCTGATGATTTATCAAATTCTTATTACCGTGCTCTGAAGGGGCTCATTTATTGTGTTGATTCATGGTAATGATAAAGGGGAACCTTTTTGAATTTTAACTACATTCCCTCATGTTCTCCCCAGCACAGCTAAAGAGGAAAAAGGGAAAAATATAGCTGGGGACTCTTAATTCAGAAAGTAAAAAGGGGAGGGGGAAAAAAGCCCCTCTATCCTCCATTATTTGTTTGAGAGCCAAAAGTCCTAAAAGAGGTTAATATATATTAAGACATATTTTTAGAGTTCTGGTCTGGACTGTGTTTCAAGAGCATCCCCCCAAGGCTCTTTAAAACATTTATTGCCCTGTAATATTACCTAAATGTCTACTACCATTTTATTCAAATAGAAGTTAATGCTAAATGATGTCAGTCATGTACCAGTGGAAATGTAAAACATGTCTCTCTGCCAGTCCATATGGCAATTCCAGCTTTTAAAAGTACACAGAGAATTTTCTGCAACCCTTTATGTCATTCCCCCATCTTTGTTCCCACCTATTTTTAATTTGCTGCGCAGTTTTTAATAAGCCCAGATGGTAAAAGAAACACAGTAAATGGCCATTCTCTCCTTTCCTTCCCAGGCAGCTCGGGGAGCTGGAGCCCTTACATGGAGGGGAAGGAACGCAGCAAGGGGTGGAATGGAATTTGTAACTGGTTTGGGGAAGGAGCAGGGTGTCTGTGTGGATTTGTACCCAATTTGGAGAAGGAGCAGGGGGTCTGTGGGCGTTTGTACGTGGTTTGGGGAAGGAGCAGGGGGTACATGTGGATTTGTATCTGGTTTGGGGAAGGAGCAGGGGGTCTGTGTGGATTTGTACCTGGTTTGGGGAAGGGAAGTGCCCATATTGGGGGGTGAGAAGCCTTCCAGGAGCTGCAGAGATTCTGGCAGGACCCCATGTGCTGCTATGGGGTTCCTGCAGTTTAGGGCTGAGGACGGACACAAGCAGAGCCATTTGAGAGACTCTACAAGGCCCCAGAGCTATCCACTCCCACATGGGTCTATACCATGGCAGGGAACCAGGCCTGCCATAAAATGGGATATGGTGCTCATTTGGGGACACTCCCATGGGATCTGCTGCTCACTTGGGGCCAGTCCCATGGGATAGCATGTTCATTTGGGGCCAGTCCCATGAGATATGGTGCTCACTTGGGGCCAGTCCCACGAGATATGGTGCTCACTTGGGGCCAGTCCCACGGGATATGGTGCTCATTTGGGGCCAGTCCCATGGGATATGGTGCTCATTTGGGGCCAGTCCCACGGGATATGGTGCTCATTTGGGGCCAGTCCCATGGGATATGGTGCTCATTTGGGACCAGTCCCATGAGATATGGTGCTCACTTGGGGCAAATCCCACGAACTCCAGCAGCCTGAGCAAGGCTGAAACTTCCACCCCAGGGCCCTCTCAGTGCTCTGAGTAGCACCTGTGTAACCCTAAACACCCAGTAGCAGAATGCACCCTGCAGCGCGCCTGAGGCAGGCGCTATTGCTCATTTACATCACGCCCTCTCCTTATCTTTCATTTCTCTTCTTCTCCCTCCTCTTCTCCTCCCCTCCACCCCCCTTCCCTCCCTCACCCTGTGCACCTCTGCTGTCCCTGCAGTCCCATGGGATATGGTGCTCACTTGAAGCCAGTCCCATGAGATATGGCACTCATGTGGGGCCAGTGCCCATGAGATAGTGTGCTCACTTGGGGCCAGTCCCATGAGATATGGTGCTCACTTGGGGCCAATCCCACAAGCTCCAGCAGCCTGAGCAAGGCTGAGACTTCCACCCCAGGGCCCTCTCAGTGCTCTGAGTAGCACCTGTGTAACCCTGCACACCCAGTAGCAGAATGCACCCCGCAGCGCGCCCGAGGCAGGCGCTATTGCTCATTTACATCACGCCCTCTCCTTATCTTTCATTTCTCTTCTTCTCTCTCCTCTTCTCCTCCCCTCCACCCCCCTTCCGTCCCTCACCCTGTGCTCCTCTGCTGTCCCTGCCTCTCCACGAGGTCACGGCGAGCGAGTGAAGGACGCGGGCGGCGGCGGGGTCACGCATTAGCGGGGCCGTGCCCGCGCGGCTCCGCGCGCCCGCGGCTCATCCATCACGGCCTCCACCACTCCATTAGGCCCCGCATGAAATATGCCCCGCTCTGGCTGCGGGGGCAATACATCTCCCGTCTAGACACCTTCCTGTTGTGTGAAGATCAATGCCACACGGTCATGCATCATGTGTCAGCCAGTAGCCCTCACTCTAATAATCGTGTCTATTCTCTAGTCTGCACTATAAATTATGGGCGCTGGGAAAGTACTATATTATTCAGCAACCTTGGGCACTAATGGATTATTGGTTTAATGGCTGATAATGCGAGCTCCTTTTTTGGCTGGATCCTACCTTTATTTATTTATCTTTTTTTCGTGATTATTATTCTGAGTGATGACTGATTTGGATTCTTATCCAGAGGCCCTCACCCTTGCAAAGCAATTATAATAATAAAGCCCTTTGACCGTGGGCCTGCTGTCCTGGCTCTCACTTAATAGAGAGGCTTCTGCTGAAACAAACTCAAATATCCATCTCTCCCTCCCAGCTCTCCCCTCCCCAGCCTGTTCTAGCTCTGGTGGGGCCTTAAGGAGGAGAATGGAAGTGAGGATCCTGGGATGGGTGCTCAGGGAATCCCAGCCCTCCCTGTGCCCCGCCAGTTCCACGTGGTCACAGCCACAGACTGAGGTGGCTTTTCCCAGTTCCTGACCGTGCCCTGCATCACGAGGATGGCAGAGGGGGATGAAGCCCATGAGGAGGAGGCAGATGGGGGGTGGTGGTGAAGCCAGAGGCCAGCAGTGGGACACAGGCAGGCATTAATTGCCTGTAACGAGCGCGACGATGCCGTGTCGCTGAGCCGCGGCTCCCGCACGTGTCAGCCGCTAATTTGTTGCTGTTTGTTTGTACATGACAGTAATGTGTTTACCTCATTAGGGGATGTCAAAGTTCCCCAAATCTGGAGCTGGGAGACGGCGGATTTCCTGCAGGAAGCAGGAGGCAGGAGCGGGGTTTGGCACCGCGGGATGCGCAGCGAGGGATGCGTTAACCCAGGCTGCACGCCCTGCCCTCACTCCCAAATCCAGAGCCCATGGATCAAACCGTGGCACTAAAACACCCTTGGATACCACATGATGTAAAAGCTGTAAAAGCTCTTAGAGCAAGGACATGAGGAGGAATGGGCATATAAAGAGCGGGGATTAGGGAGCAGCCGCGATCCATCACCGTCGGCTGCTCGAGCCGCAGCCAGGCCCTTGTGCAGCTCCTCATCGAGCAGTGTCTTCCCATTAATTATGATTAAACCATCCTACAGTTAGTTGTTCCTTCATTTGTAAAATGCTCCTGTTTTCCACCCAGTTCTAATCTTGGCTGTAATTATCCTGACGGTGGAGGAGTCACTCCAAGAGCTTTTTCTCCTCTCCCTGATGTGTTTGAGGGTAAGCAGGACTTGTGGCTCTGTCCTGGAGCTCCTGCCCAAAAAAGGAGGTTCTGGTGGGCTTGGCCGTGTCCAGCACCCCTTGCTGGTGTGGGGGCCCCTTTGTGACCTTGGCCATTCCCTGTTCCATGGCATTCATATAATGGGATCGCTCTGAGAATTAATTAGTTAAATTTGTGCAGATTATTCTGAAACTTATTATTATACCAGAGACTGCTGCTGCCTATGTTTTCTGCCAACGCATCACATTTCCCACCTTCCATGTGAATGAATTCCTAGGATACTGTCCAAACTGCCAAGAGGAGCAGGAAATGCCTCCTGCGAGGGACGGAGGAAGGTGTTAGGAAATTAAAGGAGCAATTTGAGAGCTGCAGCTTTTCTTTCACTACGAGAGAAAGCAGTCCCCGTGTCCCACTCCCACATCCTCTGCTCTCCAGGATAAGGCAGGCCATGTTTTCTCAGCCCCTGACGTGCTGGGGAAGCCCAGGGTGGATGGCAATCCCCATTCCTGTGCCAGTGGAGGAGCCTGAGGGGTGGGGGCAGGAGAAGGGGCTGCCTGAGCTGGGCTGGGGTCACTCAGCACATGCTGGGAATCCCTCAGCAGCTGGTATCTCCCACAGACAGAAGGAATATCTCAGGGAGGATCTCAGCAATCAGCTTGACGGGGGCAGCTGGTTCCACTTCCTCTGAGACACAGCCCCGGCACCGTTTGACTGCGCTGATCAGATAGGAGCTGCGTTACAAGGCAGTGCTGTGGTTTGCCTTAATGTCCTGCCAAACTGCATTTATCTTCCCCACCCTCCCGGAGAAAGCCTGCTCAGGTCACAGCATGGAGAGAAATGTGGGAATCTACAAAATCAGAGGGTTTGGGAAAGCTGCAAAAGGCAGGCCCCAGAGACAGCAGAACTGCAACTAGAGCTGAGCAGCAGCCATGAGATTGGTCAGCAGAAAAATTATTTAAACTGTAGAAAAGCAAGGACAAATAGAACAATGGTCTGTGTATTAATGCTTGTCTAGAATAACTCTCTAAGTTACAGAAAAGTTTATCTAGTGAGATATTAGGAAGTTTGAAGCTTAATAATGGAGCTCTGTGCATTGTGTTTGAAGGCTTACAAGCAGGTATTGTATTTGAAATAAGCAAGCATTGTTTAACCAAAGGTACCTGTGCTTATAGTGATTGGATGGAACTACTGTCAATGTGCTTTTGCTTTGTGGGATTAGTCAAAAAACTTATAAAGTGAGTTGTAACATTAAGTTCTTGCTGCCTGGGATGTGAGCTGGTGGCATCTTCCCATTGTCATAACCATGGAATGAGACTGATGCTGGAAAATCAAACAGCTCAAGACACGCTCCCAGCAGTCCTGTCCTGTTTGTGATTTGTACAGAGACCCCAGCCAGCAAGAAGAAAGCCTTTCCTGAGAGGAGGAGGAGGAGGACGGGGCCCTGATGCAGAACCCAGTTTTATATTAGCCAGGAACGAGGCACAAGAACTTAATTAGATGTGCTGTGCCTGCTTCAGGGTACAGAGGCCTCGACCTACAAGTAAGAACACTCAGAAGGCTGAAGCAGTGGTTGTAAAATCCTGGAAAGTTTGTGACTCCTATTTCCAAAAACATCAAAAATGTGGCTATAAAGAGGAGGAGCTGTGAGTATGTAAATCCAAGGAGCAGGCCAGTGTGATGGGCTGCATTTGAGGGTTGGAACAGCACTTTAATTCCAGCTCTGCTGACAGAGGGTGCTCCAGGAGAAAGGAGGAGTAGCTGGGTGGTGGAACACAGCAGAAAACCCCTGGGCTCAGCCTGGCTGGTGAAATGAGGGCTTCCATCAGCTGCTGGACTGGAGGAAGGATTGAGCTCCAGATTTGGGCTCTGCAGGGACCAGGACGAGGTGGGAAGAGCTGGGCCTGTCTCTGTCTCTTCAAACCAGTGAGAAATTGCAGCAATTTGTCCAGGAGCCTCAGCAGGGCTGTGAAGGGCTGCTCCCATCACCCCGAATCAGCTCAGGAACAAACACCCTGAGCAGCACCAGCCAAGCCATCACCTGGCAGTGCCAAGTGCCATCAAGCAGATGGCCAGCCAGGGCACTTTGTCATTTCTGCCTGGCAGGACTGAAACCCTGAGCTGGCAGCTTCCATCTGCACCCCAGCCCACAAAAAAGGCTTTCCTCACGCAACCTCTGTGGGAAACAGGCAAAAAAGGGACTTGTTAGCCCTTAAAACTGGGAAAAGCAGCTGGGCTGGGGTTCTGAGCTGCAGCAGTTTGTGGTGTGCTGGCAGCCATGAAGTTGTGGCTGTGGAAGGGTGGGCTCAGCTCTGAGGGGTTTGTGCTGGGTTCAGTGATATAGAAAATCCAGTACAAGGCTCACATACCTGGGGTGTGTGGCACACACAGTCACTGCTGCCACCTTTACACAGGGTGCACCTGCCCAGTCACCCCTGTCAGGCAGCTGGGAGCCTGACAAAGTTATTTTGGGGTACAGAGCATTCCAGGAGAGGTGTGTGTGGAAAAGGGAGGGGAAAAAAGCTGAAAAAGGAAATGTATTGACACCTCCCAGGTCTCTTCTCTCTGCTGCTCCTGAAATTACTTCTTGCTGTGGTGATGGAGGGCTTGCAAGGCTTGGTGGGATCCTCCCTCCATCCTCACAAGGGCACAGTCAGAGAAAGAGAGGAAAGACAGGGGGAACCCTAAAATTCCCAATCGTATTTTTCCACTCCCTTGATGCCAAGCCCAGGCCCTGCACCTGCAGAAATCCTCAGCTATCACATTTCTCCCGCTCCGGATGATAACGAAGATAATTGTTTCATCCACTTTGTCAAGCTGAAATGAAAAGAGGGCAAAGCAAAATGATGCCATCATAAATCATCAGGCTGAGACAGCAAAAAGAGGACAAGATAGTGACTTCATTAAGGGTTATGTATTGTGTCATTAAGCTGGCAGGGGTCACCTTTCATGTCACGCAGCAGCCCCATGATGCATCGCTGGCTCCTCTTTCCAATAAAATTAAACGTAGATGTAAAACTGATTAGGCCGTGTTTGCCCGAGCCCAAGGCAGGGAACTGCGCCGGGAATAATTGATACAAGATCGTGGCTGATTTGTAATGGCAGCCATTTCTCTTCCTGGTCATTTCTCTGCTGACCTTGCCCATTAAAATAAGCCCAGCTGCCTTGAAAAGAGAGACGCTCATTCCACCCCTCCCTCCCCCTGGCCCAGCCACTTGCCTGGAATTCATTTCCTCCCTCGTTTTCCCTGGGATTGCTCATTCCCACCCCTGCCAGGCACAGGCTGCCCCAGCAGGGACAGCCCCTGGTGCCTGCTGGTGTCACTGCTGTGCTGGGGACAGCCCCAGTCCTGCTCTGCCCTCCTGCCTGCTGCTGGATGGATCCTTACCTGTCCCAAAGCTCTCCTCCTGCACCCCTTGTGGGGCTGGGGGTGCTCTCTGGGGTCACAGAGGCACAGGTCCTTCAGAGATGGATCAATCCTTACCTGTCCCAAAGGCTCTGCTCTCCACTCTGTGCAGGGCTGGTGTCACAGAACCTCCAAAAGCATAGGTCCCTCAGTGGATCAATCCTTACCTGTCCCAAAGGCTCTGTTCTCCTCCTCAGTGCAGGGCCAGGGATGCTCTGTGGTGTCACAGAACCTCCAAAGGCACAGGTCCCTCAGTGATGGATCAATCCTGTCCCAAAGGCTCTGCTCTCCTCCTCTGTGCAGGGTCAGGGATGCTCTCTCCATGTGGGTGGCTTGCAGAGGGATTATTTATCCACTTAGAGCTAAATTCGTGTTTACATGCTCTGCTGGAGTGGAACTCTCACTTGCGAGAGTTGTTGTCAGCTGTGCCTCGCTCTCGATGCCTTTTGGCCAAGATTGTCTTAAGTGGCCGCTGGATTTGGGACACTCTGCTCAAGAGAGGCCCTGAAAGGGCCCAACTCTCTGAGCACTGTTAGGAAAATTAACCCACAAACACCAGAGGTTCATGTCCAAAAAGGAGACAGAGGAGTCCTTTGGCTTTATTCCAATCAAAGCAGAGGCCATGGGGCATCCCCTGGGGTCTCTCCAAGTTTTGGAGTTTGCAGCCTCCCTTTTTATCCCAATTTCCAGCCACATTTCCCTTCTCTCTTTCCCCATTTCTGAGGTACTTGAGAGGTTCAGACTTTCCAAAACACCTGATACCAAAGATTCCCCTCTAATGTATTCCCCTCCCTTTAATTTTTAATTCTTATGGAATTTAGGGGTTTTCTCTACTGTTCCTTTCATCTCTCAATGTCTAATTTCATTTATCAGCAAACCTAAAGTTGATTTGTAAAAGCAAATATCTTTTTCCATTCATCAATCACTGAAATCCTTCCCATCACTTCTTGTATCTCCCAGTGCTGGTTTTATCTCCCAGGAGACTCACAGCTTGTTTGTAAACACAAATCCACCATTCCTCTCAATATGGTCACTGAACTGCTGGAAAACTGAGTGGCTGCTCAGGTGCCTCAGGGTGGAGTCTTTGGCCAATCATGGTCAAGCTGTGTCAGGACTCTGGAAAAACTCACAAGCTTTTCATTATTATCTTTTTAGCCTTCTGTCTGTATCCTTTCTGTAGTCTTTAATATAGTTTAGTATAGTATTCTTTAATATAATATAGCATCATAAAATAATAAATCAGCCTTCTGAGAACATGGAGTCAGATTCATCATTCCTTCCTTCGTCTGGGGGGAACCCAAATACAAACCCAAATACAAAATACTCCACGAATGGGCCAGGTAGGACTCGATCTGAAGGAGCTGAGCCCCTCCAAAGAGCCCTGAGCTGAGCCCAGGCAGGGCTGGAGCTGCCCCTGCTCCTTTCCCAGCCTCAAGAGGGCCAGGGCTGCTGCCAGGGGCTGATGGAAGCCAGGCTGGCCAGGGCTGATGGCAATGCCAGGGAGCAGAGTCAATAACCCAGTGTGAAAAATGCACGTATTTTATGATTGGCTTTTCACAACTATTCAAATGAATATTATATGTGTTGTGTTAGAAAGTAATGCTGCATTAATTCTCTTAAGTAGTGTGTTAAATATAGTTTTAGGTTATAACAAAATGTTAAAATAGAAACGATGCTATGTAGGATAGTTTTTTTAAAGAAAGGACTTGCAGCGAGATAGCAGCCACAGGACACCTGAATCTTTCAGAGAAAAAGAATTTATTGCCCTCTTATCAGAAGAAACGAACTTCTTCCCACCTTGAAGGTGCTGTCAGGATTCAGAGGAAGAAGCTGATGATGACCAGACAGAATCCTGTGTTTGAATGGAATTTATGCATCATGTATGAGGTGTATGAATATGCAACATGTCATTGTTTTTAAGGGTTAATCCTTTGTTAATGTGGGTCCTTTTTCGGGCTCGTGCTTCCCAGAAAAAGGTACCTGGACACGTGTAACTGTTTGTATTTATTGTCTCATATTGTCCTAATTCAAATTGTCCAAATTATTATCACTCTAATTGTGCTACTATTTTTATAACCATTTTATTACTATTAAACTTTTAAAATTTTAAAAACAAGTGATTGGCGTTTTTCACACCGGGCTGGAACCTCTGCAAGGGAAAACCATCAGAGAGAACAGCAGCAGGAAAACAAACCCAATTCCACGTGCCAATCCCAGATTTATGGACTAAAAATACAGACAGAGAGAGGGCAAAGGGTGCAATGGAGAGAGAATTCAAAACCTTATAAATGGGGAAGTGAAACCCACTCATTTCCCACACAATAACAAACCTGGGGGAACAAAGGAGCTGGGACCTCGTGCCATAAACAACCAGGGAAACACAAACCTTTCTGGGGCGCAGATGGCTGCTGCTCGGATTTTTATTTTTCTTTTCTATACATTTGACAGCTAAATTCAGTCATTTGTGAACAACGCGGCCATAAAAATGAGTAATAATGATTGGAGGTATCTTACTTTTTGGTTTAATGGGCTCTGGAGTGGTGCTGAGGAGCTGCTCCCACCCCTGGGGGCAGAAGGGGTTCGATGCTGGGCTGTGCTGGCTGCTCACAAGGCTCAGGCAGCAGAATCACACCAGCTGTGGATGGGGTTATGCAGCTCTGGCTCCAAACTCCAAATTAATGCTGTCCTCAGCTGCACTGCCTCAGATTGGATTGCAAAACCCTGTTGCTGACACAGCTCAGAGCTGTTGTTCTTCCCCCCCGGCCAGAGGGGTGGGCTCACACAGATTTTATCAGCTTTTCAACTTTTCCCTCATTCATTATTTCAGTTCTGTCAAACTCGAGCAGAGGGTTGTTGCAGCAACCCTGCAAAAAACAGAGAGTTAGGGCCTCCTTGCCAGCCTTAATTGCTTGTGTAAAAACTCATACTGAGAGACTTTCAGAGGGGTAAAAATGCTTCTTCCAGGAACTGGAAGGGGCTCCGGGACTCTGTCTTGGTTTGGAAAGACAGGAGGCTGCTAAGGAAGGCAGGAGCCTCCCCTGAAATGGAGAATGTAAACCCTCCCCATCCCTCCCAATTGCTGTAAATTTTAAATTAAGGGACTCCCAGGCAAAAATATGGGAACAGGAAATAACAGTTCTTTAATAGGGAAGAAAATAAAAGGATAAAATAAACAATGCAGTGAACTAAACCAACAGTGCCAGAGTCAGAACCCAGCCTGACACCCTGTGGGTCAGGCTGTTGGCAGCAGTGCCATTGGAATTGTGGCTCAGCCCTCCTGCAGGGTCAGGGGTGGTTCTGCTGGAGCAGGGATCCTGGAGAAGGGTGGAGTCTCCTCTGGAGATCCAGGGGCAGAGGCAGCTGCTGCTCCTCTGGGGAATCCCGTGCAGAAGCCGTGCTGGTGTTCCAGAATCTCCAGGTTATATCCAGGTAGGAATGCTTGGCTGGTGTTCCAGAATCTCCAGATTCTATCCAGGTAGGAATGCTTGGCTGGTGCTCCCGAATCTCCAGATTCTATCCAGGTAGGAATGCTTGGCTCCTCCCTCTGGGCTCACATCTCCCAATGGGATGCTGTGGTTCTTATCAGCCATGCAGGGACATTCAATAGCTGTTATCAGCAGTGTCCCCTCCCGAGGGAGGTGTGAATATGGTCACTCAAAGAGAGAGATAAAGCAAACTGCCCCCTTGACAAAGGGAATCTGCCATACAGATGGTAATGGAAAACATCTTGTATTGCAATCTTCAACAGACTCTCTGCAGGAGTTTCAGTCTATTCGCACCCACAGACTTGCTATAAAACCTAGGGGAATCCAGACAATCCACTTTGCCTTCCCAGAGAGGATACTTTACTACCTAAGTAGCTTTGAGATCCTCAGATTAAGGAAATTCCTGGTGATTCTGTTTGTTTTCAGAGCTTTTCCACACTGAGCACTGTGAGCACCTCCTTATTGTCAGGGGCACCGATTCTGGGAGCAGAGGAGCTGAGTGGCAACAGCAACACATTTGGAATCTAAATATAGAGAACATCCCAGAGAAGCACAAACTCCATCCTCAGCACTGTAGTTTTAATGAGATTATGTTTAATCCTTCTGTTGACACTTCTGCCAGGGCAGCACAAAAGAGGGGGAGCTTTGTCTGTGTCCACCTCCCATGGAGCTGAGTTTGGCCCCACTTTTAGGAATCTTCCCCAAAATCACCTGGCCAGAGGTGGCTCTGGCTGGAGCAAAGGGCACCCAAGGGATGACCCTGCTGGTCCTGCAGGGTTTGTTGGCCTGGAGCTTGGTTAGGGGCACATCCTGAAGTAGCCAGGGCACATCAGCTGTGGCTGACAGGATATCAGACAATGCTGAGAACTAATCTGGCTCTGGCAGGGAGATTTGCCAGACTGCAGGACTGAGAAAAGCACCACGAGCAGGAGTCTCAGCTGCTTTGCTGAGGGTGGAAATTAATTGTTTGGTAAAAAGGCAAGGGGAGAAAAAACCCAGCCATAATATCACAAGTGCAGTTTTGAGGGCTTGAACTGCTCCTGGCTGAGTTCAGCCATTCTGGGATGGAAATTATCCTAAAACCCCACACTGAGTAGAGCCTTAGCTGCATCCAGGTTTGTGCCCTCTCTCCATGTGCTCCAAAGCACCCACAATCAACCCCTGGGTGCTCCCCAGGGCTGGAGCCCCAGCCCAGAGCCCTTCCCCTGCCCAGGGAGCTGTGCCAGGGCTGGGCTGGGCAGAGCCCAGAGCTCTGTTCTGTGACCCCCCTGTGGTATTTTCTGAGACTCTCATCAAAGGAAGGGATGATGAATCTGACTCCATGTTCTTATAAGGCTATTTATTTATTTATTTATTTATATTATTATTTATCTCTCTATATATATATATTATTATTTATTCATATTATTATTTATTTTATTATTAATTAATTAATATTTATTATTTTATGATCTATATTATATTAAAGAATGTTATACTAAACTATACTAAAGAATAGAAAAAGGATACAGACAGAAGGCTAAAAGATAATAATGAAAAACTCATGACTCCTTCCAGAGTCCTGACACAGCTTGATAGTGATTGGTCATTAAGTTAAAACAATTCACATGAAACCAATGAAACAAGCACCAACACATTGGTAAACAATGTCCAACCACATTCCAAAGCAGCAAAACACAGGAGAAGCAAATCAGATAATTATTGTTTTCATTTTTCTCTGGGGCTTCTCAGCTTCCCAGGTGAATAATCCTGGATAAAGAGATTTTTCAGACAATATAACAGTGACATCCCTCTGACCTGCCAGCACTCAGAGATCTGCAGAGATGAGAAGGAGCCTGGAGGGAGGTGAGGGAGAGCAGGGCAGCCCTGCCAGCTCCTCCATCCCTCCAGAAGGCATCTCGAGCTGTTTGATTTTCCAGCATCAGTCTCATTCCATGGTTATGACAATGGAAGATGCTAGCAGCTCACATCCCAGCCAGCAGGCCAGAAAAGTTAATGTTACAACTTTCTTTATAAATTTTTTGACCAATCCCACAAAGCAAAAGCACATTGACAGTGGTTCTATCCAACCACTATAAGCACAGGTACCTTCGGTTAAACAATGCTTGCTTATTTCCAATACAATACCTGCTTGTGAGTCTTAAAACACAATGCACAGAGCTTCATTATTAAGCTTCAAACTTCCTAATATCTTGCTAGATAAACTTTCTGTAGCTTAGAAAGCTATTCAGACAAGCGTTAATACACTAATTAATAGGCCATTGTTCTATTTGTCCTTGCTTTTCTACAGTTAAATAATTTTTCTGCTGACCAATCTCATGGCTGCTGCTCAGCTCTAATCACAGTTCTGCTGTATCTGGGGCCTGCCTTTTGCAGCTTTCTCAAAACCCTCTGATTTTGTGGATTCCCACCCTGCAGCAGCTCCTGAAGTCCAGCAGGGTTTCACTGGGGGGTGCCAGGCAGCACCAGCAGCCCCTTATCAGCAGCAGGAGGGGCAGGCTGGGTCCTGCCAGCACGGAGACATCCCCAGAGCTCCTCTGGCTGCCACAGCACCATCCCTGCCAGGGCAGGAGGCTGAGCTCTGATCCCACAGTGATTTTTCTTAATGTCTTTATATAGATGAGTTAACTCAGAACCTTTCCAACATAAGCATGTTTTTCTGTTCCTTCATCCTGACCTTGGCATTTTCTTTCTCCACTCCAAGTTCTCTGCTGTCCTCTGGCCAGCTTTGCCTCTCATTTGTCAATGTTATTATTGAATTTTCAAATGCCAGTAGTGCACATAAATCAATGGCTGGCTTCTCCCCAATGGCATATCCCTGCCACGTGTGGTCATTCATTTTTTTTAATAAGTCCTCCTCTCCTTTCACCCATTTATAAAAATGCATCTTGTTCTGCTGCTGCCGTCCATCATCCAGGGAGTCCAGCTATTTGTTGCCCCTGAGTGCTTATTCATCAACGTTTTCAAAAGCAAAATCACTCCTCGCCTCCTGCTCTTATTGTGCCATCAATCTCCACTGGGGATCAATAAGCCTGGCTTTGGCAAGCCTCTCCCAAAGCCTGGGCCCTGGTTTGCAGTTTTGCCTGCTCCTCTGGAGGGGGTGGAGGCGCTGGGAGGGTTAGGCTTAGGCTCAGGGTTAGGCTTAGGTTTAGGGTTAGGGCTTGGGTTTGCCTTTAGGGTCAGTGTTTGGCTTTGGCTTTAGGGTAAGACTTAGGTTTAGGGTTTGAGTTAGGGTTTGGGTTTGGCTTTAGACTTAGGCTTAGGTTTAGGGTTAGGTTTTGAGTTAGGGTTTGGGTTTAGGGTTAGGCTTAGGGTTTGAGTTTGAGTTAGGGTTTGGGTTTAGGTTCAGGGTTAGGGTTTGGCTTTAGCGTTAGGGCTTGAGGAAGGGCAGGGCTAGGCTTAGGCTCAGGGTTAGGCTTAGGTTTAGGGTTAGAATTAGGATTTGGCTTTGGCTTTAGGGTTAGCTTTAAGGATAGGGTTAGGGTTAAGGGTTAGGGTTTAGTGTTAGATTTAGGGTTTGGGTTTAGATTGGGTTTATGGTTTAGGCTTAGGTTTTAGGGTTCGGTTTTAGGGTTTGGTTTAGGGTCAGGGGTTTGGGATTAAGGGTTGGGGTTTAGGCTTAGGGTTTATGGTTAGGGTTTTGGGTTAGGCTTATGTTTAGGGTTAGGGTTTAGGTTAGGGTTAGGGTCAGGTTTAGGGGTCAATGTTAGGATTAGGATTTAGGGTTAGGGTTAGTGTTAGTGTTAGGATTTAGGGGTTCAGGTTTAGGGAGCTCCCCCTTCTCCCCAGGTGCATCACTTGCTTCATGCCACCCCGAGCGCTCCACACTCCCCCTCGTCCCCTGGCCTTGTCCCCAGAGCAGGACATGGGGACAGCAGAGCCCGTGGCCACAGCATTGGTGTAAACACAAACCCTGGGGATTAGACCTGGGTGAACATTTTTCTTCCCAACATCGTTTGAATGAGAAATAGCTTTTCCCCGAGAACTGAAATTTCTGTTGCAAAGTGTTTCTTGTTTTTCAAGAACAACAAACAAACCCAAAAACCTCTTCCTTAAAAACTTTCCTCTTTCAAATACACTCTTAAAAGGCTGACATTTATTTTTGAAACTGTCTCCAAGAAAGCAGACTATTTTATTTTGTGACCAGAAATGTTTTCCTAAGCTGAATATTTTCACGACTTTTGAAAATCAAAACGTTGCAGTTATCAGTTCTATCTTTTGTCGAAATTCTAAAAAAGAAAAACCCTCTCTGGAGCTGAAAAGGCTTTCAGCAACATCCATCAGCTCCTAAAATTTTCCCAGCTAATCTGGGCAGTGAATTGGACTTTGTTGCTTTTGGAATTGCAGGTGGAGCCTGCAGGGGCTCCAGGCTCAGGCACCTCAGCCTGGTTGGGTTCAGCATCCTCGGCCTGGTGCCCACCAGAACCCCAAACCTGCCCCCAGTATATCCCAGTTCAGGGGTCATTCCTTACTGGAAGCAGGACTTTGCTCCTCCAGCCCCTTCCTTTGATCCCAGTATATCCCAGTTCAGGTTCAATCCTCACTGGGAGTAGGTCTTTGCTCCTCCAGCCCATTCCTTTAACCCCAATATATCCCAGTTCTGGATTCCCCACTGGGAACAGGACTTTTCTCCTCCTGCCCCTTCCTCTGCTCCCAGTATATCCCAGTTCAGGTTCAATCCTCACTGGGAGTAGGTCTTTGCTCCTCCAGCCCATTCCTTTAACCCCAATATATCCCAGTTCTGGATTCCCCACTGGGAACAGGACTTTTCTCCTCCTGCCCATTCATCTGCTCCCAGTATATCCCAGTTCAGGTTCATTCCTCACTGGGAGCAGGACTTTGCTCCTCCAGCCCCTTCCTTTGCTCCCAGTTTATCCCAGTTCAGGTTCATTTCTTACTGGGAGCAGGACTTTGCTCCTCCAGCCCATTCCTCTGCTCCCAGTACATCCCAGTTCAGGTTCATTCCTTAGTGGGAGCAGGTCCTTGCTCCTCCAGCCCATTCCTTTACCCCCAGTACATCCCAGTTCAGGTTCATTCCTCACTGGGAGCAGGACTTTGCTCCTCCAGCCCATTCCTTTCCAGGAACCCTTCCCTGAAGTTTTGGGGCAGCTCAAACTCCTCCATCCCAGAACCT
Source organism: Geothlypis trichas (assembly GCA_009764595.1). Classification (NCBI taxonomy): domain Eukaryota; kingdom Metazoa; phylum Chordata; class Aves; order Passeriformes; family Parulidae; genus Geothlypis; species Geothlypis trichas. The sequence goes on from CM019928.1 coordinate 1,870,500, forward strand.
GAGCCAGGAGGGAGCTGCAGATGGAACCTGGTGCCAAGGCAATAAATTCAGGCCACAATCAGTAACATTTTGTGGTTTGACACTTAATTGATTAACTAATTTGAGGCAACAAGATTTAGTGTAGCTGCAGATTAGTGTCGAAGGGATAATTAGGGCTGAGCTGCAGCTTCCAGAGGCAGCACCACGGCCTGGAGCTGCAGGAGCAGAGCTGGGGCTGAGCTGCAGGGAGAGGCCCTGGCTGGGCACCCAGGGATTGCAGCAGAAAGGTCAGGCACTGACTTATCAGCATAGACAAAATCCCTTCCTATAATGTATGTGTTTATTCTCAAATTAAATATATTAATGTATTATTTGTTCTTAAAATGTCATTCAATAGATAGTGGGCTTAGCTTTCCTGGCAGACCTTTGAAGCTTAAAGAGTAATGTAATAATAGCACATTAATCCATAAGCTACACAGGCTGCTCCCTGCAGACCCCAAACCCCACGGCTGCCTCTGGAGCTCTGAACCTCTGCCTCTGTTTCTAGGAATTTCTGTCCAACACAAATAGGCTTGAGCTAAAATTTAGGGAGGATGAGGGAGCCCCAAATCCTGCCTGGCTGGCCCAGCACCCTCTGGGCAGCTGCAGGTGTGTGTGTGCCATCCCTGTCACAGACATCTTTTGTGAAAAATCCTTTCCTTAGGGTTTTTCCTCCTGAGAAGCTGAGAGGCCTCAGGAACAAAATGCAAACATTGATTATCTGCTGCTGTGAAATGCAACAGGTGCATCTGGGATTGGTCTCATGTGGTTGTTGCTAATTAATGGCCAATCACAGTCAGCTGGCTCAGACAGAGAGCCCGAGCCACAAACCTTTGTTATCATTCTTTCCTATTCTATTCTTAGCCAGCCTTCTGATGAAATCCTTTCTTCTATTCTTTTAGTATAGTTTTAATGTAATATATATCATAAAATAATAAATCAGCCTTCTGCAACATGGAGTCAGATCCTCATCTCTTCCCTCATCCCAGACCCGTCACACATCCCTGCCCTGCTCCCAGCCCTGCCCCTGTCCCTGTTGAGAGAGGGGCTCCTGAGCCAGAATTCACTCTGGGCCAAGCCCCAGCTTCAGAGAGAGGAAATGCTGCATTTGGACTTTTCCCCAGGCTGAATTCTTGGCACAAGCAAATCATCTCTTGGAAAAAAAAAAAGGAAAAAAAACAAACCCAAAAAAACTGCTCTTGAAAGAATGTCTCCATCTCCTCTCCAAATCAGCCATCCATCTCCCTGTTTGTGTGTCTAGAGTTGATAGCTTGAGAGCTATCGAAATGCCAAACCTGATGTTTTGGAGAGCTTGGAACCCGTCTCTGAACTGCTCTGATTTTAATTCTGCAAGTCTTAATACTTGATTGACAAACACAGCTAAACAATCCATCATCCATCTTATCTGAAAAATGTAACCTTTTTCTGTTTATGGAACATGCACATGTGGAACATGTTTTTCCCTCGCTGCCTATTTATTCCCTTTACTTGGGGCATTTGGATTTTTTTTTCTTTTCCAGCTGGCCTGGGCTGGCTCTTCCCATTTCCACCTGGGAGCCCTGCAGAGCACAGGGAGGGGAAAAGAGGAATTGGAGGGGATGGGAAAAGGGAAAAGAAATAGGAAAGGGAAAGGGAAAGAGGGAAGGAAAGGGAAAGGGAAAGGGAAAGGAGGGAAGAGGAGAAGGGAGAAGGGAAAAGGGAGAAGGAAAGGGAAATGGAGGGGGAAAGGGAAGGGGAAAAGGGACAAGGGAGAAAGAAAAGGGAAAAGCGAGAAGGGAAAAGGGAGAAGGGAAAAGGGAAGGGAAACGGGAGAAGGGGGAAGGAAAAGGGGAGGGAAAAGGGAAAATGAAATGGGAAAGGGAAAATGAGAAGGAAAGGCAGAAAGGGAAGGGGAGAAGGGAAAAAGAGAGAAGGAAAAATGAAAAGGAAAAGGGAAGGGGGAAGGGAAAAGGGAAGGGAAAAGGGGAAAGGGGAAAGGGAAGAGGAAAGGGAAGGGGAAAAGGAAAAAGGGAAGGGGAAAGGGGAAGGGAAAATGCAAGGGAAAAGGGAAAGGAAAAGCGGAAAGGGAAGGGAAGGGAAGGGAAGGGAAGGGAAGGGAAGGGAAGGGAAGGGAAGGGAAGGGAAGGGAAGGGAAGGGAAGGGAAGGGAAGGGAAGGGAAGGGAAGGGAAGGGAAGGGAAGGGAAGGGTGGCTTTGTGCCCACATCTCCTGGGACAGCAGCGGTGCCACCCGGCTGGGTGGAGCCCCCCCAGATGGGCACTGCCAGGCTGAAGCTCCCCTTGCAGCCTCAGGCAGGGCTGGCAGCAGGGCTGGAGGGGCTGGGAGCTCTGCAGGGGCATTGTGGCCTGGTTTGTTCATCCCCTGCACAGGCTGGGCTTGGACTGGAGCCTGGGGGTGCTGCCAGAGCGACAGGAACAGATCTTTTGTTCATTTTCTCACCTCTTAAGATAAATGTGAATCTTCTGTTGTTCCAGGCAGCCTTGGTGGGCTGCCAGCACTGCAAGAATGTCCAACAGAAATTGATGTTGAGAGCTGCTCAGTGCTGTGGATGTTCTCACTACCAGTGCTGGCAATTAATAAAAGGGAGTTATTGCCATAACGATGGTAAAAGTAATGGTTGTTAACTGCGAACGCAAATTAACATCTTTTGCAATTTCACCTTTGGGGACAGGTTTAACACCCTGGAGATGCTGGAAGATCCAAGGAAGGAGCTGAGCTGGGGACAGCCCATGCACTTCCAGCCTCCTGCAGCCCTGTTTACATCCCATCCTACCCAGAGAAGCTCCTCTGCTTGAGAGAGGCTCATGGAAATATGGAATTAAATATCTGCTCAACAAGTGAGCCTGGCAAGAGGGGAATTCCTCCCTCCTCAGCTTCCCAGAAGTCGCTCTGCTCTCCTGCCCACCCCTGTGGCCGTCCCAGGCTGTCCCCAAGGTCCCTCCATGGCCTTGTGTGCTGTGCTCACAGGGGTTTTCAGACTGGGGAAGAGATGAGGATCTGACTCCATGGTTCAGAAGGCTGATTTATTATTTTATGATATATATTACATTCAAACTATACTAAAAGTATAGAAGAAAGGATTTCATCAGAAGGCTGGCTAAGAATAGAAAAAGAAAGAATGATAACAAAGGTTTGTGGCTCGGACAGAGAGTCCGAGCCAGCTGACTGTGATTGGCCATTAATTAGAAACAATCACATGAGACCAATCACAGCTCCACCTGTTGCATTCCACAGCAGCAGATAACCATTGGTTACATTTTGTTCCTGAGGCCTCTCAGCTTCTCAGGAGGAAAAAATCCTAAGGAAAGGATTTTCCATAAAAGATGTCTGTGACAGCCTTGTCCCCTCCTGGGGTGACCCCAGATCTCAGAGCCAGAGAGGTCACCCAGGGAACAAGGCTGGGATCCTTCTCCTCAGCTCTTGTAATGGCATTAGCAATGACTGTTTCTTACTCAATCATACTCCCAAAGGATTTTCAATAAACTTTTTATGTGCCATAACTGTTACATTAAATAAAGCTGAAAGTATTGAGTAAACTGACTGTAAATCACTTTAGATGCCTTGGAATTACATTAAGTGTGAGAATTATGGATCTTTTGCTGCTTGCAGAAACAGAGAGACGACAGAGCCAGAAATTTTTATGTTCCCAACCCTTCTGAAGGTTTCTAAAAATTATTTTCTTGTGCCACATTAGGGGCTTTTGCTCCTGCCATGGCCTGTGCAGGGCCAGGTGCCATCCCTGGCCGTGGGGGATGAAGTGATGTGAAGTTCTCCCTTCCCATGGAGCAGCTTTGGGTTCCTCAGCCTGGAACTGGCAATTAATGCTGGGCAGGAGATGCTGCAGCAGAGCTGAGCAGGCTGAGAGGTTTGATTGCATCAAAAGTGATTTTCTGTTCACAGCCAATGATCCCTCAGCAATACAAATCTGTGTTTTGGTGTGGATAAATGCTGAGGGAACACCTTCAGGCACCCCAGAGCTGGCTCAAAGGGTGTCACACTCAGTGTCCACAGAGGGCAGGGGTTCATAAAAGCACCACAAAAAATGAACCATAAAAAATAAAAGCACCACAAAAAATAAACCACAAAAAATAAAAGCACCACAAAAAATAAAAACACCACAAGACCCTCCAGGGCTGAGGGTGGGCATGGAGTGAGGAACCATGTCAGAACCCTCTGGCTGCCCTGGAGGACTCAAGCCCCTGCCAGGGGGCTCAGAGACCCTGGCACAGAGCCCAGGACCCCTGTGCCTTTGATTTTAACCCATGGAAAAAAATTACCAACCTTATATGAAGATCTGAAAGCCACGAAAGCTTAAGTAGAATGATAGTGAATTTATCACAGGGTGAAAATGTAGAATTTGGGGGGTTTAGAATGGGGGTTCAGGGGCCAAGATGGAGAGATTTGGGCATCCCTTGTCCTTCTTTCTCCTTCTTCCATCTTCTGTGATGGTGACACTTTTGGATTGGTTTAGAGCAGAGACAGACTGTCCAACACAGGTGATGGGTATTGGAAAATTATTGTAAATAAAGTACACACAATTTTTAGTATAAAAAGCCAACAGCACCCCAAGGGCAGGGGCTGTGCCACAACCCGACCTGCTGGACAGATCTCAGCAGGTCAGAGAAAGAATGGAATAGAGAAGAGAAAATAACCTTGAGAAGCAGAACAGAAGAATCCTGACTCATTCTTCAGTAACCAGGCTGGGTAAAGACACTCTGACACATCTCAGGATCATCTTGACCACAGAGACTCCTGAGAGAACCAGGGCCTCAAAATGAGCTTTTCCTCCCTGGGGAGCAAAGCAGGAGCAGGTTTATACCTGAGGGCCTGAACCCAAGCTCTCCTGATGCGGTGGAACTGTGAAATCTCTTCCTCTCAGCCAGCACCACCATGGACAGCCCCAAGTGCCACATCCTGCCCTTGTCTGAGCAGCTGCAGGGATGGTGACAGCCCCTGGACAGCCTTTTCCACAAAAAAACATTCCCTAGAGACCCTTTTCTCTCATCCTGTCCCTTTTTGTGTGCCAGTGCAGTCCTGATCAGTGTGCCAGGCTTTCCGGGGGTCAGCAGGAGCTCTGACCTGGGTATTGCCACTAATTTTTGCAGGACTGAGCTCTAGGGCTCTGCTCCTGTGCCCTTTATCCCCTTTTTCCTGGATTATTTTCTGTTTTAAATGCTCTGAAAGACAACTGGGCAGGCTCCCACCGCTCTGAGCAGCATCAAGGTGCCCAAATCAGTGTGCCCAAATCAGTGTGCCCTAATCAATGTGCCCTAATCAGTGTGCCCAAATCAGTGTGCCCAAATCAGTGTGCCCTAATCAGTGTGCCCTAATCAGTGTGCCCTAATCAATGTGCCCTAATCAGTGTGCCCAAATCAGTGTGCCCAAATCAGTGTGCCCTAATCAGTGTGCCCTAATCAGTGTGCCCTAATCAATATGTGCCCTAATCAATGTGCCCTAATCAATGTGCCCAAATCAGTGTGCCCTAATCAGTGTGCCCTAATCAGTGTGCCCTAATCAATGTGCCCTAATCAGTGTGCCAGGCTTTCAAGGGGGTTAGCAGGAGCTCTGACCTGGCTGTTGGCTCTGATTTTTGTAGGGCTCTGCTCCTGTGCCCTTTTTTCCCTTTTTTCCTGGATTATTTTCTGGTTTAAACACTCTGAAAGACAACTGAGCAGGGATGGGATCAGAGGCTGCTCTGACACAGGAAGGTGTTTGGGAGCTGCTCTGACACCAATCCAGCGCCCCTTGAGCCCCAAACTTCAGGAGCAACAGCCTCAAAAGCAGGAGGGGAACCTGTGCCTGCTGCTGGGGAGTTTTCCTGCTGTAAAAAAGCACAGAAACCACAGCAGTGCCTGGTGCTGCTGCCCTCAGAGGTGCTGCAGACAATGGGGTGCAGCAGAGGAGCAGCTTCCCCACTCTGGGGTTGTGTTATTAAATCTCATTTCAGAGCCACATCATTAGTGAGAACTCAGGCAGCCTCTCCCCTGCCAAGTTCCCTTGCTCTTGGTGTGGAATATCCGTGGGTTTGTGTGGTTGTGCTGTCTGCCCCAGGTTCCTCTGGTGCTGGAACCTGCCAGAGCCCTCCTGCCTCTGAGCCACTTCCCAAGGGACAGGACTGTGTTTTGGAGAAACATTGTTCTTTTTTTGGGTTTTTTTGGGGGTGGTTTGTGGTTTTTGAAGGAACTGGAAAACTGCTGAAAGCAGAAATTGCATCAACTCTGGTGTTAACTTTGGTCACGGATCTTGAAAATTTCTCTTTCCTGTGAAATCCCAGTGGCTCCTTGGTGTTCAGCACCCCTGGGCTGTGCTTGCAGATGGATCTAAGTGGTGACTGGGTGCTGGAGGGTTGTACAGCACCTCCATAACATGTTATGGGCTGATTTCCATTCAAAACCAGGCTGGGCTGGCTGATCCATCACCTGGACCTTCTGTCCAACCCCTCTCCTCACCTCCAAACCCCTGGAAATTTTAAATGCCAGTTCTGCATTTCTGAGTTTGGCACCAGCACTGCACCAAGCCCATGTGGAAGCAGATCCCAGAAAGGTCCTGGAGGCCTCTCAATTCCCTCTGTGCTCAGGGCAGGGCTCCAGGAGCCCTTGGATGCTGAGAAATCAGCGTGGCCCTGCTGCTTTTCACTGGGGAGACCCAGGGATGTGCCTGGGGCTGGAAGGGCTGGGAGAGCAGGGATTTCCCTGCCAGCTTTTGTCTCACAAGCAAAATGGCTTTGGCATTCTGAACTCCCCTCCATCAGCTCCTAAACGCTTGACAGAAAGGTCACGGCCATGCGGAGATAACGAGGGACCCTGCGAATTAGGAGCAAGAAATAACAGCCTTTGGGGCTGGCTGGAGACTTCAGCGTTCAACATCGGGAAAAGCAGGAGTGAGATTTCCTTGTGACCTTTCGGAAAGAGCCTGGAAAGCTCCAGACTGAAGGAGCGGGAGCTGCAGGGCTGAACGGGGCCGGCTCTGTCCCTCGGAAAGAGCCACCTCGGGCTACATCCCCTCGGAAAGAGCCGCCCGGGGTTCTGTCCCCTCGGAAAGAGCCACCCTGGGTTCTGCCCCCTCGGAAAGAGCCACCTCGGGCTCCATCCCCTCGCAAAGAGACGCTCCGGGCTCCGTCCCCTCCCAAGGAGCCACCCTGGGCTCTGTCCCCTCGAACGAGGCCATCCCGAGCACTGTCCCCGGCTCTGTCCCGGGCTCTGTCCTCTGCAAGGAGCCGCTCCGATCTCCATCCCCTCGGAGGGACCCACCCCAGGCTTCGTCCTCGGCTCAATCCCCTCGGAAGGAGCCACCCCAGGCTCGGTCCCCTCTGTCTCGGGCTCCGTCCCCATCTCCGTCCCCTCGAACGGGGCCACCCTTGGCTCCGTCCCCTCCCAAGGAGCCGTCCCGGGCTCTGTCCCCTCGAACGGGGCCACCGCGAGCTCTGTCCCTCGGAAGGAGCCACCCCGGGCTCGGTCCCCTCAGTCTCGGGCTCCGTCCCAGGCTCTATCCCGGGCTCTGTCCTCTGCAAGGAGCCGCTCCGGGCTCTGTCCCCGGCTCCATCCTCTCGAACGGGGCCGCCCCATGCTCCGTCCCCTCCTCCCGAGCTGCCGGTGGCCGTTCCCTGTGCGGGACCCCCCTCGGGACATTCCGGGCAGCCCAGGGTTGGCACAGCAGCGGGGCAAGGCTGTGGTGCCCGGGCAGAGCCCTGAGAGACTCGGGCTGGAGGAATCGAGGCTGGGGAAATGCGTTCCTTGCTGAGAACCTGCGGGCAGCGCGGTCCGGTCAGTCCGAGCGGTCACCGGCACATTTAAATGTCCTTTTGTGCCCTCCGGAGCGCCCAGCAGGAGCTGGGGACCCTCTGTAGGGTGGCTCTGCCCCTGCGGGGGTCGCGGGCAGGGCCGGGGGTTCGGGGATACATCACCGGAGCTGCCTGGGACCGGCGGCTGTGAGAGCCGGGCTGGCAGCTGCTGTGATCTGCAGCAGAGGTCACTGTGCGGCCGGGAGAGCCCCGGGATGCGGGAGGGATGCGGGGCTGGGAGAGCCCCGGGATGCGGGAGGGATGCGGGATGCGGGAGAGCCGAGAGATGTGGAAAGGATGGGGGATGGATGCGGGATACGGGGCTGGGAGAGCCGCGGGATTCGAGAGAGCCCCGGGATGCGGGAGGGATGAGAGATGCGGGATGCGAAGCTGGAAGAGCCCCAGGATGTGGAAGGGATGCGGAACTGGGAGAGCCCCGGGATGGGGGAGAGACTCGGGATGCGGGGCTGGGAGAACTCCGGGATATAGGAGAGCCCCGTGATGCAGGAGGGATGCGGGAGAGCTCTGGGATGGGGGACTGGGAGAGCCCCGTGATGCAGGAGGGATGCGGGAGAGCTCTGGGATGGGGGACTGGGAGAGCCCCGGGATGGGGGAGGGATGTGGGACGCGAAGCTGGGAGAGCCCCGGGATGCAGGAGGGATGTGGAATGCGGAGCTGGGAGAGCCGAGGGATGCGGGGGTGCCGATGATGAGCGGACGGGTCCCTCCTGCTCCCCGCATCCCCTCCCCGCCCTCCGGAGCCGCACCCCGGCGGGAGCTGCTGGGACAGAGGGAGGCGGCCTCTCTCCTCCCCGGAGCGAAATTCCAACAGGGAATTGGGGACGTTCAACCACCAGAGCTGGGCTGGAGCTGTGGCGTTAGCGAGTTTAATCCAAACTTCCCCAAAGTTGCAAAAATCACAGTGGGTTTACACCTGCCTGCCCCGAGGATGGAAAACCTCCCCATTTTTAGGGAACAAGGGGGAAGGGAAGAATTTTTGGGGCCTAAAGCAGGTGGATATGAGATGCTGGAGGTGGGAATTGTTCAGGTGCTGGAGAAGGACACCTGGAGGGGCTCAGGCTAAGCAGCATCTTCCAAGCACCCAAACCTCCCATTATTTGTTATTATTGGTTATTTATTGGTTATTATTGGTTATTGTGCAGGTGCTGGAGCAGGACACCTGGAGGGGCTCAAGGAAAGCAGCATCTTCCAGGCACCCAAACCTCCCATTATTTGTTATTATTGGTTATTTATCTATTTATAGGGAAAACACTGGAGAGGGAGATGGATAATGGAAAGGTTAAGCAGTAAATTGCTGTGCTGCTGCCTGGCCAGAGAGCACAGGGCACAGCCTTCCCAACCTGTAATACCCATCCTAATGGGCAAGGAAAATTATTTTGGCTTCTACTAAAGGGCAATTTTCTGATCAGCTCTCATTTTCTCAGTAGAGAGAACAAAAGGAGAGAAATATATATATATATCTATGTATTTAAAAAAAAAAAAAAAAGAAAAAAAGGAGGAAGAAAGAAAGAAACACTTATGCTTTAATGGAAGCTCATTTTTGTAAAGTACCCTCATGGCCCCTGTGGGCCCGTGGAATTAAGCGCTGTCATTCAGAGCTGAAAGCGGAGCCATCCAGTTTGCAGACACCTGTCATAATTAAACTAATGGCTCTGAAAATGTGCCTTGATATTAAATCTATCTTCCACCGAGGAGCAGGGCTGATTAAAACCGCTGTTTGACAGTTAATGATGAACCTCCCGCTCGCTGCGCTCCGTAACTGGAACAGACCGGTTCAGCCCCCTCCCTTCCCCATGCAGAGCCCTTCCTGCATCCCCCTCCCACCTAAATTCACCCCTAAATTTGTCTTTTATCTTCGTCTTTTTTCCAGTGGAAGTGCACCTCTAACTGTAAAGCAAATTTAAGCTGAATGACAATATGCTCGTTGGTTACCTTCTGCAGTCTTCTACATCTTTGAAGCATTCAAAACAGAAGGGCTGTATCCAGAAAACCTAGTGGCAATGGTCCCTGACTCATCAGAAACCCCAGATTGTCTTCCAGTGGTTATGCAGTGATTATGTACCAAGGTGCTGACGTTAATGAACTTGCCCATTTAGATGTAAGAGCTGTATTCAGTTTTCTAGATGAATACAGCCTGAGAATCATATCTAACACAAACCAAAAACCATGCATGGCTTTCTTCAGATCTCTGTAAGAGGCAAAGAAATGGTTTAGAATTTTAGAACAGCAAAACTGAAGCAATGGGAGGACCACAGAGTTGCTTGTGATCACAGAAAGTACCAGCAGCAGAGACAGGCCACAAGTCACTACTCACAGTCCCTGCTTAAAACCAAACTGAAAAACCAAACCCAGTGGCAGCTCCTGGCATGAACAGCTCAGTGTGTGTCCCACTGTGTGTCCCCTACGCTGTGGCAGCTCCCAGCCCAGCCAGGGGCTTCTCCATCACCCTGAGGCTCTGGGGAGGGTCAGAGTCTGCCACAGCAAACACAGAGGAGGCATCACCAGCAATGGGCCAGTGTGAGCGTGTTCACAGGGGTCTGAGGATGAGGGAAGGGATGAGGATCTCACTCCGTGTTTTAGAAGGCTGATTTATTATTTTATTATACATATTAAAATAAAACTATACTAAAAGAATAGAAGAAAGGATTTCATCAGAAGGCTGTCTAAGAATAGAATAGCAAAGAATGATAACAAAGGTTTGTGGCTCGGCTCTCTGTCCAAGCCAGCTGACTGTGATTGGACATTAATTAGAAACAACCACATGAGACCAATCCCAGATGCACCTGTTGCATTCTACAGCAGCAGATAATCAATGTTTGCATTTTTTTCCTGAGCCTCTCAGTTTCTCAGTAGGAAAAATCCTAGGGAAAGGATTTTTCACAAAAGACGTCTGTGACAGTGCCAGTGTGAGCACCAGGCTCACCAGTGCTGCTGCTGGGGAGATGCTGCCTCACATTTCCCTGCCCAGAAAAGGAGCCCAGGACCCGGGGCAGTGCTCAGAGAGCTCCTTCCCAGGGCTGCTGCTGGTGCTGGGATATGGATCTGCCTCGCTCCAGGGTTATTGACTCCTGCTCCTTCCCCCGAGGGTGTCGGAGCCAATTTCCTCTGACATCACAGTTAGGTTGCCAGGGCAATGGGTTTGCTGTTCCAAAAGCAGGATTATTGCTGAACAGAGAGAGTTCTTAGTGAGCAGAATCAGTGCTCACTTGGAAATGTGTCCAGCGGCCACTTTGTCCTTCCCAGCCCTTCCCCTGGGCCAGGCCGTGTCTCCTTTCTCCTTTTCTCTCATGAGGACAAAAGTGAGGCAAACCATGAGGGTGCAAGTCCCACGTGCCCCACAGGGGACTGGTTTTGGCTCTTGGTGATCAGAGGTACAAAAATCCCCCAGTAAACCCAATCAGACACAGCACTGCTAATTAGTGCAGCACAAACTCTGCAAAGTGCAGAGAAGCATCAGCAGCTGAAAGTATTTAATTTATTTATATTATTATTGTTGTTGTTGTTGTTGTTTGCTGGGTCTGGTGGTCTCTGGGTGCTTTCATTCCCCTGCTCTGCAGTGGAGATAACAAACCTCCCTTGTCTGGGATGTTTTCAGGGGTGATGAGCTCTGTGGGCTGCCTGGATTTGGGACATTGCCCATGGCAGGTAAGTCCTGTTTGTGAGGGGTCCTTTAATCAATAAACAGATCAAAAAGCAGATTAAAAAACGAGATGAAAGGGCTGGCTTGTGGGAGCTGGCTGTGCCAGGAGCAGCCCTTTCCCTGTCATTAGCTTCCTTACCCAGCCCCGATGCCATCGCTGCCACAACAGCAATTACCAGCAGATTAGGCAGCATTAAGCACTCTTTAATTTGACACATTGCAATGATCTCCATTCAGCCTTTCTGCTCCAATAACTCTCCATAAATATTTTGTGAGGCTACCAAAATAAACAGAGGCTGGGGCTGTTTGCACAGCTGAGATCCTGGCAGGGCTCAGGGGGCAGAGCTGAGGGTGGCACCAGGGGATGGAGGGCACTGAGTGGTCAGCTGGGTGTGAGGGAGCTTTAGGGACTGGGAAAATACCTCTGCAGTGCAAAAGGAAAAATTATAACCGTAATATATGCCTTGCACCGATGGCAATTTAATAGGGAACATTTTTTAAACAACAGCCCAATAAAGAGAGATGGGTATTTATGCAAGAAGTGGCTGCATTAGAAGAAATAATAATTACACTGGAGTTGTGTTCTCTCCCCTTTTTTTTCTTCTTTTTTTCTTGTGTGTGTGCTATTAGCCTAGACATTATTCATTAAGTAATGCAATGGAAAACCACTGTTAATACAGCAATAAATCCCACAGGGCCCCATTGCTTCTGAGATAGGATCATTTGGTAATTACAGTGCATTAGAAGTTCAATATTCTTTCATTTTTTTTCCCCCTCAGCTCCTCAGCCTGGCTGAGGGGTGGGCTGTGCCAGGAGGGTTCCTGGGAATGCTCTGGATGTCCCTGCCTTGGGGACACCTCCAGGGACCCCAGGCTGGTGATGCTCTCAAGGGTGGGGTTGGGGCTCTCGGCTGGAGTTTCAGGGGCTCTGGGCTGGAGTTTCAGCGGCTCTGAGTGGAGTTTCCAGCCCTCTCTGTGGGCAGCATCTCCTCCCTGAGTGAGGAACAGCCCAAGGGGTCCCAGGGGGCCAGGAGGGGTGGCTGGGACAGAGCTGGGAGAGCCAGGGACAGAGAAGGGGGTCTGGGAGGGTTTTTTGTGGGATCTGGGCAGAAATAACAGGGAATGATGGCAGAGGGCCAGGGATGGAGCTGGGAGCTCGGCTGACCCAAACCCAGGAGCTCTCAGAGCAGCTGGGGGGGGGTGTGATGTCACAGAGGTGTGATGTCATGTGTGGTGTGATGTCACAGGCGATGTCATGGGTGATGTGATGTCACAGGTGATGTCATGTCACATGTGGTGTGATGTCATGGATGGTGAAACAGGCAATGTGATGTAACAGATGATGTCATTGGTGGTGTGATGTCACATGTGGTGCAATGTGATGTCACAGGTGATGTCACAAGTGGACTGATGTCACAAGTGATTTCACAGTGTGTGATGTCATGGGTGATGTCATTGGTGGTGTGATGTCACAGTGCAGTAGGTGATGTCATGTCATGGGTGGTGTGATGTCATGGTGCGATGTCACAGGTGGTGTAATATCATAGGTGGTGTGATGTGATGTCACAGCTGGTGTGATGTCACATGAGGTGTGATGTCACGGGTTGTGCGACGTCACAGATGTGTTAGGCGATGTCACAGGTGATGTCACAGGTGGTGTGATGTCACAGGTGGTGTGACGTCACAGGTGGTGTGATGTCACAGGTGACACCATGTCCCGTGTTCAGCCTGTGCCATGGCTGAGCAGGCTCTGGGTTTTCCCTGCTGTGCCCTTGCAATGCCCCCATGGCAGAACATCCTTTCCCCCCTGCCCTCCCCTCGCTGTTGTTTCCCATTTTGTGGTCTCGTTTTCCCCTTCCCCAGAAGGTTTCCCAGCCCCTCACACCTCCCAGCTCGCTCAGTTGTGAGACTATTTCAGGCCTTGGGAGTTTTATTTTTTTCCTGTTCTCAATTGCTCAGGGCCAGTGCTTGAAATTAAACTCTCTCCAAGTGATGCAAATCAGACAAGAGAAGGCAAACGAGCCCCGTGTGTTCATCTGCAGAATCCTGTTCTGCTGAAACTCCTTCTGCTCCCTTCTGATCTTAGACAGATGTAAATCAAGAGCACTTATTTTAAACCAATGTCAGCAGGAAAAAGCTCAGCAGAAATAACAGAACCACCAGGTCTCGTGTGTTTATCACTCTTTGAGGTAAAATAAACTTTCAGCTGGAGATCCCTCCAACATTGTGCAGGCTCTGGTGCAGCTCCCAGTGACCCAGGGGTGCTGGGAACTGGTCTGTGCTGCTGGGGTGTGCTGCAGACTGGGAGGGGAGGGATGGACAGAGCATAAAAAGGTGACTCTGGGGAGATTTCCACCCTGCCAAGCTCTGCCTGTATCTGCTGGAAGCCTTGGGCTGGCGCAGTTTGGGAAGGGCAGCTCAGCCTGACTGCAGGAAGGGAATTTGGGGAGCTCAGATTGTGGAGCACAACAAAAATCTGCAGCAAGAACCAACCCACCACGGTGAGGAGGAGGAGGAAGCCTTGGGCTGGCCCAGTTTGGGAAGGGCAGCTCAGAGCAACTGCAGGAAGGGAATTTGGGGAGCTCAGATTGTGGAGCACAACTCAGCAGAAATAACAGAACCAGCAGGTCTCGTGTGTTTATCGCTCTTTGAGGTAAAATAAACTTTCAGCTGGAGATGTCTCCAATGTTGTGCAGGTTCTGGTGCAGCTCCCAGTGACCCAGGGGTGCTGCTCTGTTCCAGTTCCTTGGGCTGGCCCAGTTTGGGAAGGGCAGCTCAGCCTGACTGCAGGAAAGGAATGTGGGGAGCTCAGAATATGGAGCACAACAAAAATCTGCAGCAAGAACCAACCCACCACAGTGAGGAGGAGGAGGAGGAGCAGGGGATTGGAACAATCTGATCCCTACAGGCCCTTCCAACCCAAACCTTTCCTGAATCTGTGCCTCACCCACCCCATGGGTCACTCTGGCACAGGGGACATCCAGCACAGCAGCCCCTGGGGATGCCCATGGCACAGAGCTGTGGCCGTGGCACTGCTTCCAGAGCAGCAGCACAAAGGAGGAAAAAGAAAGGGGAAAAAAATCGCAAGTAAATAAAAAGGAGCCCATTTGCAAATATTGTAAGGAATGCATGTTCTCATACGTGCTGCTATTAAGTCTGTTCGTATCATATCAGCAAACATCATGTCAGCTTGGAGAGGCTCCTGCTTATTTCTTTTTCCCTGTGAAATGTTTTTCAATGCCTGAGCGAATCAAAATGAATGTAAATGAGGTTTATTAAGTCAGCCCCACACGGCGCTGCATTGTCGGCGTTTGTAGCTGTGACAGGTTAGTTATTGCAGCTTGAAGGGAATGTCACAGGCACAGCAGTCTGCTCAGGCAACTTTTTCAAAGAATAGTAATAATAATAACAACAACAGCAGCTCAGGACTCTGGGTGCCTCTCTGGGAAGCTGTTCTGAAGGGAGGTGGGGGCTCTGCAGGGCTGTGCTGGGGCAGCTCTGGGCTCCAGAGCCCTTTCCTCTCCTGGTGCCATGCCCAGGACAGCTGGAGCACATCCCTTTGTGGATGTAACCCCGTTGAGCTGTCTCAGTCTTGCTGGTCTTCACTGAGCCAGGCTCATTATTTTTAGTAAATTACTTGGGCCGTGGCTGTGCTGCCAAAAAAACAACTGGTAGGGGTGGTGTTAATGTAGTTATTTACTTAGATTTAAAATAGCAGAGACGCCCATCCGAGGTTCTAGGTGCTAATTGTACAATAAATTCCCATTTATTATGCACTCAGCTTTGTTTCCATGGGCACTGAGCAGCCCCCACCACCTGAACTGCAGGAGCTCTGTCCATCCCTCTGCAGAGCTGTGGAACATGGGACAGGCCAGCAAACCCTGGGCAGTTCTAGAGGACACAGTCTCCAGCTATGGCAAGGAAGGAATAGGTTGGATATTAGGAAAAAAATTTTCACCAGAAGAATAATAAAGTACTGGAATGCTCTTCCCAGGGAGGTGGTGGAATCACCATCTCTGGATGTGTTAAAAAAAAGCCTGGACATGGCACTGGGTGCTATGGTCTGGGTGAGGTGTCAGGGCACAGGTTGGACTGGATGATCTCAGAGGTCTCTTCCAACCTCATCATTCTGGGATTCTGGGATTCTGGGATTCTGTTCTCACCCAGGGGCAATTGGGCTTCAGGAGCAAAGTCAAAACAATTCACATGAAACCAATGAAACAATCACCTGCTGATAAACAATCTCCAGACACATTCCACACGTGAGCACAACACAGGAGAAGCAAATGAGATAAGGACTTGTTTTCCTTTTTCTCTGAGGCTTCTCAGCTTCCCAGGAGAAAATCCTGGGCCAAGGAATTTTTCAGAAAAAATGAATGCCACAAGAGCTTGAGGCTCAGGGAGGACAGGCTGGGCAGTGAGGGCCGAGTGCCCACAGTGGGAATTTGGGGAGCCCTGGTGAGAAGGAGACTGAGAATGAGCAGGGGCTGTGCTTGAGAGGAGATTGATGTTTTTGGGAGCAGCTGTGCCCACACAGAGCCCTGGGCTGCCAGGGGCCCTGTCCTGCCCACCCACACCCGAGTGGGACCTCCCAGAGCCCCATCAGCCAGGATGAAGGACTTCTCCTTGTAAGAGCATCGGGGGCAGGACGGTGGGGATGGACGGAGATGAGAGATCTCTGCAGCCAGGGCTGGAATTTGGGGTTTATTGCAAAGGGCCTGGGTGCAGGGCCCTGCTGGGAGCTGCCAGGCACAGCTCAGAGCAGGACTGAGAGAAGAGAGAGGGAGAGAGGGTGAGAGAGTAAAAGCTTAAGGGAGTAAAAGGGGTAAGAGCTACGAGCACGAGGTTCCCATTCCAATACAATAAATCATCTTCTGTGTTGAATATCCTGATTCTCACTAACCAATCTAGTACAACATACAAATCCTACAGCATTTCCATACAGCCTATAAGAATCATTACATTACCATCCTGTGTTACATTTTAAACCCTACAAACTCCTCTTTGGCCCCTCCTGCCAAGCTGTAGGGTCAGCTCCGACCCCTGGAGCTGTCTGCAAGCAGAGGGTGTTGTTCCATCCAAAGGGGATCACCTTCAGCCAGCCACACCATTGTTTTCCAGTTGTTCAGTACCTGAGGGATCTCAAAGCTTGCTTTCATTTCAATCTTGCTTAGAGTTTCTATATTCTCAAAATCTTTTGCCAGGCAATCATATTTATAAAGCTTTCCTGTTCCATCTTCCCCAACACCTCCTCATCTCCTTGTCCAAGGCAGAGGGGCAGGAAAGGCCTCCCAGCATCATTCTGGGGATTGTGCCTGGAGGAGACACATCCCTGCCCCAGGGGAGCAGAGCTGCCCAGCCATGGGCAGGGCTGGCAGAGCAGCCAGGGTGCCAGGGCAAAGGTGGAGCTGGATTTTCCAGCCTGGTGCTTTTTTGCCTTCAAATCCCAGCCAGCTGCCACATTAACTGGCGTGACTTCTTGTCTGTAACAGCACATAATGCAGCTCGAATGATGTAACTCACTGTGATGCCAGAATTTATAGGAGAAGACACTGCTTGCCGAGGTCAGGCTGGTATCTGATTTAAGCTGGCAGCAGGAGCAGCAGTGTTTCTGCAAACCTACACCAGGGCTCTCCAGCAAATCACATTACTCTGAAAGACTTTGGCGGGCCCCTCATCCAGACAGCTCTTCAAAGCCAGGGACATCAATTAGGCTGGAGTGCATCAAACCCACGCAGGGCACTCCAGGGGCAGACTCACACTAACTCCAAAAGCACTTCCAATCAGAGAGAATTTTTTTTTTTGGGTGGCTTTTTTAATTTTTTTTTCTTTTAAATGAGCAGAAGGATTCTAGATAAACTCGATAAGGGCTGGAATCAAAACAGGATCCTAGAGCCAAAAGTGGAGTGACAGCTACTGGGGGTAGTGAAATCGCTGACAGCTCCCGAGCAGACAGAGAGGAGCGCGATCAAACTGGGGCTGTCACCTCCATCCCAGCCCATCCCCGCCACACACACACGTCCCAGCGAGGGAGCAGTGCCAGGAGCTGGGAAAGGGAGCCCGAGGAGCAGCCCTGGAGCTCAGGGTGTGGGGCTGTGTTGTGATGTGATTTCATGGTTTACCCCAGAACCCCAGGTTCCTCCCTGATAATTCCCTGCCAGGTGTGTCAGTCACCTCCCCCTTCCCTTCCCTTCTCTTCCCTTCCCTTCCTTTCCCTTCCCTTCCCTTCCCTTCCCTTCCCTTCCCTTCCCTTCCCTTCCCTTCCCTTCCCTTCCCTTCCCTTCCCTTCCCTTCCCTTCCCCTCCCCTCCCAGCACTGTCTGTCAATCCTGGAATTCCAGAATTGGCAGATCCAAAGGATGCCCTCTACCCCTGGGGGCACTGGGCCATCCAGGTGTCCTTTGTCCCTTTGTCCCTCCCCTCCTGTCCCTGCTTGGTGGCTCCCTGCCCCTTCCCTGCCCCTCTGCCCGGGGTTCAAAGGAGCAGCAGCCACGGGCTCAGGGAGTTCTGGTGGAGCTGCTGCTGCATTCAGAGGCCTGAGGGCCAGAATAAAGCTCTGGATCCAAAGCCTCCATCAGAACCAACTCCTTTCCTTCACCATGGCCTCAAAGCTTCTCCACAGAGGGAAACCTGAGGAGCAGCCCCTGTTCTGGGGGGAAGCTCCATCCCAGCACCAGCAGAGCTCCTGAAGGCCTGGACTTGTCCCCACGGGCCAACTGCAGCACCCAGCCAGCCCAAAGTGTCTGTGGGGTGAAACACCACACACCCAGCCAGCCCAAAGTGTCTGTGGGGTGAAACACCACACAACCAGCCAGCCCAAAGTGTCTGTGGGGTGAAACACCACACACCCAGCCAGCCCAAAGTGTCTGTGGGGTCAAACACCACAATTGCCACTATTTGGTTCAGCACCAAGGGCCAGACCAGCTCAGGCACGTCCCATCCACAATATTGGTGATACCAATAGGGCTGGGGGGCCCAGGATTGTCTGATTTAAGCCAGGTTGGTTCTGGTGCTGCAGAAGTGCTCCCAAGGTCATGCCAAAAGATCAAAAAAGCCCCTGAGCACAGAGCAGTTCTTGGCCAACCCATGGGAGATGAGGAAGTGGATGAGTAAAAGTCCTGTGCTCAGAGCTGGACGTGGCCCTGTTGTTCTGGTTTAGCTCTGTTTGTCCGGTGTGTTGGTGGTACCTGTGAAAAAAATAAAAAAGAAAAACATAAATAAAAAAGGCACCCAAAACAATCACTCTGATTGGAAGTGCTTTTGGAGTTTTTTTGTTTTCTTGGGAGCTGAACACTTCAAAAATCAGGTTGCAGGTTGGACAGGGCTTGGAGCAGCCTGGGTTAGTGGAGAGCGTCCCTGTCCTTGGGAGGGAGTGGGCTGAGCTTTAATGTTCCTCCCAACCCAAGCCATCTATCTGGATTTATGATTCCATGTAACTCCATGATTTTCCTTCCCAAGGCAAGCAGAAATTCAGGAATGCAATGGAGTTTCAGCTCCTCTGGTTTTCCAAGACCTTGCTGTGTAGCGCTGTGGTTTGAGCTCCAGTCGGTCCCAGGGCCATCTCTGGAGGTTCTTGTGCTTAAGCTCCATTTGCACAACGTTATCTTTAAATTAGGAGCAGGTTTTTAAGCAGTGATGAAGGTCTCACACAAGGTGAAGGTGTCCCTGTCCTTGGGAGGGAGTGGAACAGGCTGAGCTTTAATGTCACTCCCAACCCAAACCATCTGTGACTCTATGCTTTTCCTTCTCCTGAGGCAAGCAAAAACCCAGCAATGCAATGGAGTTTCAGCTCCTCTTATTTTCCAAGACTTTGTTGTGGAGTGCTGCAGTTTGAACTCCACTCAGTCTCTGGGACCAGCTCTGGAGGTTCTTGTACTGTACCTGAAGCTCCATTTGCACAACGTTACCTTTAAATTAGGTGCAGGTTTTTAAGCAGTGGTGAAGGTCTCACACAAGGTGAGGGTGTCCCTGTCCTTGGGAGGGAGTGGAATGGGCTGAGCTTTAATGTTCCTCCCAACCCAAACCATCTATGTGGATTTATGATTCCATATAACTCTATGATTTTCCTTCCCAAGGCAAGCAGAAATTCAGGAATGCAATGGAATTTCAGCTCCTCTGGTTTTCCAAAACCTTTTGTAGTGCTGCAGTTTGAGCTCCACTCAGTCTCTGGGACCAGCTCTGGAGGTTCTTGTGCTGCACCTGAAGCTCCATTTGCACAACGTTACCTTTAAATTAGGTGCAGGTTTTTAAGCAGTGGTGAAGGTCTCACACAAGGTGAGGGTGTCCCTGTCCTTGGGAGGGAGTGGAATGGGCTGAGCTTTAATGTTCCTCCCAACCCAAACCATCTATGTGGATTTATGATTCCATAAACTCTATGATTTTCCTTCCCAAGGCAAGCAGAAATTCAGGAATGCAATGGAGTTTCAGCTCCTCTGGTTTTCCAAAACCTTTTGTAGTGCTGCAGTTTGAGCTCTACTCAGTCTCTGGGACCAGCTCTGGAGGTTCTTGTGCTGCACCTGAACCTCCATTTGCACAACGTTACCTTTAAATTAAGTGCAGGTTTTTAAGCAGTGGTGAAGGTCTCACAGAAACAGCTTAAAAGGATAATTTAGAGCAATAATGCACTCGGACATGAAATAAACTCACTGCTGGTGACATCAGTAATGCACAGAATAATCAAAGCTGTGCTGCTTGTGGTCAGCCTGCACGTGCCAGCAGGGCCAGGAAGGAGCGAGAAACGCGGGGAAGGATTTCCAATCACTCCAGCCACCATCTCTAATTCTTTCCCTAAAGTATAAAATCATTCTTCCCCTGCTCTGGCTTGTGGTCAGGGCTGGGTAGGGGCCCATCACTCACGGTGGTGATTTGGTTCAGCAGGTGTTGCTGGGGCCATCGCTCATTCCGGGCTAATCTGCTGGCGGCTGTCAGGGGTTATGGAGTATTTATTGAGTTTGTGTCAGCTCCAGATGACCAATAGCCAGCAGCCTCTGGATGCCCATTGACACTGATGATATTGCTGAATTAAACTAGGTGATGTATACAGAACTTGCTTAGAGCTAGTAATGAAGCTGGGAACCATTTGAAACACAATACAGGGCCCCCAGCGCTCGGGGCTTTGCTCTCTACCTTTTAAATAAAAAATTATTATTATTTTCTTTGAACGCCAAAGGAGAAGCCATGAATCGAGCTCCCCCTGAAATATTTAGAGAGAAAAATAGAGTAACCCAATGGAAATGAAAATCATCTTTATATTCTGCAGATTTACTGCCTGCTAGTTGGGCAGTGACTGAGGAATTTCTCAGCTGCTTTTTAGAAAAGGCATCGTGGGGGAAGGAGAAGCAGGGAGGATGATGAACTGGTTATTGATTCTGCTTCAAGGATCCTTTAAAAGGTTTTGCTGAGCACCTTCAAATCTCATTGACGTGGGCTCAGCACAGGGCAGGCTCTGGCTGTGCCTGGGCTGCTGAGCTGCACTCTGGGAGCTGCACCCCTGTCCCTGTGCTGTTCTGAGTTCTGGGGCTCCCAGTGCTCCCAGCAGCTCGCCCTGCATGGGGATGGGAGGGGAGAGTCCCCCCAAAAGGCCGGGTGGGCCGTGCAGGACAAGTGTCCTCTAGCAGGAGGCAGGGCTGGGATTTGGCATTTGAGGATCAGGGGCAGGATGGGGTTTAGGGTGGCAGAGCAGGGCTGGGGGTGTCCCTGAACACCCCTGAGTAGCCCCAGCTTCCCCTGAGCCTCCCCTTTGCCATGGGGATGGAGCCAGGCTCGGGCTAGTGATCAGAGCAGGCTGCTGCTGACTTAGCCTGCTCACAGCACTGGGGTAATTTGGGGTTCAGTCAGCCTGTGTGGGGCTGATTCTGCACAGAGCACCAGGGTTAATTTGGGGTTCAGTCAGCCTGTGTGGGGCTGATTCTGCTCACACCAGGTTAATTTGGGGTTCACCCAGCCTGTGTGGGGCTGGCTCTGCACACACCAGGATTAATTTGGGGTTCACCCAGCCTGTGTGGGGCTGGTCTGCACACACCAGGATTAATTTGGGGTTCACCCAGCCTGTGTGGGGCTGGCTCTGCACACACCAGGTTAATTTGGGGTTCACCCAGCCTGTGTGGGGCTGGCTGTGCTCTGGGTAATTTGGGATTCACTCACCCTGTGTGGGGCTGGCTCTGCACACACCAGGGTTAATTTGGGGTTCACCCAGCCTGTGTGGGGCTGGCTCTGCACACACCAGGTTAATTTGGGGTTCACCCAGCCTGTGTGGGGCTGGCAGAGCTGCTCTGGCCCCGTGCTGGAGCAGGAGCACTCAGAGCTGTGACCTTGGCGGGGCCAGGGCAGGCTGCAGCAGTGATGGATGCCGGGCAGGAGGCTGTGGAGCTGCTGTGTGAATACCTGTTTACATGTGGGATAATGGATGGGCAGCGGCTGCCTGCAGGCTGTAACTCACCCCGGGGATGCTGGGACCGGGTGACACCATAAACCAGGCAGCAGAGAGCAGGAGCAGCTCGGCCCCGCCGGGATTTACAGCCGGGGCTCGCTCCCTGACCATCTCATCTCTTGGCTTTTATTGCACACACGCTGCACGGGGAAATTATTATTGTAAAAATTTGTTTAAAGGAGCTGGGTAAACTCTCTTTGATCTGGCAATTTCGCCTTAAAATCTTCCTGCTCCTGTGGCTGGAGGAGAGGGTGTTTGGCACATAAATCATCAGCAGGCACAGCTGCATCCAAGTGTGTGCTGTAATCGTGGGAGAGAATTCTCACTTTGGTTTGACCTCGGGATGTGCAGCCCAGGGTGGGGAGGTGATGCTGGCTGGGGGCTGTGTACAAATCACAAACAGGACAGGGCTGCTGGGAACGTGCTTTGAGCTGTTTTATTTTCCAGCATCAGTCTCATTCCATGGTTATGACAATGGGAAGATGCCACTAGCTCACATCTCAGGCAGCAGATCAAAAATTCAATGTTATAACTCAATTTATAAGTTTTTTGGCCAATCACACAAAGCCAAAGCACATTGACAGTAGTTCTACCCAACCACTTAAGCACAGGTACCTTTGGTTAAACAATGCTTGCTTATTTCAAATACAATACCTGCTTGTGAGCCTTCAAACACAATGCACAGAGCAACATTATTAAGCTTAAAACTGCTTAATATCTCACTAGATAAACTTTTCTGTAGCTTAGAGAGTTATTCTAGACAAGCATTAATACACAGACCATTGTTCTCCTTGTCCTTGCTTTTCTACATTTTACATAATTTTTCTGCTGACCAATCTCATGGCTGCTGCTCAGCTCTAATCACAGTTCTGCTGTCTCTGAGGCCTTTTACAGCTTTCCCAAAACCCTCTGATTTTATGGATTCCCACGGGGAGGAGCAGGGGACAGAGCTGGGTGACCTCAGCATGGGTGACCTGTGTCCCACAGAGCCGTGGGGACCCTGTGACACCCAGGCTGGGCTGGTGTTCGCCAGGCTGTGCCAGGGCAGAGAGGGGCTCTGGGCTCTCCCATCAGCACCCAGCCTACCCAGGCAGGCCCTGAGCCCCCCAAAACCAGGGTGGTGCTGCTGACAGCAGTGACAAGGGCTGGGGACAGAGCAGAATGGGTCACCTCGTTCTTCTGGCAGGAGAAAAGGTGCTGAAGGCTGCTGGGAGCTGCTGCTGCTGCTCCTGATGAATAATCTCCCTGCAATCTCCTCTGAAAAGCCTGGCTCAGGATTAGGGCTGAAAGCTCGATTTGATTAAAAGAGTCAGGAGCAAATTAGGAGCCACTCGGTGCTTAGTCTTGCCACTTCTTATAACAGGGCCCCAGATGAAAATATTTCAGTTCTATTTGCTCCTCTTTAGTGTCTCTCTCTCCAAGGGGCTGCCAGGAGCTCTCCCAGCCCAGGTGGGCACAGGGACCCAGGCTCAGCCTGGCTCGGTGACCTTGGCTGGGCTCTGCCTCTGCACTGCCTGTGCTAAACAGGAGATTATATTTCTCTATTTCCTGCAGTGCAATGTGAAAATAAATCAGGTGAGAACGGTGGCTGCTGGAGATGTCTGGGAGCCAGTGCACTCCTGAGGTTCAGCTCCAGACCTGGGACATATAATCATGAGTTTTATATTTATATTTTTTATACAAATAAAAAGCCAATGCCCTCCCAAGGTTCTGCTCTAGACCTGGGACATATAATAATGAGTTTTATATTTTTTTATACAAATAAAAAGCCAATGAGGAGCCAATGGGGAGCCAATGCCCTCCTAAGGTTCTGCTCTAGACCTGGGACAGATAATCATGAGTTTTATATTTTTTTTTAATACAAATAAAAAGCCAATGAGGAGCCAATGCCCTCCCGAGGTTCAGCTCTAGACCTGGGGCAGATAATCAGGAGTTTTATATTTTTTTATACAAATAAAAATCCAGTGCCTGCCTCCCACCCTGTGATTTGCCATTCCTTGGCACCCAGAGCTGCAGATCCTGATGCCCTGAGCGTGTTCCCCTGGCTGGAAAGCAGGGAGATAATATTTCTCTATTTCCTGCAGTACAATGTGAAAATAAATCAGGTGAGAACGGTGGCTGCTGGAGATGTCTGGGAGCCAATGCCCTCCCGAGGTTCAGCTCCAGACCTGGGACAGATAATCATGAGTTTTATATTTTTTTAAATACAAATAAAAAGCCAATGGGGAGCCAACGCCCTCCCGAGGTTCAGCTCTAGACCTTGGACATATAATAATGAGTTTTATATTTTTTTATACAAATAAAAAGCCAATGAGGAGTCAATGGGGAGCCAATGCCCTCCTAAGGTTCTGCTCTAGACCTGGGACAGATAATCATGAGTTTTATATTTTTTTTAATACAAATAAAAAGCCAATGAGGAGCCAATGCCCTCCCGAGGTTCTGCTCTAGACCTGGGGCAGATAATAAGGAGTTTTATATTTTTTTATACAAATAAAAAGCCAATGAGGAGTCAATGGGGAGCCAATGCCCTCCCGAGGTTCAGCTCTAAACCTGGGGCAGATAATCAGGAGTTTTATATTTTTTTATACAAATAAAAATCCAGTGCCTGCCTCCCACCCTGTGATTTGCCATTCCTTGGCACCCAGATCTGCAGATCCTGATGCCCTGAGTGTGTTCCCCTGGCTGGAAAGCAGGAGGGGACTCCTCCTCTTGTGACTAATTGTGCAAAGCCATCTCACACAGGGACGATCTGTAAATGCTGCACCTCTCCGTGTCTGCCTGGCGAGGAAGGCAAAAAGCAGTTTGGAAAGATCAATCATGCACACTCATCACAAAAGGCATTGGCACGCAGGTCCCTGCCCCTCCTGGCTGAGGAAATGATGGTGCTGGGAGATTAAGGCTTGAGAGGAGCTGTGCTGTGTCTCCTCAGCACTCTGATCCTGAGATGGATTGCCCAGAGAGCACTCAGTGCTCCCTGCTTGTGCTAAACACAGATAATGGCCTTTGGAGTCACCTCCACGGAATGATGCAGCCACCAAATAAATGATCCTTCCTCCCTGCCCAGCACAGAGCAGGGGAGGGGGTCTGGGCACCCTGACAGGCTGGGGTTTGTGCCCTGCTCTCTTGGGACTGCCTTTAAAAAAAGAACAACACAAGTTCCTAAACAGCTGGGAAAAAAAACCATCAAATGCTCCATATACTCTCTATAAACAAGCAGTTAGAGAAATCCGGGCTGGAAAACACTTGGTGGAATAAGGTCAAGCTTCTCATATGAATCAAATTAGTGGCCACTCAACGAGCAGCACACGAGGTTGGGCTGAGGGGAGCAGGGAAATGCTGCATTCTCAAGGTTATGCTTTTGTTCCCTGCTGGGGCTGCTCCCTGCCAGGGGACCTTGGCCACTCTGAGTCACTTTGAGGATGTTTGCTGTTCCCTTTCCAACAGCCCCAGAGGTGACAGAGGGGATCCCAAAGGGCTGTGGGGAAAGGGAGATTGTGTTATGGACAAGGGTCAGCTCCCTGCTGTGGGAATGAGCAAGGAAATGGTGAAGGAATGACCATGGTGAAGGAGCTGCAGGAGGAGATGTGCTGGAGTGGTTCCTGTGGCTGTGGGGTCACAGCTGGCACAGGAGGCTGCAGAGTGGCAATGGGGACACAGGACAGTGCCAGCACTCACTGAGGGACTGGGCTGAGGCTTGGGGGGCACCTGGGCTGCCAGAAGGGATTGGACTGTTGGGCCCAGCATGGGGACAGATCCCTGTGACACCCTCCACAGCAGGGCTGGAATCCCAACCCCAGCCTGGGTGTGCTCTGGGATTGGGGATCAGGGGATTGGGGATTTGGGATCAGGGGAGCAGAGATCAGGGGATAGGGGCATAAAGGATCAGGGAATGGGGGATCAGGGGATTAGGGAATTGGGGATTGGGGATCAGGGATCAGAGATCAAGGGATTGGGGTTTAAGGATCAAGGGATTGGGGGACAAAGAATCAGGGGATTGGGAAATCAGGGATCAAGGGATTGGGGGATATGAGGAACAGGGATCAAGGGATTAGGGGATATGGGGATCAGGGATCAAGGGGTTGGGGGATATGAGAATCAGGGATTCAGGGATGGGGGATATGAGGATCAGGGATGCACTCCCCCTGCCCTGAAGCCGTGCTGTGCAGCTGTCTCAGCCTCTGTGTCACACAGCCAGGCTGTCCCTGTCATCCCTCCCTGCCTGGCTGTGTGCAGGAGGGCCTGCTGTGGTTTCCTGCAGGAGAAGGAGCTGGAGCATTGCTCTGGGTGCAGGGAGAGTTCCTGAGACTGAAGTGTTCAATTTTACTCCAGCGAGCATCCAGTATAATCCATTGAAAGGGCACTGTCCTTCAGGCCTTTCAGCTGGGCTGACAGCTGCCCACTGATTAATTGACAGGTTAAAAAGATTGATTCCACATGTCAGAGCTGTAACCCTGCCAGAACAATGCTGCTGTCAATTGGGCTGTAAAACAGACGCTTACATTAACGGCCCTGACAGCAGCAGCACACCAACACATGCACCTGCCTTTATGGAGAGCCTAAGCACACAGCCAGGCACAGATTAATCATCCTGAAAGCAGAGCTGGAGGATCCAATCAATGTTTCTGCAGTGCACGAGTGCTGCAGCGCTGCCTTGGCACCGGCTCCCGCTGCAGATGGTGCCTGGTGGGGCACCTGGGCATGGGGGCTGCCCTGGTGCTGTTCCCTGCCTTGGCCTCGTGTGCCCCTCTCCAGCCTCCTCCAGCTCTGAGTGTCTGCACGGGCACAGCTGTGCTCACCTGTGCAGCCCTGGCCCCTCTGTCCCCTCCCAGGTGTGGAGATTTGGGCACAGAGTCCCCAAAAGCCTTGGGCTCTCCCAGCTGAGGGGGTTCTGGTGCTAGAACAGGAGTGGCCCTGCATGGGATGTGCCCAGAGCTCAGTTTGTCCCTCACTCCTCCCTTCCTCTCTCCTGGCTTCCCCCATCAGCAGGATGTCACTCATTAATATCATTAATATCCCAGAGACCCCCAGCACTATTCAGTGCAATGTAAAGACTGCTCTGTGCAAATCTCTAAAACCCAGTGCAAAACAACAACTGAATCAACTCTTCAGTGCAATACAACAGCACATCTCATGTTGGGGAAGATGGAACAGGAAAGCCTTATAAATATGATTGCCTGGCAAAAGATTTTGAGAATATGGAAACTATAAGCAAGATTGAAATGAAAGCAAGCTTTGAGATCCCTCAGGTACTGCACAACTGGAAAACAATGGTGTGGCTGGCTGAAGGTGATCCCCTTTGGATGGAACAACACCCTCTGCTTGCAGACAGCTCCAAGGGTCAGAGCAGACCCTACAGCTTGGCAGAAGGGGCCCAAAGAGGAGTTTGTAGGGTTTAAAATGTAACACAGGATGGTAATGTAATAATTCTTACAGGCTGTATGGAAATGCTGTAGGATTTGTATCTTGTACCAGATTGGTTAGTGAGAATGAGAATATTCAACACAGAAGAAGATTTATTGTATTGTAATGGGAACCTCACTCTCTTAGCTCTTGTCTTTGATGCTCTTACCCCTTTTACTCTCTTATGCTTTTACTGTCCTACCCTCTCATCCTCTCTCCCCCTCTCTTCTCTCAGTCCTGCTCTGAGCTGTGGCTGGCAGCTCCCAGCAGGGCCCTGCACCCAGGCCCTTTGCAATAAACCCCAAATTCCAGGACCTGGCTGCAGAGATCTCTCATCTCCATCCATCCCCACCCTCCTACCCCTGACACTCCCACCCCTCAGTCACTGCCACTGTCCTGCTGTCCTCTAAAGCTGGAAAATGGCACAAGGAGGGACCTTCCCCCAGTCCCCGAGGTCAGAGCCAGGCTGCAGCCAGGGCTGGCAGTTTCCAGCCCCAGCCTGGAGCATCTCCGGCTGGAAAGTGCTGACACCGCCCCAGCTCCCCACCCAGCAGTGCTGAGGAATGAAAAAACCCTCTGCAATCTGGAGAGATAAGGAGAGGTTGAGTCACGAGTGAGCTGGGCTCTGCCAGAAGACGTTTCAAAGCTTTTATGGCGAGATTCAATACAGATATACAGAGATCAATTATCTTAAAAGCAGCAAGGAGGTTCAGCAAATATTTCCAGCTTTAAACAGGTTTATTTCCATCTGCACTTATCTGTGCTATTTAAACTCCATTGCTTGCAGTTAATCTTTTGTAATGCAGCATAAGAGGGCTTATTTACTTTCTAATGACATCAATTGGCCATAAATATTAGACATCTAAGGTTCGCTGGAGCTATAGGGACAGTTTTCCATTCCTACTTGACATTTGACTATTTGCAGTGCTTCCTTTCTGTTTGTTCTTGTGTGACTCACTTATCGGCTGTCATAGGCCCGCTTCGATTTATTTAAATGGAATGAATAAGTACATTAGGCAAAGCTGTCAGGAGGGGAGAGAATGGGAACTCACAGGGATGAGTGATAAGTCAACAAGCTGCGAGGGAGATTCTCAGCAGAGCCGCACAAATCAAAGTGCTAAATGGGAGCAGCAGAGACAGCGCCGTGGCAGGGGCTGGGATGAGCAAAACTGCAGATGCCAGGGAAAACTGGAGCCAGCAGAATCTGGGGGACATGGTGAAGATTGTGGGATAACTGGAGTTGCAGATCCCAGGGTCAGCAGGAGCCAGCAGAATCTGAGGGACACGGTGAAGATTCTGGGATGAGCATCCCAGGACAAATAAGAGCCACCATAATTGGCAGGACATGGTGCAGATTGTGGGATGAGCAGAGCTGCAGATGTCAGGGCAAACAGGAGCCAGCAGAATTTGTGGGACATGGTGCAGATTGTGGGATGAGTGGAGCTGCAGATGTCAGGGCAAACAGGAGCCAGCCCCAGCAGAATTTGTGGGACATGGTGCAGATTCTGGGATGAGCATCCCAGGACAAACAAGAGCCGCCATAATTGGTCTGACACGGTGCAGATTGTGGGATGAGCAGAGCTGCAGATCTCAGGGCAAACAGGAGCCAGCAGAATCTGTGGGACATGGTGCAGATTATGGGATGAGCATCCCAGAGCAAACAGGAGCCACAGTGCAGACTGTGGGATGAGCAGAGCTGCAGATCTCAGGGAAAACTGGAGCCAGCAGAATCTGGGGGACATGGTGAAGATTGTGGGATAACTGGAGTTGCAGATCCCAGGGTCAGCAGGAGCCAGCAGAATCTGTGGGACACGGTGAAGATTCTGGGATGAGCATCCCAGGACAAACAAGAGTCACCACAATCGGTGGGACACAGTGCAGATTGTGGGATGAGCAAAACTGCAGATCCCAAGGCAAACAGGAGCCATGGTGCAGATTGTGGGATGAGCAGAGCTGCAGATCCCAGGGCAAACAGGAGCCACCATAACCTGTGGGACATGGTGCAAATTGTGGGATGAGCAGAGCTGCAGATTTCAGGGCAAACAGGAGCCAGCAGAATCTGTGGGACACGGTGCAGATTGTGGGATGAGCATCCCAGGACAAACAGGAGCCGCAGTGCAGACTGTGGGATGAAAATCTCAAGGCAAACAAGAGCCACCATCATCTGTGGGACACGGTGCAGATTGTGGGATGAGCAAAACTGCAGATCCCACGGCCAGCAGGAGCCACCACAATTGGTGGGACACAGTGCAGATTCTGGGATGACTGGACTGCAGATCCCAGGGCAAACAGGAGCCACGGTGCAGATTGTGGGATGAGCAGAGCTGGAGATATCAGGGCAAACAGAGCCACCATAATCGGCAGGACACAGTGCAGATTGTGGGATGACTGAAGCTGCAGATGTCAGGGCCAGCAGGAGCCACCACAATCTGTGGGACATGGTGCAGATTGTGGGATGAGCAGAGCTGCAGATCCCAGAGCAAACAGGAGCCACCATAATCTGTAAAACACGGTGCAGATTGAGGGATGAGGATCTCAGGGCCAGCAGGAGCCACCACAATTGGTGGGACACAGTGAAGATTGAGGGATAAGGATCTCAGGGCAAACAGAAGCCACGGTGCAGACTCTGGGATGAGCAGAGCTGCAGATCCCAGTGCAAACAGGAGCCACCATAACCTGTGGGACATGGTGCAGATTGTGGGATGAGGATCCCAGGGCAAACAGGAGCCACCACAATCCGTGGGACTTGGCGAGACACCAGCTCCTCTGGCAGCCACAGCCTGTGGCACTCAGCAGCACCAAGAGCAGGGAGAGTTATTGGAGGATCAAAGGCTCCAGACTATTATCTGCCACTGAGGTGGGAGTTGTGCAAACACCCAGACAGCTCTGGACTTGGGAAGATAGTTTTTCTTTTTAATTTCCTTGGTTGTGCAGTACTTAGCCTGACTAATTAATTGTGGAGAGCTCGTATCACACAGCCCTGCTGGAAGTGTTTGCCTCGAGTATTTTAGTGATGATCTGCGGGGGGGAAGAGCCCTGGAGCCCTTTTTTCACTTTTAGGTGATGGATGTACCTTGCTTGGTGTGAGTGGGATAAAGTTTGAACCCTCTTTTTCAGAGGATTGCTGCAGCAGGACATGGGGGGACATTGTGGGCATTCTGTGCCTCCTTTAATCACAGCACTTCTAAACTCCTCTGCTTCTTTTCTCCAGCCTTGCAGCTGGGTTTTGTACAGGTTCAGAGCAACTGGGGTGTCCCAGATTGAGAGAGATCCTCAGCTCCACATCCTGGGAGCTGCACTGAGCCTGGGCAAGGGGCTGTGCCCTGGGCTGAGCCAGGATATGCCCAAGCCCAGGTGAGCCCCTGTGCCAGGCTCTGGGCTCTGGTCAGCCCAGGGAAGGGCTGGGACAGCCCCACTCCTGCTCTTCTTTCAGTGTTCCTCCCCTCCAGCAACGTGGTTTTGGTTTTCACTCCTAATCTCTGAACCCCCAAACCCCCTTAATTGGCTGCACACAGTAAATCAGAGCTGACAGTGGTTGAATAGCAGCTGATTAAAATCATTTGTTTTCAAACTCAGCCAGCTGCACACTCCTGCCTACATGACTTTTGTGGCATTCCCTGCATTTCTCTCCCTCTCTCTTCCTTTCTTTTAAAAGAGTTGCATCACATTTTTCTCATTCTTGGAAAATGAGATCTTCTTCTCAGCCCTCTTCCCTTCCCCACACAGCACCAGTCTCCATTTTACAAGCCCAGCCTTGTTTATCTCCAGGACCACTCGTGAGATTCCTGCTCCATTCGCAGTGCCCAGGCCACATCTGGTTTGGGTTTGTTTGTGTTTGGTTGGTTTTTTTCCCAAAAGAAACACAAGGAGGGAGAGAAAAGCTTTAAACTCCTGATTGCCCATTGCCTGCCTTGCGCTCCTGGCCAAAGCAGGGCTTGGAAAAGCTGAGAATTGTTTAAAAATGCTGTAAGGAAGCCATAGCACAGTGAGCAGGGGCTGGCGTGCTTCAGCTGAGGGTCTGGCCCAGGTGGCAAATGGGGGCTCACAGAATCACAGAATCCCAGAATCACAGAATCCCAGAATGATGAGGTTGGAAGAGACCTCTGAGATCATCCAGTCCAACCTGTGCCCTGACACCTCACCCAGACCATAGCACCCAGTGCCATGTCCAGGCTTTTTTAAACACACCCAGAGATGGTGATTCCACCACCTCCCTGGGAAGAGCATTCAAGGACTTTATTATTCTTTTGGTGAAAAATTTCCTCCTGATATCCAACCTGTTGGTCTCTTCCACCAGGCAGCACTGACAGAACCAGAGGACACAGTCTCCAGCTACAGCAGGGAAGGGATAAGTTGGCTGTTAAGAAAAAATTTTCCACCAAAAGAATAATAAAGCACTGGAATGCTCTTCCCAGGGAGGTGGTGGAATCACCATCTCTGGATGTGTTTAAAAAGCCTGGACATGGCACTGGGTGCTATGGTCTGGGTGAGGTGTCAGGGCACAGGTTGGACTGGATGATCTCAGAGGTCTCTTCCAACCTCATCATTCTGGGATTCTGGGATTCTGGGATTCCTTGTGATCCCCAAATCCCTGAGGTTGGGAAAGACCCCCAAGACCATTGGATCCAACCTGTGACCCATCCCCACCCTGCCAACCCAGAGCCCTGAGTGCCACGTCCAGTTGTTCCTTGGGCACCTCCAGGGATGGGGATTTTACAGGAGCCTGGATCTTTCAGGGGCCCTGACAGGCACCCAGATATCCCTGTTGAAAGGTGTCAGGGCACAGGTTGGACTCGATGATCTCAGAGGTCTCTTCCAACCTCATCATTCTGTGATTCTGGGATTCTGTGATAACTTCCCTGATGTACCTCAAGACTGTGTCCTCTGGTTCTGTCAGTGCTGCCTGGTGGAATAGACCAACCCCAGCTGTCTCCAACCTCCCCACAGCCATGCCCAGAATGCTCAGAGGAGGAAAAGCTCAGGGCCAGGCTTGGGGGGACACCTTGGTGGCACTGTGGGGACACCTCTGCTGGCCCCAGAGCCCTGGGGCTGGGCTCTCTGTGCCTCCCAGCACGGGCTGGGTGCTGTGGCTGCAGCGTGCTCGGCCACCAGCCATCCCTGGAAATGTGTCCTGGCTGTGAGTGCCATTCCCCAGCTCAGGCATCTGCAGCCATATGCATCAAATTAAAAGCAAACGTGGGATATAAATCTCCTCGCCATTCCTGGGGAAGGTTTCGCATGACAGCCACATTCCTGTGACACTTTCCATCTTCTGTTTTACCACACGGACCAACAGCTGTTTCCAAAACAAACCCTGAGTGATGAACAGACAAAATCTTGGCTATTTGGACAAACCTGCTGTTGCAGCGGGGTCGTGCGTGAGTGGAGGGAGATTCTGCAGGGCTGGGGCCTCCCCAGCATTCCCTGACCTTTTTTCCTCTTTTTCTCCACAAAAACATGCAGTGCAGCCATGCAGTGGATGGTTCTGGAGGGGTGTCAGAACCCAGAACATTCCTCTGGATGCCCTGGGTGATTTGGGACCCTGGCAGGGGCTCAGAGACCTTGGCACAGAGTCACAAACACCTGTGCCTTTGATTTTAGCCCATGGAAACAATTATCAACTTTGTGTGAGGAGTTACAAGGCACAGGGGTTTGAGTAGAATGAGAGTGAATTTGTCACAGGGTGAAAAAGTAAAATTTTGGGGTTTTTAGAATGGGGGTTCAAGAGGCAAGAAAGAAGAATCTGGGTGTGTCCTGTCCTCCTTCTCCTCCTCCTCCTTCTTCTTCTTCTTCTTCTTCTTCTCCTCCTCCTCCTCCTCCTTCTTCTTCTCCTTCTCCTTCTTGTCCTCCTTCTCCTTCTTCTTCTTCTTCTTCTTCTTCTTCTTCTCCTCCTCCTCCTTCTTCTTCTCCTTCTCCTTCTTGTCCTCCTTCTCCTTCTTCTTCTTCTTCTTCTTCTTCTTCTTCTTCTTCTTGTCCTCCATCTTCTGCTGGGATGGTGACACTACTGGATTGGTTTACAGTAGAGACAGACTGTCTGACATAGGTGATAGGGATTGGAAAATTATTGTAAATAAAGTACATGTGGTTTTTAGTATAAAAAGCCAACACCACCCCAAGGGCAGGGGCTGTGCCACAACCCGACCTGCTGGACAGACCTCAGCAGGTCAGAGAAAGAATGGAATAGATCAGAGAAAATAAACAACCTTGAAAAGCAAAACCAACAAATCTCGATTTCTTTGTTCGAAGGGCTGGGGGAAAAAAGACTTTTTAATACCTCAGGGGTCATCTCAACCACAGAAAACCCAAGAGAGGGGTAACTTCTCTTACACAACAGGCCTGACTGTACCTTCAACTTCCCCAGCCTCTCAGGGAGAAATTCAGGTCACTGCTTGATGAAGACTTCTGAAGTTCCCTTATTGCAGTTGTCATTTCTGCTGTGCTGGGAGCTGGCGAGCCCTGGGCCGTGGGAATTGGGAGGCACAAACCAAAGGAGCCGCCCAGCCCTTGATGAGCCTGGGCTCCTAAATCACCCAGCCCCATCTGGAGGGAGAGTTTATCCCGCTGGATCTGGGTTTGGCAGGCTCAGAGCAGTGTGAGTGCATCCCTGTCTGGCTGGGAACTGTCCTGCTCCATGGGGATCATCCCAGATCTCTTCCCACCTCTCCCTGGAGCAGGATTTGCTCCCCGTGCCCAGGTACAGCTCCAGAACTCCCACATCCACCTTTCCCCGCAGTGATTTCTGCCCTGGGAGGATGTTTACCTTCCCCAGCCGCCTTTTCCTTACATTTAAACAGAAATGTTTCCTTCTCTAAACAGTTTACATTCCCGACTCCAGAGCTATCCCGCTTGCCAAAGCCACCAGTATTTGTCTCACTTTAAATGCATTTATATGCTAATGCAGACAGGCTCTCCAGCTCGCAGAGAAATTAGTCCTTTCTTGCTGGATTTACAAACTAGAGCCATCAAACATCCTCAGGATTTATCTGTGTTAATCAAAGCCTCTCTTCCGCCCGGTGCAGGTGTGATGTGGCCGTTCCTGGTGATAAACCAGGCTCACAGCCCTGGATTATCTGTCCAGGCTTGACAAATCGGTGCCACGTTTGGGGAAGGAGGAGGAGGAGAGGGGAGGAAGGAAATGTAATTTCGAGGATACAGTTCTGTGTGTGTGGCTGGGCAGCGTTTCTCCCTGTTTTATTGCCTTGGGGATCATCTCACAGCTTCAGGCATTACCTGATTACAATCTGCAGAGGTATGGAGAGCTTCCCCAAGGTCAGGCAGCCTCTCCTGCTGTGGAATCCCTGATTCCCAGAGCCATTCCAGCGGGACAGACTCATCTCCCTCTCCAGGGGGAGCCCAGGTGATGCTCCCACCCCAGTGATGCTCCCACCTCTCTGCAGAGGGCGTGGGGAGCTCTGAGCTCCCTGGGACCCCTCACACTGAATCCTTCCATGCATTCAGGATTCATCTCAGGTGCCTGTTGCTCATTTTGTTTTCTTCTGGCCCAGTCCAGCAGGACAGACTTATCCCTCTCTCCAGGGGGAGCCCAGGCGATGCTCCCACCCCAGTGATGCTCCCACCACTCTGCAGAGGGCATGTGTCACAGACATCTTTTATGGAAAATCTTTTCCTTAGGATTTTTCCTCCTGAGAGGCCTCAGGAACAAAATGCAAACAATTATTATCTGCTGCTGTGGAATGCAACAGGTACAGCTGTGATTGGTCTCACGTGGTTGTTTCTAATTAATGGCCAATCACAGTCAGCTGGCTCGGACAGAGAGGCCAAGCCACAAACCTTTGTTATTATTCTTTCCTATTCTATTCTTAGCCAGCCTTCTGATGAAATCCTTTCTTCTATTCTTTCAGTATAGTTTTAATGCAATATATATCATAAAATAATACATCAGCCTTCTGAAACATGGAGTCAGATCCTCATCTCTTCCCTCATCCTCAGACCCCTGTGAGCATGGTCACAGGCATGGGGAGCTCTGAGCTCCCTGGGACCCCCCCACTGGATCCTTCCATGCATTCAGGATTTATCTCAGGTGCCTGTTGCCCATTTTGGTCTCTTCTGGCCCCGTTCTCACACCTCTGACAGCTCCACACAATTCCCAGTTCCTCACTGCTGTCAGGAGAGCTGGAAACCCCCCAGGCCTCTGTTAGACAATGCTTAAAAACAATGATAAAACTGGATGAAAAGGATGTACCTGGAATGGTTTTCTGTGGAAAACTGATAAATCAACAGCAAAAAAAGCTTTTGCTTTAACATCTATGTTCTGTTTAACTTTTTGTTTAAACCTTTACAACATTTTGCTTACAAAATCCCCAAATCTTTCATTTTTACTTCACTGCTCTGTATTAAGATCATAATGTAATGGATACCCAAGAAGAGGATTAATTGTTGAGTTATAACACAGTAACAGACACTGGTTTTCTGTCTAGATTTGGGACAAAACCTCAGAACTTCTCATACAATGGAAACTCCATTTTCCATCCAGCTGTAACAGTAACCCCAATGCACCGAGATTAATCTGGAGAGGAGGATAGAAAACATCCAATCACTCACTCATAAGATTTAAGGAACAATGTCATCCCCAAACCACCTTTCTTCCTTTCAAGTTTTCAAGCATGAAAACTGACACTGGAAGGGAGAAAATTTAGGCTCGGAGCAGACAAGTTGGACAAGTTGCCAAATCATCCAGGGCCCGCTCAAGTTCAGCCTCGTTCTTCTGGAAAATAATGATGGAAAATTCATTTGAGTATCGTGTGCAGCTTTGCTGGGGTGGAGGAGGGAAAGGGGCAAATTTAATTCCAAACTGCCCTCAAACGGATGCGGAATGTAAACTTTCGCTGCATTTCTGTCAGACTTAATGGATTTCACTTATGGGAACTATAATAAACAGCTCATTACAGAGTCAGCTGTGGGAGCATTGGGAGCCCAGCAGAGCCATTTGTTTTCCAAGGCAGATTTGGTCTAAAGGGGGTGGAC
The DNA here is from genome assembly GCA_009764595.1 of Geothlypis trichas. Lineage (NCBI taxonomy): Eukaryota > Metazoa > Chordata > Aves > Passeriformes > Parulidae > Geothlypis > Geothlypis trichas. Next base: position 1,906,769 of record CM019928.1, read on the forward strand.
AGAATAATCCAGTGTTTGAAGTGTGGGGATCAAAGCTTGAGGGACTGGCAGGGTGGGATTTGGGGTCTGTAGGACACGGGCAGGGTGTGCAGGAGCTCCAGAGCCCAAGTGGCTGCAGCTCCATCCAGTGGGGTGCTGGTGGCTGGTGGCAGTCCTCACACAACAGACTTCCAAAAAGTTGTTGTTATTAAAAATCCCAGCTCCCAGAGTCCTGCTGCTGCCTCAAACCCAACCTCTTTTCTCTACATGTGAGGAACTTCCCATCCTCCATGCTCGCAGGGAAATTGTGAGTCCCAAAAGCCAAAGAAAGCAAGGACACAGAGAGACTTCTCCTCGTTTCCCAGGGTGGAAGGCACTGCCCAGTTGGGGAGAAGCAGGATGGCTCCTGGGGAAGGGAGATGGCTTTGCCCTCCATGCTGCTGCTGCCAGGAGTCATGGGGAAGGTTCAGTTGCTCTAGGACATGGGCATGGTGTGCAGGAGCTCCAGAGCCCAAATGGCTGCAGCTCCAGTGGGGTGGTGATGACTGCTGGACATGGGACAGGCTGTTCTCACACAACAGACTTCCAAAAAGTTGTTGTCATTAAAAATCCCAGCTCCCAGAGTCCTGCTGTTGCCTCAAACCCGACCTCTTGTCTCTACATATGAGGAACTTCCCATCCCTCACACTCACAGGGAAATTGTGAGTCCCAAAAGCCAAAGAAAATGAGGACACAGAGACTTCTCCTTGTTTCCCAGGGTGGAAGGCACTGCCCAGTTTGGGAGAAGCAGGATGGCTCCTGGGGAAGGGAGATGGCTTTGCCCTCCTTGCTGCTGCTGCCAGGAGCCACAGGGAAGGTTCAGTTGCTCTAGGATACAGGCATGATGTGCAGGAGCTCCAGAGCCCAAGTGGCTGCAGCTCCAGTGGGGTGCTGATGACTGCTGGACATGGGACAGGCTGTTCTCACACAACAGACTTCCAAAAAGTTGTTGTCATTAAAAATCCCAGCTCCCAGAGTCCTGCTGCTGCCTCAAACCCGACCTCTTTTCTCTACATATGAGGAACTTCCCATCCTCCATGCTCGCAGGGAAATTGTGAGTCCCAAAAGCCAAAGAAAATGAGGACACAGAGACATTTCTCCTCGTTTCCCAGGGTGGAAGGCACTGCCCAGTTTGGGAGAAGCAGGATGGCTCCTGGGGAAGAGAGATGGCTTTACCCTCCTCACTGAGATCCCAGCCCTCAGCTCCCCACATGTTTATTGAGTTATAAATCCAGTTTTTGATGGGATTCCTCAGAGCTGTTGTGGTGGCTCTGCTGTCCTGGGATGGGGACATTGCCCTGCCATGGTGGGGTCATGGCTCAGCTGGCCGAGTAGGGAAGGTGCCAATGAAATAGAGATTTTTGGTGTTCACTTGAGTTAGCAATGTGAATTAAGCATTTAAATTTTAGCTTGCAGAATTATGTGTTGAATTTTAACCTTTTAACTTAAGAAACCTCTGCCATGGTACAAATGGCATTGGAAAATGCAAATTTCTGGAGCTTCTTGCATAAAGAACAATACCAGAGAAGACCAAGGGATGTCCTTTGTACCATGGCAGAGGTTTCTTAAGTAAAAAGGTTAAAATTCAACACATAATAATAACACAGCTTCTACAAGCTAAAATTTAAATGCTTCATTCACATTGCTAACTCAAGTGAACGCCAGAAATCTCTGTTTCATTGGCGTCTTCCCTACCTGGTGTGAACCAGCTGAGCCACGACCCCACCATGGCAGGGCAATGTCCCCATCCCAGAACAGCAGAGCCACCAAAGCAGCTCTGAGGAACCTCATGGAAGGCTGGATTTATAACTCAATAAACATGTGGGGAGCTGAGGGCTGGGATCCCAGTGCCCTCTCTGAGATAGACGAGCCCCTTTATCTGGGTTTCTTGCATCCCTTGGTCTTCTCTGGTATTGTTCTTCATGCAAGAAGTTCCAGAAATTTGCATTTTCCTATGTCCTTTGTACTTTTTCTTAAGTAAAGAGGTTAAAATTCAACACATAATTCTACAAGTTAAAATTTAAATGCTTAATTCACATTGCTAACTCAAGTGAACACCAAAAATCTCTATTTCATGGGCACCTTCCCTACTCGGCCAGCTGAGCCATGACCCCACCATGGCAGGGCAATGTCCCCATACCAGGACAGCAGAGCCACCACAAGAGCTCTGAGGAGCCCTGTCACAGACTGGATTTATAACTCAATAAACATGTGGGGAGCTGAGGGCTGGGATCCCAGCTCACCCTCCGCAGCGGCTCCTCCTTCCCCGCCGCACATCTGGAGGGAGGCAGCGCCATCAATCTGCTCCTCCGCCCCCGCCGAGCCCCGGGGGAAGCCAGAGGACAGTGGTTTCAAACAGTGGCACTGTCAGAGTGCTCAGCACGCCATAAATCACAGCCAGCATCTTCCCTTTCATGTCCCTGCGCCAGGGACTGGCGGACACCCTTATGTGACCGTGCTCACAGAGATCTCAGGATGAGGGAAGAGAGGAGGATCTGACTCCATGTTTCAGAAGGCTGATTGATTATTTTATGATATATATTATATTGAAACGATACTAAAAGAATAGAAGAAAGGATTTCATCAGAAGGCTGGCTAAGAATGGAAAAAGAAGGAATGATAACAAAGATTTGTGTCTCAGACAGAGAGTCCGAGCCAGCTGACTGTGATTGGCCATTAATGAGAAACAACCAACATGGGCCAATCCCAGATGCACCTGTTGCATTCCACAGCAGCAGATAACCATTGGTTACATTTTGTTCCTGAGGCCTCTCAGCTTCTCAGGAGGACAAATCCTAAGAAAAGGATTTTCCATAAAAGATGTCTGTGACACCCTCAACACTTCCATACCCGTGGAGATGCTCTGCTGGCTGGGGCCCTGCAGATAAATCACTGCTCTGGAGGGGAGAGAGAGGGGCTGGGAGCAGGAGGAGGCTCAGCTTCTGCTGTCCTTGGGCCATTCATGGATGTCACCCCTGTGGCCTCTGGCTGCTTCCTGCAGGCACAAAGCCATGGCTCAGCACAAGTGGACACCACACCTGCACTCAGGGCACTCAGGGCACTTTTTGTCCTCCAAGAAGGAGGTAAAAACAGAGAAAAAAGCAGAGACAAACCCACACTGGTTGGAGGAACAGAGATTTGGAGCTGTAGAGGATCCCTGGAAGTGCTCAAGGCCAGTCTGGACAGGGCTTGGAACAACCTGGGATAGAGGAAGGTGTCCCTGCCCATGGCACTGCATGAGCTGTAAGGTCCATCCCAACCCAGAGCAGTCTGTGGTTGACACCCAGGCCATAGTGTGTGGTTGCTGGGCTTAAACACAAAATACATTGGTTTATTTTCATCCTTGTTGGTATTTTGGATTTGGACAATTGATTTCTTTTCATCCTTGTTGGTATTTCGTATTTGGAGAGAAAACTCCGCCCTCCATTTGACTGAAAGAAGAGGCAATTCTTGTGTCAGATCTGAGGTTTCACCCACTCTCATTTGATGCTGGCCTCCAACTCCTGTGGTGGGTTTTAAACACAAAATACATTGGTTTATTTTCATCCTTGTTGGTATTTCGGATTTGGACAAATGGAGAGAAAACTCCGCCCTCCATTTGACTGAAGGAAGAATCAATTCTTGTGTCAGATCTGAGGTTTCAGCCACTCTCATTTGATGCTGGCCTCCAGCTCCTGTGGTGGGTTTTTAGCCACATCTAGAGATGGTAAAAGACATGTTGGGAGAGGTACAGAGGATTGTTTCTTCAATTTTTCCTATTAATAGTGCCAAGAAAAATAAAAATCCCTGTAAATTCAGTCTAGAAACAATCCTGGTTAATAACCCTGCAATAAACCCTGAGACTTGTACGTGCCATTGCAGTTGTTGTTGTTGTTGTGGACCCTTTGAAATCTCTGTTTTCCTTGCTGGAAAAATGATCTCCACTGTGTGATGACCCTAAAAATTTAGCAGTTCTGGGAGATGACAGAAGAATTGAGAGCTTGGGGAAAGATAATTACTGCAGTAAGACCAGATTAGCCGGTTTTGAGTTTTATTCCTGAAGATGCTGTTGATGTTTGACCAGGTTTTTTTTGAGGTCAGCCTCGTAACTTCTCATCCCGTAATTATTCTAACATTTGTTAAACCAGTGAGTGTTATTAATCAGAGCTAACGAGGCAGTGGAACAGACACAGGTCACGGCGTGCTTCTGTGTTTCCATGGGTGTTTCTGTGGCCAAGTGCTGCTGGAGCCACTTTGGAGTGTTGAAGAGGAGAAATAACCCAAAAAACTCCACTGAGGAACCTCCTCTGCTCTGAGGGGAGCAGATCCCTGGGGTGTCCTGGAGCAGAGGGGAAGCAGCACCCAGCCCAGGGTGGTTTGCTCTGTCTGTGATGGTTCTGTGCTGATCTGGAGCCATTCCTGAACCTGCTCCAGTTTCACAGCATCCCCTCCTTTCCAGAAGTACTTTCAGGAATGATGCTCTGCTCTGCTGTCAGGGTGACACTCCTGGGGTGTCCTGGAGCAGGGGGAAAGCAGCACCCAGCCCAAGGAAGAGCTGCAGGAGGTTTTCTCCGTCTGTGATGGTTCTGTGCTGATCTGGAGCCGTTCCTGAATCTGCACCAGTTTCACAGCATCCTCTCCTTCCCAGAAGTACTTTGAAGAACGATGCTCTGCTCTGCTCTGCTCTGCTGCGAGACTCAAACCATTTTAAATATTAATTAAGTCTCTCAGCTCTGGTGTACAATAGCTGGTTACTATTTGAGTTAAAGAGCTAAAAACGAAGCTCTGCTGACAGCAGCAGTGTGGGAGATCGGAGCCAGGGGCAGGAGCAGCGATCGCGGGAAGTGCCCGGAGCAGCAGAACCCGGGGCACCGCGGCTCCTCACACCCTCCAGTGCCAGGGCCCAGCACATCCCTCTGGCTGTCCTGAGCAGCCCAGACCCTGCCAGGGGGCTCAGAGACCCTGGCACAGAGCCCAAGATGCCCCTGTGGTTTTGATTATGACCCTCAGAGCAAGTTACCAACTTTGTATGAAGATCAGCAAGCCACAACAGTTAAGTAGAATAATAGTGAAGTTATCACGGGGTGGAAAAGTAGATTTTAGGGGTTTTGGTATGGGGGTTCAGGAGGGCAGGATGGAGGGAACTGGGTGTGTCCAGACTTTCTCCTTCTTCTTCTTCTTGGCCTCCATCTTCTGCTGAGATGGTGGCACTTTTGGATTGGTTTAGAGTAGAAGCTCACTGTCTAACATAGGTAATAGGTATTGGAAAGTAACTGTAAATATTGTACACATAGTTTTTAGTATAAAGACATAACCCAGCCCGGGGGGCAGGCAGAGTGCCTGGAACTGTCCTGCTGGATGAACCTCGGCAGGGCAGGTGAAAATTTTTTACAGATAAGATACAATAAACAACCTTGAGACTGAGAAATGAAGAGCTCTGACTCCTTCTTCAAGTGCCGGGCTGGGAAAAGAGACTTTCCAACTTTTCTCAGGGTCACTCTGACCAGCAGAGATCCCGACACTCCAGCCCCGGCGCTGAGCTCCATCCCCAGGCTCTCCAGCTCCGTGGTGCGGGATTTTCCCTCAGATGAGGTTTCTGAGCTCCTGCTCGCGGTTCCTGCCGAGGGAGGGGTTCCCATCCCGGCCGGAGCCGGGCGCATCCCTCCCTGCATCCCTCCCTGCATCCCTCCCTGCATCCCGCCCCGCATCCCTCCCTGCATCCCTCCCCACATCCCTCCCTGCATCCCTCCCTGCATCCCTCCCTGCATCCCTCCCTGCATCCCTCCCTGCATCCCACCCTGCATCCCTCCCTGCATCCCACCCTGCATCCCACCCTGCATCCCTCCCTGCATCCCTCCCTGCATCCCTCCCAGCATCCCGAGGGATGCTCGGCATATCCAGGGTGGCACCGCTGGAACAGCGAGGAGCTGCCGGGCCGGGAGCTGAGCCCGCTAGTGGCAGCACGAAGGAAGGAGCCCCGAGGCAGAGGAAGGCAGCGCTGCGAGCTCCGAGCTCCTCCTCGCCGGCAGCAGCGCCCAGCTGGCTGCGTGCGAGCCGAGTCTGATGTTCGAGGGCTCTCTCGGGCGGAATATATTTCCCTTCTTTGTAGCTGGCTGTAACTCACCTCCCTGCAAAGCTCTCTGCCAATACAGCGTTTGCTGATGTATAGCTACAGCCATTTTCCCTGTTTCCCTTACTCTGTCTCCGTATAGAATAATATGCGATTAATTGATTTTCTGTCGCTCTTTTAGTACGGAAAATTAATTTTGGAGCAACCTTGTTTTCTCAGGGTATGAATTCTCTACATGCAGAGTAATTCCACTCCTACATTATTCATGAGAGAAAATAGTGATGGAGTGTGTAACTGAGGCAGCCCCAAGGCCACAAACTGATAGTCTGCTTTACTGATACAACAATATTCCACTGATGCTTCTAAATAATTCACGGCTACAACTCAATTTGGCACCAGGCACACGGCTCGGGATGTGGCTGGTGCAGGGGGGAGTGGAGGAACCTTGGCAGGACACTCAGGTCCCCAGAGAGAGCCTGGAGCCACCAGGGACATGGGCAGGGAGGGACCCACAGCTCCTGCAGGCACTGGGGGGATTGCAGGCACTTGGAATCACAGCATGAGTAAAAGGCTGAGGGGAGCACGGAGGGACACCTAAAGGACCCAGCTGTGTTTTCTGTAGCTGCAGAGCCTCTCCTGCTCTGACCCCAAAGCATCCCTGCCATGGGCAGGGTCGTGGGCACCAGCACTGCTGAGCTCCTCAGGGATGTGCCTGGAGCTGATTGACTCCTCAAGGCCCTGCCAGGGGTGTTACAGAGGAGAAATAACCCAAAAGTGTTAGAGCATTGCCATGTGGATGAAAGGGTTAACAGTGGCTGAGGGGCTGTGGGGGGCAGAGGCTGAGCATCACCCTATTGTGGATATTTTTACCCTGAAAAGGGGGAGAGAATGATGCATCTGACTCCATGTTATCAGGAGGCTAATTAATTACTTTATGATGCTATATTATTCTATATATTATATATATAAAACATATATATTATATATATTATATATATTATATTTTATATATAATATATATTATATATATTATATATAATATAATATAACATGCAATATATTATATATTATATAGTATATAGTATATATTATATAGTATATAGCATATATTATATAGTATATATTATATATTGTATATTGTATATTATATATTGTATATTATATATTATATATTATATATTGTACATTGTATATTGTATATTGTATGTTGTATATTGTATATTGTATATTGTATATTGTATATTATATATTGTATATTATATATTGTATATTATATATTGTATTACACTACATTACATTGCATCTAAACTGAATCTGCCTTGCTTTCCTCTGTGAGGAGAAATGTGGCAACATCCCCCAGCAGCACCCCCGGCCCTGTGTGAGCCGTGGGGCTGCAGGGAGGGTTAATCCTGGGCAGCTCTTTCAGCGTGAGTGGAAAATGGCAGGGCCTTCCCTTCCTCCTCCCCTGCTCTGGCAGCAGGATGGAGTGAGTGAGAACCTTGTCCTGGCACCGGCCTCCTTTTAGATTGATGACTTGTGAGGAGATGCCTCAGTCACATGTTGGGATTTTTTCCCTGTTGAACTGTACCTGGCACCCTGCAGCCATTTATCACGGGCTGCAGATGGAAGGCAGCAGCAGCAGGACCTGCAGGGCCAAGACACACAGGATCCCAGCCAGCCCAGGGAGGGTGGGGATCTTCTGGGGAGTGTGTGCTTGTGTGGGTTTTTTCTTTTTTTTAATCCAAAATGATAAATCTGATTTCTTCAGGATATTGGAACAGCTGCAGCTGACCTGGCTATTTATCTGACAGATCTTCAGGGTGTAAGATAACAGCTCTTAGAGGATGGATGTGGTGTTATAAACTGTCCAGGCACAGAGCATGATTAATGGGATTCACAGAGATAAACATATGGGGAGGAGAGCTCAGGATCTAAGAAAATCCCATCCCTGGAATGGCTGGGAGGCTGTTGATGAGTTGGAGCTCTCACTGAGCTCGATGCTCTGGGTGCCAGCCACCCACCTTGGCCCCTCAGCCTCCCCAGCCCGTGGCAGTTGTGGTTGTTCTGCAGAGCACTGAGGATGTTTGTAGCTGATGTTTGTACCTGACATTTGTACCTGACATTTGTAGCTGATGTTTGTACCTGGTGTTTGTACAAATGTGCCCAGAGCTCTGCCAGCCTGAGAGGCCACTGTCCCACAGTCCCTGCCAGCCTCTTCAGCCTCATCTCAACCAGGCTTTGCTCCTGCAGGACAGGACAGGACAGGACAGGACAGGACAGGACAGGACAGGACAGGACAGGACAGGGGTGCTGCCTCAGCCCTGCAGAAATGAAGCACCCCAGAGCTCCTGCCCACAGCCCCCACATCCCTCAGTGTTGCTCCTTTCCAGCTCTCCAGCTCTGGACCAGGTCCTTTCCAGGACACATGAGCTCCCCTCAGCCAACAGCTTTCCCCCCTCCTCAGGGGAAAAACGAGTTTGGTAAAAGTTGAAAAATCAATCTCTGCTATATTAGCTGGCACAGAAACTCGTGAGGAATTCGGCAAGGCAGCCCCACGACATCCATTTCCCTGTCTGTGGTGCTTTGATGTGGGTTAAGAGGCTCCTCCTGGCCGTCCCTGTGGACCTGTGGTTGTGTTCCTGCTCCGGGCTGGACGAGCAGCTGGGATCCAGGAGCAGGGTGCTGCAGCCTTGGGGACATCAAAGTGCTCTGATGGGGACCCCTGTGCAAAGAGGGGAGAGCAAAAGGACTCAAAAAGCCTTAATGCAGGAATTCTCACCGAGAGGGATGGATCAAATAAACACTGAGATTAATTAATCACTAATGGCATGGACTAAAGGTGACCCTTCAGCATTTACACACTGAAGACAGCGGGGTCAGGATTGCAGAGCATTAATCTTACATTAGCACAACTCCATCCTTGCCAGGAGGGAGGCAGAAATCCCTTTGGTTCATGCAGAGGAAGCTGAAGCTTATTGCTTCCTGCCAGGTCCGCGGCTGCATTTTTATGAAACACCTGCAATGAAAAAAAAAAAAAAAAAAGAAAGAAAAAAGAACATAAACCTGAGAAAATTAAAGAGCTGTCCCAGCAGAACTCAGCAGCCGTGCCCAGCCCTGGGGCCTCTCTGCCTGCTCAGCCCAGCCAGGTGGGGTCACCGGGTATTAATAACCATGGATCAATAACGATGAGCAACTGGGAAAAGGGATTCTGCAATCCTTCCTCTTCCCTGCTTCAGCTGGGGCTGTGTGTGTAAGCCTGGCCCTACAAGCCACCGGGGATGGGCTATAAAAGGTGCTTTCTTTCCCCTCCAAACTCTGCTCTGTAGCGTGCACCAGATGCAGCAGCAACAGCACGAGGCCTCTAACCTCTTTCCAAATGGTAATAAATCCCACAAGACCCCAGCACACTTGTAATTTACAACTCTGCTAAAATGAACATTATTTCAAGCTAAGCGTATTCTCCGAGGTGCGGGGAGGAATGTGGCAGCTTTCCTGCTGACAGCGGAGTTTCTTTTTAAAATGTCATGCATTCACTTTCATTACTTCCAAATAATTGCCCAGAAGATCAGCAAGGAGGGCTGTGAGGTGATTCCACCTCCTCCAAACAGGGCTGGGGAGTTCTGCTGGTGGGCACAGACAGAGGCTGTGCCCTCCCCAAAGCCAGGGTGCTGGAATGGGGAGAGGAACCCTATGGAGGGGCTTGACAGCTGGCCTGCAAGCAAAGCTGAGTTCATAGGAGAAATAACAATTGGTGATTTTCCAGTGTATCCATAGCAAGGAAGGAGACAGGGCTGTCAGCGTGGAAACAGATTAGAAAAGGTACATGGAGATTTGGGCTCTGTTTGTGCCCTCCAGGGCTCTGTTTGTGCCACTCCAGGGCTTTGTTTGTGCCCTCCATGAGCTCTGTGCCCCTCCAGGGCTCTGTTTGTGCCCTCCAGGGCTCTGTTTGTGCCCTCCATGAGCTCTGTGCCCCTCGAGGGCTTTGTTTGTGCCCTCCATGAGCTCTGTTTGTGCCCTGCATGAGCTCTGTGCCCCTCCAGGGCTCGGTTTGTGCCCTCCAGGGCTTTGTTTGTGCCCTCCATGAGCTCTGTTCGTGCCCTCCATGGGCATCTTACATGCATAAGGAGACGTGTATACATGCCTTATTAAATTTCTGTAAAACTTTTGCCAATTATATTGACGCTAATTGCTCTGTGCCAATGAATATAATAAGTTATTGTGATGTAATTAATGACTTAAATCAGGCTTTGTTAAGAGTATATAAGCTGGAGAATGTGCAAAATAAAAACTTTTTTCTTAAACCCTAATCACGTATGTCACATCTGACCTGACTGTGACAGGTATTGCCATGGAGTAGTTGGTGTGGGTTGGAGGGGACCTTGAAAACCATGGGCAGGGACACCTCCCACCAGAGCAGGTCCATCCCACCTGGCCTTCATTCCCATGAAAATCCATCTAAGAAAGAAAAATGACTTTTTCAGGCCTGACCCTGCCTGCCTGGAGCTCTGGGGAAGGCAGAACCTGCCCAACCTCACTCCAAAGGGGTTGGACGTGACATCCACACGTGATCAGGGTCTAGGAAGAAAAACGTTTTTTATTCTGCCTGTTCTCTAACAGTAACAGAGCCCCTTATATATATATATTTATATAATATATATATTATATATATTATATTTATTATGTTTATTATATTTATTATATTTATTATATTTATTTTTATATTATATTACTCCAATTATATTACTATTACTATATTACTATTTTATAACCATTTTATTACTATTAAACGTTTAAAATTCTAAAGAGAGCCCATGGAGAGCACAAACAGAGCCTTGGAAGGGCACAGTGCCCATGGAAAGCAGAAACAGAGCCCTGGAGGGCACAAACAGAGCCTTGGAGGGCACAGAGCTCATGGAGGGCACACACAGAGCCCATGGAGGGCACAAACAGCTCATGGAGGGCACAAACAGCTCATGGAGGGCACAGAGCTCATGGAGGGCACAGAGCTCATGGAGGGCACACACAGAGCCTTGGAGGGCACAAACAGAGCCCTGAAGGGCACAGAGCTCAAGGAGGGCACAAACAGAGCTCAGGGAGGGCACACACAAAGCCCATGGAGGGCGCACAGAGAACCCATGGAGGGCACAAACAGAGCCCTGGACGGGCACAAGCAGAATCATGGAGGGCACAAACAGAGTCATGGAGGGCACACACAGAGTCATGGAGGGCACAAACAGAGTCATGGAGGGCACAAACAGAGCCCTGGAGGGCACAGAGCTCATGGAGGGCACACACAGAGCTCATGGAGGGCACACACAGAGCCCTGGAGGGCACAAACAGAGTCATGGAGGGCACAAACAGAGCCCTGGAGGGCACAGAGCTCATGGAGGGCACACACAGAGCTCATGGAGGGCACAAACAGAGCCCTGGATGGGCACAAGCAGAATCATGGAGGGCACAAACAGAGTCATGGAGGGCACAAACAGAGCCCTGGAGGGCACAGAGCCCTGGAGGGGCACAGAATCCATGGGGGCACAAACCAAGCCCATCCCTGTGCCCACCGTGGGGCTGGCACTGCTGTCCCAGGGAGGGCACGAAGCCACCAGGGACAGGGCTGTGCTGCCTCCTGCTTCCTCGTGGCCCCTGAGGGGTGTCAGGAGCCCCAGGGAAGGGCCAGGGGAGGCCAGGGCAGAGCAGCCCCCGCCAGGCTCTCACCAAGCTCCAGTGCCTCGTGTCCCCTGCATAAATGCAATTTCCCTGAATGTCAGAGGGAAGCATTACAGATAACACACTGCGTGTGTCTCTGACCCAGTAAGTGCTGAAATCACAGATCTCATTATTCTGACATGATAGAATTCTCTCCCCTCCCTGCTGCAACCCTGCTGCTGTTGTTTTCCAGACTGCAGACATAATTGCCGAAGGTGCAAAGCCTCCGCAGACAAATACGTCTTGCCTGCTTCCCTAAATCTAGCAAAATGCCAGCTCTGTGTGTGCATAAGCAGGAGCCTGAGCTCCCAGCAGGAGCAGTGGGTTCCATCAGGTGCCAGCCCCACCTTTATTGGAATATTTACAAATAAAGCCAGACAGGACATGCCTGAGCTTATCTGGCCCTTGGTGCTGAACCAAACAGCAGCACTGTGGTGTTTCACCCCACACACACTTTGGGCTGGCTGGGTGTGTGGTGTTTGACCCCACAGACACTTTGGGCTGGCTGGGTGTGTGGTGTTCTCTCAGAGTGACCAGGGGTAGGACAGTCGGGATGGACAGAGATGAGAGATCTCTGCAGCCAGGGCTGGAATTTGGGGTTTATTGCAAAGGGCCTGGGTGCAGGGCCCTGCTGGGAGCTGCCAGGCACAGCTCAGAGCAGGCCTGAGAGAAGAGAGGGGGAGAGAGGATGAGAGGGTAAGAGAGTAAAAGGGGTAAAAGCATAGAAAAGTAAGAGAGCAAAGTTCCTGTTACAACACAATAAATCTTCTTCTGTGCTTAATATTCTGATTCTCACTAACCAATCTAGTACAAGATACAAATCCTACAGCATTTCCATGCAGCCTATAAGAATCATTACATTACCATCCTGTGTTACATTTTAAACCCTACAAACTCCTCTTTGGGCCCCTTCTGCCAAGCCGTAGGGTCTGCTCTGACCCTTGGAGCTGTCTGCAAGCAGAGGGTGTTGTTCCATCCAAAGGGGATCACCTTCAGCAGCCACACCATTGTTTTCCAGTTGTTCAGTAACTGAGGGATCTCAAAGCTTGCTTTCATTTCAATCTCACTTATAGTTTCTATATTCTCAAAATCTTTTGCCAGGCAATCATATTGATAAGGCTTTCCTGTTCCATCTTCCCCAACATAGGACAAGGACAGGAGAGGCCCCCAGGCCGTGCCAGGCAGGTGCTGCAGGGCAGGAATGCCACTTAGAGGATGTGCCAGGTGCAGAGTCCCAGCTGAGCCCATCCTGCTCAGAGCTGGGCACGTGGAGAGCACCTGCACTGAGCACGCAGAGCTCAGCAGATGGGCAGGCAGGACAAGGCTGGATGGCCTCCTCAGCTTTCTGCTGTCTCTGTGCAAAGCTCTGACTTTGAGTCTCCCCAGGGAGGAAAATGCAGAGCACAGACACCATCGGGGTCCCCTTCTCCTGTCCCTGTGTCCCCCTGCACCCAGCCTGGCCTCCCCTGTGCCCCAGGGAAGCTCTCCTGGAAGGCTGCTCTGTGCAGAGCAAACCTGGCAGCTGCATCAGCCACTCCAGAGCCTTCCCCCCGCACAATAACCTCTCATTATTTTTTAATGTTGTTGTAACTTTATGGTTTAATCAGTATTTGCAATTTGTTAGTAGTCCAGGCTGCAATAAAATTGTTTTCCAGGTACTGAAACATCCTATCAAGGTTTGTAAAGCAGTGGTTCTTAGTTTATCACGCTCATAAAAAGCACTGGCAACTTGACAGATATAATAACTTTTTTTATCAAGTGTCTAATTTGAGAGGAAATTAAGCCATACATTACATGCCTATCCGAGCTGGAATTGGAAAAAGACCCGGCCACCCCTCTCATCCCACCCTCTCCTGCTCCGAGCTCTGTGCCTCTGCATTCGCTCTGCAGTATCCTCAGCTCTGGGTGTATTTTACAGGGCACTGCACACTTAATAAAAAATTATTTATGTGGCCTGCATTGATGTCACAGCAGTGAAACAATACCTTGCCTCTCCTGCAGCAGAGCCGTGATTTATACGAGTGCCTGGAAAAGCTTCCTCGAAATGCAGTGCAGATGCTCCAGGCCACTGTAGCAGCCTCTCCATGCAGTTTACTCATGGGCTGGGGTTTTTAAATCAGGCAGGTGATGCTGGGGGCTCCCATCCATCCATCCCGGGGTGCCTGGGGCTGGGACTGCTCCTTTCCAGAGCTTGGAAGAATTGTGGGTTTGTGCTGGAATTTTGGGCAGTCGGACAGAATTCCCCCATCCCAAACGCCTGCTCAGAGGAGCCTTGGTGAGTCCAGTGGGGTTGGCTTTGTCCTGACCTTCCTTTGGGAGCTCCTCGTGCTGCTGGCTGGGTTCTGGTCCAGAATGTTCCCTGTCCCACCCCTGGCTGCTCCCTGGCTGCACTCACCCCATGATGGCAACCAAGGGAGAGAACCCAGTTCTCCTTAGGTCTTCAACTGAAGGATTATTTATAATTTTTAATAAATTATAATTTTATAATTTTACTTATTTTCATCTCTATTTATATTCATATTTTATATTTTATATAATTTTAATTTGTAAATAATAATTATTTTACTATTTAATAATTCTATCTATTGTATTATATATAATTATTTATTATAATAATATTAAATTTATTTTATAATTATTATAACTATAAAATTATTTCTATAATCATTATATAATCCTCTTATAATTTTATTTTAATTTTCATTTATTCTATTTTTTACAAATTTTATGTATGATTTTTCATTTGTATAATTTTAATTTTTTTTTCTATTTTAACAACTATAATTTTAGATTCCAGTGCTGATATTCCCCCATACAAGCAGCACCAAAACACCAAAAAACAACTGAACAACTGGCACGGATCACCCAGAGAGCTCTTCCTACCTGCTGGAAGCAGCACCCAGGTTTTGCCCATCTCCTGCAGGTTCTGAGCCCTGCCTGGGACCAGGACGGATTTGTGGGGCCAGGACGGATTTGTGGGGCCAGGATGGATTTGTGGGGCCAGGATGGATTTGTGGGGCCAGGATGGATTTGGGATTTTTGCTGTGAGCCTGCACTCCAAGTCAGATGCCGCCTCCAAGCCGCACACTTTATTTGTTTAAATTTTCATGCTCGCGAATGTCTGTGACACAGGAGACAGGTTTATGGAGAGCGAAAAAAAAATGTTGACAAATGGCCCAGTAATCAACTGGAACATGCAATAAATCATTGGAGTGCCAATAACACTTCCAGGAGGAGTTGCGAAAGGTCATTACGATGCCACCATGTATCATGCAGCGCCAAACAAAGCAAACAGAACATGTTGGGAATAGGATTATGGGAGAAGCATCTGTCAGTTCTAATTAAGAATTAACTGTGGATCCTATATAAAAAGATGTGTGGTTTATTCCTATCTCCCTCCTTTTCCCACTTAGCTCTCCATTTTTTTCCCTCTCCAAAATAAAACTCAATTACTCTAAAAAAAAAAAAAAAAAAGCCCTGTGTCATTTAATCTATTCAACAGCAGGAAAAACAACCCGATGTGACAAAAGAGTGAAGGCTGGCGGGGAGGGCCGGGGCTGTGCTGGCTCCTGAGCTGCTGTGCCCGCCTTGGAGGGATCCCACAAGTCCTTTGAGGTCTGCGGGAGGCAGGGGATGCTCGAACCAGAACAGCCCGGCCCCCCCTCGCTGGAAATGGGGAAGTGCAGAGAGCTCCGAGGCTTCAGCTGCTGAAAAGCTTTTGGCTCTCGATGAAGGAAATGCAAACTGAATAAGTGACAGTAAAATAAAGCAGAGGAGTTAAAGAGAGGAGAGCCAGGAGGGAAGAGGTGCAGGAAACCGAGAGGGGGCCCATTGTCACCACATCTTCCCTCACAGAGGTGGCATCTCCCCACCTCTGTCACAAACCCCTGGGATTTGTCCCCTGGGCTGTCTGAAGGGATTTGTCCCCTCCGGCTGTTCCTCCTTTGGGGCTCACCCCAAGGTGATAGGAGGCACCAGGCTGTTCACCTGCCTGGAGCCCCGTGAGCAGCATCACCTCCCTCACTGCAGGGACCCTCCCTGTGCCTCGGGAACCCCCCCAGCACCTCCTTCCTTCCACCCTTCCCTCTCCTCCTGCAGCTCCCTGCTCTCTCTCCCTCCCCATTAATCTCAGTTGCATCCCATGGGCACCTGGCCCAGGGCTCCAGCTGAGCGGGCTCTGCAAGCACCACGCTTTGCTTTATTATTATTTTTTCCCCCTTTCTTCCTCTCTATATTTCCAGGCCTCATTTCTGCTTAAGTTTGCATTTCTTCTCTTTCTTGCCTTTTTTTTTATTTCCTTTCTGCTGACTGAGACAAGACCGTGTCCTACTTCAACATCCCAGGATTTGTTACAACTTCAAGGTGCAGGTTTATGGCCACAGTTGTCCCGTTTATGGTACAGTTCTTCTTATGGGTTCTAATAAACTTTGTAGCTCCAGGGTGCTCTTAAATCCTGATATGAAAGATAGGGAAGAATCATTATTTAGTCCAACTAAATATAAGATGCTTCACCCTTGAAGGCTGAGGATAATGTTTCTCTCACAGGTGTGGAAGGACCCATAATTCCTGTGTACAGCAAGTGCAGCTGCAGGGGAAAATAATCAATTCTCCCCGTGGAAATAGGTGTGCTCCCACCGTGTGGGATGGGGAGAAGCAATGTGCCAGCTGGGATGGCCCAGGCTTCCTCCAGCCCAGGGAAATAAGGTGAAAACGCAGCAGAAATTGCAGTTAGAGGCGTGTGCTGGGTGAGGAATGCAGGGCAGTGGTGTGGGAAGGGGAATGAGGCACATTCCTGGCAGGAGGAGGCACAGATGGGGGATCCCTGGTGATCTCCGAGGGGGACACGGTGCTCAGGAGGGGCAGAGAACTGCAAATGAACCATTCGAGGTTACTGCAAATGAACCATTCGGGGTCACTGCAAATGAACCATTCAGGGGCACTGCAAATGAACCATTCGGGGTCACTGCAAATGAACCATTCAGGGGCACTCTGGGCTCGGCTCTGTCCCTCCTGGCAAACCCAGGAGCCGCCCTGAGAGGTCGTGGCAGCAGCAACTCACCCCAGAGTGGAACAGCACCCTGCCAGGAAAATTCTCTTTCCTCTCACTGATCCCTTGAACCGGCTGCTCAGATTTTCCGTGCTTCCCACGGGCCTCCAGCCTGGGCAATCCCAGCCTGGGCAATCCCAGCCCTGACAATCCCAGCCCGGACAATCCCAGCCTGGAAAATCTCAGCCTGGGCAATCCCAGCCTGGAAAATCTCAGCCTGGACAATCCCAGCCTGGACAATCCCAGCATGGACAATCCCAGTCTGGACAATCCCAGCATGGACAATCCCAACCTGGACAATCCCAGTCTGGACAATCCCAACCTGAACAATCCCAGCCCTGACAACCCCAGCCCTGACAACCCCAGCCTGGGCAATCCCAGCCTGGACGGTCCCATCCTGGACAATCCCAGCCTGGACAATCCCAGCCTGGATAATCCCACCATGGATAATCCTACCATGGATAATCCTACCATGGACAATCCCAGCAGGGACAATCCCAGGCCGGATAATCCCAGTCCAGACAATCCCAGCCTGGACAATCCTACTCTAGACAATCCCAGCCTGGACAATCCCAGCCTGGAAAATCTCAGTCTGACCTGGAGCCCCTCCCAGCAGCCAAATACCACAAGGCAGTGCTGTCCCCAGAAAGCAGTGCTGTCCCCAGAAGGCAGTGCTGTCACCATTAGATCGTGCTCACCAGTGTAATAAATTTGGTTTAAAGCCATGGAAAAGGCAGGCCACAGCACAAGACATTCAGGTTTATGCATGGATTTTTTCAGGATGTATTTCCCTGAGCTCTAGGTGTCCTTATGCTCAGTACAACACATCCCAAATGCCACCCTACCAGCAGCTGTGGAGTGCAGGGTGGTAGGCAGGGCACCAGAGGGTCAAGGACAGCCTGTGCCCCCAGGCTGAGCCCTGCTGGGAGCAGTGGGACCCTCCCAAACGTGCCCTTCCAGCAGCCTCTGCCCATTTATCCTCCTCCTCAGCAGATGTTCAAGGCTCAGCACTCACACGGAGGAACTTCCAGCACAAACCATCTGGAAGAGAAAACAGCAAACTCTCAGCAGGCCATTTCCCTGCTCTGCTGCTCTGTCCCTGATCCCAAAGTCACCGGGAAGGGCTGTTCTGGTGTGACAGTGTTCACAGGGGTCTGAGGATGAGGGAAGAGATGAGGATCTCACTCCATGTTTCAGAGGGCTTGATTTATTATTTTATTACAGATATTACATTAAAACTGTACTAAAACAATGGAAGAAAGGATTTCATCAGAAGGATGGCTAA
Organism: Geothlypis trichas; assembly: GCA_009764595.1. Taxonomy (NCBI): domain Eukaryota; kingdom Metazoa; phylum Chordata; class Aves; order Passeriformes; family Parulidae; genus Geothlypis; species Geothlypis trichas. Next base: position 1,924,874 of record CM019928.1, read on the forward strand.
GAATAGAAAAAGAAGAAATGATAACAAAAGCTTGTGTGTCGAACAGAGAGTCTGAGCCTGCTGACTGTGATTGGCCATTAATTAGAAACAACCACAGGAGACCAATCCCAGATGCACCTGTTGCATTCCACAGCAGCAGATAACCATTGTTTGTCATTTCCTCTGAGGCTTCTCAGCTTCTCAGGAGGGAAACTCCTAAGGAAAGGATTTTTCATAAAAGATGTCTGTGACTTTCTGGCCTCCAGCAGGTCCCAGTACACCCAGGGTCATTCCCATCACTGCTAACAGCCATAACAGCTGCTGGGTTTTGTAGGACTTTCTGTTACCCCTGCTGGCCCTGAGAGCTCAGCTGTGGGCTGTGAGCCCCGCTGCTGGCACTTGGGATTTGCTGCTGGAGGGAGGGAGATGGACAGGAACAGCTGAGGTGGGAAATGTGCATTGCCCTGGAGCACAGTGGAACTCAGGCTGTGGGTCAGAACTGCAGTGCAAAGAGGCGTGGGTCCTGCTGCAGCGTGTGTGGGGTGATCAGACAGGGGTCCTGTGGGTGCCTCCCTTCCCTTTGGCCTTTTCGGGATCTCTCTGCTCTCTGCCCTTCCCGGGGAGCTCCTGCAGAGTGCAGGAAATGGGGCAGGGAAAGCCGAGTCATCCATCCCCGCGCTGTGTTTTCCCGAGGAGCAAAGTGTGACTGTCAGGTTTACAAAAGATTGTTTGTGTTCAGTGGCGTGAAATGGGGGAGCGAGTGCGCGGGAGCGGGGGCTGACAGCGCCGCATCCGTCCTCCCTGCATCCATCCTCGCTGCTCGCTGCATCCATCCTCATCCTCCGGCCGCATCCATCCTCGCTGCTCGCTGCATCCATCGTCATCCTCCGGCCGCATCCATCCTGGCTGCTCGCTGCATCCATCCTCATCCTCTGGCCGTATCCATCCTCCCTGCTCGCTGCATCCATCGTCATCCTCCAGCCGTATCCATCCTCCCTGCTCGCTGCATCCATCCTCCAGCCCTATCCATCCTCCACGCTGCGGCGGCCAGAGCGCCGGGCCCGCTGACAGGGGCCATAAATCACCGCTGGGAGATGCTGTACCTACAGCTTACACCGCTCCCCGTGACAAACACACAATAATCCACACAGCGCAGCACTTTTTCCTCCCCTCTCTCTCTCCATCCGCCCGCTGGTGCTCAAGTGACGACAAGAGGAAAGCTGGAAAGCCTGGATGTGTCCTGCGGGAGCGCGGCGAGGAGGAGCGGGGCTGGCACAGCTCCGTGTCATAGCGGAGCTTGATGAGGGACCAGGGTGGCAGGGACACCTTGGCAGAGGCCACAGCAGGGCCTGGACAGGAGGGGTCCCCTTCCCAAGTGGTGATTTTCACTCGCCACAGCCCAAGGAGGATGGGGCTGGGGTGGGTGGGATGGGGCTGGGATGGGGATGGGGATGAAGTGTGTAGGATGAAGGTGGGGCGGGTGGGATGGGGATGGAGTGGGTGGGATGGAGCTGGGATGGGTGGGATGGGGATGGAGTGGGTAGGATGGAGCTGGGATGGGTGGGATGGAGCTCGGATGGGTGGGATGGGGCTGGAGCAAGTGGGATGGAGCAGGGATGTGTGGGATGGAGCTGGGGCAGTTGGGATGGGGCAGGAGTGGGTGGGATGGAGCAGGGGCGGGTGGGATGGGGCTGGAGTGGATGATACGGAGCTCAGGTGGGTGGGATGGGGCTGGAGTGGATGATACGGAGCTCAGGTGGGTGAGATGGGGCTGGGATAGATGGGATGGAGCTGGGGTGGGTAGGATGGAGCTGGGGTGAGTAGGATGGAGCTCTTGTGGGTAGGATGGAGCTGGAGTGGGTAGGATGGAGCTGGGGTGGGTAGGATGGAGCTCTAGTGAGTGGGATGGAGCTGGAGTGGATCGGATGGCGCCAGGGAGTGATGCCATCCCCAGGCTCTGCAGTGTCCTGGGGATGCCAGGGCTCCGTGGTTCCTGCAGCCCAGACAAACCTTTCTGAGCCATTTTCTGCCCACCCAGGGTCCATGAGAGCTGGAGAGGTGACCCCACTGTGGGCACAGAGCCCTGGGGGAGCCCTGAGCTCCCTCTCCTGTGAAACCTCTTGGGGCACAGAGGTGCCAGCCCGGCCACCTCACCCAGGCGCCCTCCTGGCACCTGGAAGTGGAAACTATCCCCAAAGACGGAGAAGGAAAGGCAGGAGGCAGCAGTGCTGCCACCACCCTGGGCTGTGATTTGTGAGGGAACAGGAAGGAGAGAGGCCTATCTGGTTGGACAACCCTTAAATCAATGTATCCTAATTAACAAAAGATCTAATTCATCAAAGTGACAGCAACTCTATTTATATCACCTCCTTCCATGGGGGCTGCTGGGGGTTTAGGCTTGGGGATTTTTCTCCCTTCCCTTTTCTGACAGCTTTATCTTTCCCACACACATTTTAATTTTCCCTTTCTGGGGGAGAAGGACTGATAGTGAAGCTTTCCTTGGGAATATGGACATTTAATTGACATTTTCTGCCTCACCCCCAAAATAGCGGGATATGTGGGGGGAGCTGGGAAGGAGAGGTTATCTTAGGGAGGTGCAGGTCTGATTTGGAGGGGGAAGAAACTGCTGACAGGTGAGCAGGGTGGGGGTTGCAAAATGTGGTCAGATCCTGCAAGCTGGGACTGTGCTCTGAAAATACCCCCAGCAGGAACCGTGGTCATACAGGGATTTTGGCTTTCGCTTGGAAAAGCAAACCCTGAGAGCTTGACAACGCGCTGGCTGACACCTTAAATCTTGAAGTGCATAAAAAGAAACCCAACTGTTTTGTTTTGTTTTAATATCTGGAACCTCGTGGTTTGGGGGCCGGGAGCGCGGGAGGCGGAATTGCCGTATAAATACCGAGGCCCGTGGCAGAGCAGAATTGCTCTGCTGCTCTCAGCGGGCTCAGGCTCGGGAGGAGCCAGGCTGGGACGTGATATAGGAACACAAAAATAGTAATAATAGTAATGAATCCCCGCTCAGCCACTCCTCCCACGGCAGAGCAGGAGCAGCAAGCCAAGCTGCAGAACGCAAACCGTGCGAAGAGGAGGCTCGGGGTAAAAAATTGACAAATCGAACCGAACCGAACCAAACCCAAACCAAACCAAACCAAGGCACAGCAACCCTGCTCTGAATCACAGCGTGCTCAGAGCACACAAAACAGGAGATGAAAGGGCCATAAAATGGAGCCGTGGCTGGCGGCTGCAGCAGCTCATCCATCCTGGAGAGCCGGGTACCTGCGCCTCGCGGAGCCTCAACTTCTGATGAACCAACGCGCTGCCGAGCGCATTTATATGCAAAGGCGTGTAATATGTCCCCTGTATCTAATTATCTGTCAACCTGAGGCAGTTTGTTTTCCAAATCGGCCTCTCGGCTGTGACTTTATGAGGTCGTAAAGAAAACGGTGCCACTCTCGCACCGGAGCGCCGGGAGAGCCTGGATCAACAAATTACCATCTTTAATGGTGTCTGCTCTGAGAGCTCTGCCCTCCAGCGTGGCCCAGCACAAAGAGACCTGGCATGGGCAGCCCCAGAGCCTGGGCAGCCCCAAATCCAGCCCCAGGGAATCCACACGGTCCCCAGTGCTGGATGGGACAGGGAGGGCAGGAATGACCCCCGCAGGAGTGACCCCCCTGTCTCCACATTTCTGTTCACAGAGAAAAGCAAGGCACAATTCTTCCTGCGTTTCACATCCTCTGTACCTCAGAGAAAGGAAAAAACAGTTCTTATCTCATTTACTGCTCCTGTGGTTGGTTGTTCACCAGTGGAATTCGTGGTGGAAGATTGTTTGCCTGAAGGGAATTGATCACTGGATTTTGGTGAGAGTGTTTTGATTCACTGACCAATTTAATCCAGGTGTGTGTGTGTTGGGACTGTTGGGACAGTCACGAGATTCTGTGCAGTTTGTGGGAATCCATAAAATCAGAGGGTTTTGGGAAAGCTGCAAAAGCAGTTGAGTGCTTGGCAGATTCAGTTTAGATGTAATGTAAACTATTCTACACTATATTACAACAGTAAATATTGTAAATTGTAAATTATGTAAATAGTAAATATTTATGTAAATAGTAAATATACTATTACTATTTACTATTATGTAAATAGTAAATATACAATAATAAATATTGTAAATAGTAAATGTGTAAATTATTCTATACTATATTACAATATAGTGTAATATAGTATAGAATAATTTAGTATAATGAACTAATTAATTAGCCTTCTGATAAGATGGAGTCCTCCTCATCCGGGGCAAAAATATCCACTATAACCCTCGTGCTGCCCCTGCTGCCCCTCGCCCTCCTCTGGCCCCACAGACACATCCCAAAGTTTGGCAGGAGCTGGTGAACTTGGCTGGGAGAGCAGCACCACCAAGCCACAGATTCCTCTGCCCACGCTGCTGCTGTGATTAATGATGGAAAGGAATTAAAAAGAAGGAGAGGAAAAAAAAAAAAACAAGAAAAAAGAACGAGGGAGAGGGGAGGGGAGCGGGTCAACAGCTGAGTGCAAGGCAAGTCGCTAGACAGGGAGTAATTAAGATACTTGGGTAAATATGATTAATAAGCTCAAACTGGCAGGGTGTGCAGTAAACAAGGGCTAACCAGATGGTACCCTTTCCTTTCTGACAATGCTGCAAGCTTTGTAAAAATAGGAAGGAAGGCTCTGGATCCTCCCAGAGAGCTCGGGAGGAGGGAGGATTCAGCACAGGGCCAGGGCAGTGAATCACCTGATAGGAATGAGAGACATTTCCCCCTTCCATCACATCCCGGCCAGGGACTGGGAAAACACCAACACATGGACCAAGCACAGGGCTGAGCCCTGAGCTGGGAGCTGCTGGGAGCTGCTGGGAGGGCACTGGTGAGCACCTCCATGGCCAGGGGGTCGTGCCTGGCCAGGGCTGGTCAGAAATTTCTCCCCAAAACACTTCCCTGTCAGGAGATGCCATTTCACCAAAGGTGAAACATTTGAGGAAATGCGCCGATTTTGATGAAATTGCATTTGGAAAGAAAAATCAAAGGAGAAAATCATTTCGATAAGGCCAAAGCATTTGAGTGTGACCTTTCAGGAATTAAATGGCATAGGGGGTTTTTTTCCATTTCTAAAAGCATTTTGTTTCAATGTTATATATATAGAAATATATCTGTAAGAACTGCTGAAGCCAGAATGAAATGTTGTGATTATCCCAACATGTGATGATACATTTCCCCCAGTGCAATACTACATGAAATTAAGCCCAAATATCCTTCTGCTCTGAAACCTGGAACGTCAGAGCAGCAGGACAATGTGTTCAGCTCTCAGAACTATCCGTTTGCACTGGACTATTTATTCTCCAGCACTTTGGAAACAAAAAATTTGCCAAGTAGCCCCAGGTATTAATGATTGACTAAATCATCACTTGACTTTTGGCTTCCTCGGGACAAGGATTCTCCTTTTTTTCCCAGCTGCAAAGTTCCCAGTGATAATGAGAACAGCAAATGTTTTGTCTCCACAGGAGATGAGCAGAACACAGGGCGTGGGAGGAACTCTCGGGTTCCTGGAGATGGCTCCAGCTTCCCCCAGCGCTGCTTTTCCCACATTTCACTCTTTTCACCACAGGTGAGCTGTCTCAGTGCTGCAGTGAACTTCTCCTCAGCTAATCCGAGGTCACTTCTGGTGTGTGGCTGCCAGGGCAGGGGATGATGCCACATTTGTCACGCCAGTGCAGGGCTGGGAGGGCCTGTGGATGCTTCCAGTGTGAAAAATGCAGTGAGATTTGTTGGGAGGCTGCAGGAATAGCCCGTGGCTCAAGGTAGGTGGGGTAGGGATTAAAGATAAAGAAGAAATTTCAGCTCATTGGCAGGACACATATTTTTCCAATAGAAAAGCAAATGGGGGAACCCTTAAATAAATTGACTCTATAAAAACGTCCCTTTGTATTACCGCCTCACCTTTCAGGGGGAAAACACCAAGGTTTATTCTCATGGATCCAGAATAAAAATATCAGGGCTGCTTTGTAATTTCCCAGAGCCACTGAGCAGTCCAGAGCTATTTAAAACCCACAGGCCCCCCTCAGCACCCAGGAGCAGCTGCCATGGAATTACAAGTCCTCGTCACAAGTGAGGAGAAACAAGTTGTGGCATTTAGGAAAGGTCTGCAAAAATAGGTGTCAGACCTTAACTAATAGTGATTGTCCTTCCATTCTGCCGTAATTTACATTTAATTCACACATTTCATTTCCATTTAAAATATGATTACAGTGTTTTGAAGCACATCTCACCTGTCCCCTCCGATTAGGGCGGGATGGAAATAACACGGAGCAGCAGGAGCCAGGCTGGGCTGGGCTGCAGGATGGGAAGCACACGCTGCTTCCAAAAGCAGGAGCACTTCCAAAAACACCTCCTGAGCAGGGGCAGAGGGGGCAGACAGACAGACAGACACAGCCCTGCCCCACCTTCCTGCTGCTCCCACGGGGTTTGAGGGTTTCACACCTTCCAGCAGCTCCAAGTCCCATCCAGGGATGGATGGGGCAGCCAGGCCCTCTCCACCCTCACAAGAGACAATTCCCCTCCTCCTGCCCAGGCCTTCCAGAGGGGTTTTTTTTTGAGCACAAAAAGTCCTGGCTCAGAAATAAATCAGGCAGGCCCTCTCCAGCCCGTGCTCAGCCCGCCCCCAGAGCAGGAAGGCGCTGATTAATATCTGCTACGTGTAGGGGAAAACAACAACCCCGTAAACAGTATTATTAACCCATGGGCTGGCAATAAATCAGTGTGAGAAGGTGACCTCAGCAATGCTGGAGTAATCCTGTGTGTCAGGGTAAATTTATGAGGCCAATTTTATTGGCCTGTATGACCCAGGCTCCTTGGAGATGTCTCAGTAACAAATCCAATCCATATCATTTATTAGCTTTGCACAGTGTCAGCTCGGAGCACGGGAGGGATCCCATTAAATCCTATTGCTCCCTCTGCCAACCGTGGGCACAAATAAGCTGTGGGATAATTGTTGGCTGCCAGGAGCCCCCATTGAGGGAATCTACTCTCCATCCCTGCAGCTTCCCAGGCTGGAAACTCCTGCAGCTTTCCAGGCTGGAAGTGCCAGGGTTGGGTTTGGCCATTGGGTCCTTGCCCTCCCTCGCCTGTGCTGGGCTGGCCATGGGACAGAGGTGACAGAGGTGGGGACAGAGGTCTCCTCCTTGGCCTCCCAGGTGTTGGATGAGGCTCTGGTGGCCCTGGGAGCTGCTGCTGGGCCAGGGAAGGCGCAGGGTCCCAGCTGAAGGGGTCTTTGAACAGATCTCTGGTGGGCAAAGGGCACAGGAAGGGATTTCAGAGCTGTTGGTGGCTGAAACTCCTGCAGCTTCCCAGGCTGGAAGTTTCAGAGTTGGGTTTGACCATCAGGTCTTTGCCCTCCTTCACCTGGCCATGGGACAGAGGTGACAGAAGCGGGGACAGAGGTCTCCTCCTTGACCTCCCAGGTGTTGGATGAGGCTCTGGTGGCCCTGGGAGCTGCTGCTGGGCCAGGGAAGGTGCAGGGTCCCAGCTGAAGGGGTCTTTGAACAGATCTCTGGTGGGCAAGGGGGACACAAAGATATTTCAGAGCTGTTGGTGGCTGAAACTCCTCCCTCCAGGAGGGAAGGGATGCTCTGGCTGGGTCCTGCAGGCAGTGGCCAAAAATCCTCTGTTTGGGGGCACTTCGGGACCTGGTGGTGACGTGAGTGTGGCTCCAAGAGCCCCGCTGGTGACAGGAGCAGTTGTGCCTTGGCAGCAGCACCTCTGGGTCTGGTCCCTGTTGGCCAAGCAGGGCCTGGTGGAGCAGTTTGAGGCTGTTTGACTGTCCCTGTCATCATAAGGTTTACGGATGGTTAATTTATTCTTTATAGCACAGTCATTGATGGCTGTTAAATCACAAATGAGAGCCAATAAAGGGTGAATTGCAGCTGAAATTACACTGTTTATATGACAGCAGAGTGCTGGCTAAAAGATTCATATGCCGCTGATGAAGTACGTTATAAATTTTAATTACCATAGTTTGTACAAATGACATGTTTGAAATGCTATTGAGTAATGTGACCCTGATAATGAAACTATAAAATAAATCATTAACTTTCTGAATGAGCTTTTTTATTTCCATGCTACATGAAGTAAACTTTCCAATTTATTCCGTTGCAGTCTTCTTCTGAAAAAAAAGTGCAGAGAGAAGAGTCACAAACCTCCCCTCCACTCTGAGGGACTCTGACAAGCAAAGCAGAGGAGGGATGAGTGGGACCATGCTGGATAGGATGCCAGAAGAGTGGCCAAAGCCCAGCAAAGCCCCCAGAGTGCCTGGTTAATGCAGGATGATGCCGTGCTCCTGCAGCTCCAGCCAGCTTAGCTGAGGGAGCGCAGAGATAAGAGCAGGGCTTGAGAAGCAGCTCCAAAGAGCCATAAAAACCACAGGCACAGAAGAGAGAAAATCTCCATTAAAGCCAGGCTGTGATTATGACTGGCTGGCTGGCCAGGGCTCTGCAGCCTGAGCTGCTGGACAGGGCCCTGCTCTCCCCAGGGAGCTTTGGAGCCAGAGCCACAATCCCTGGGCCCTGCTGGTTCCACCCAGCAGCTGAGAGAATTCCCTGGATGGCAGAGAGCAGCTGAGCTGCAGCCAGGGGGGATTTCTCAGGAGCATCCCCAGGAAAGGCAGCACAGGCTGGGCACTCACTGACCGTGGGTCTTGCTCTGCTCAGCCAGACAAGGGGAGGTTCTGAACCCTCTGCAAGGCACTGGAATCAGGATTTTACCTTCTTATATTGCCATGTGTTGTTTTTCAAGGGATACAGGGCATGAAACAAGATGGCAGCGTGTTGGGGAAGATGAAACAGGAAAGCCTTATAAACATGATTACCTGGCAAAAGAGTTTGAGAATATAGAAACTATAAGTGAGATTGAAATGAAAGCAAGCTTTGAGATCCCTCAGGTACTGAACAACTGGAAAACAATGGTGTGGCTGGCTGAAGGTGATCCCCTTTGGATGGAACAACACCCTCTGCTTGCAGACAGCTCCAAGGGGCAGAGCAGACCCTACAGCTTGGCAGGAGGGGCCCAAAGAGGAGTTTGTAGGGTTTAAAATGTAACACAGGATGGTAATGTAATGATTCTTATAGGCTGTATGGAAATGCTGTAGTATTTGTATCTTGTACTGGATTGGTTAGTGAGAATTAGAATATTCAACACAGAAGAAGATTTATTGTATTGTAACGGGAACTTCACTCTCTTACTTTTCTATGCTTTTACCCCTTTTACTCTCTTATGCTTTTATTCTCTCACCCTCTCATTCTCTCTCCCCCTCTCTTCTCTCATTCCTGCTCTGAGCTGTGCCTGGCAGCTCCCAGCAGGGCCCTGCACCCAGGCCCTTTGCAATAAACCCCAAATTCCAGCCCTGGCTGCAGAGATCTCTCGTGTCCATCCATCCCCACCATCCTGCCCCCAACACTCCTGCAGGAGCGTGCCAGAGGTTCATTCCCACCCCTCTGCAGAGTGTTCCAAAGCACAGTGTCCCACACTGACCCATCCCAGAGCAGGAGCAAAGGGCTCCTCCTTCCCCTCAACCTCCACCAGAAAATCCCCGACCTCTGGGGCTCCCCAGCACCACTGGCTCCTTCCTCATCCCCTTGGTTAACCTTTAATTAGGAACCTGTTCTTTGCCCACCTGGGGCTGGGTGTGAGCCTCTCCTGCTCCCAGCTCCTCCTGTCAGTGAGCAGCGTGCCCAGGGCAGACAAAAGGTGGCAGTGGGAGTCTCCAAATAACCAGCTTGGGAAGGAGGGGGAATGGTCCCTGTGACATTTCCAGCTGGGGATGCAGCAGGAGGGTGCAGGTCACCACAGCAGATGAGGTCACTGATGACCCGTAATGAGGTTTGTGGTTCTTTGTGCAGAGCTGGAGATGGATCTCATCATCCCTGTGTGCAAGGGACTCCTTGTCCATGGGAGCTGTGGTGAATCCCTGGCTGGGTGCCCTAAATCAGGCAGAGGTGTTTGCCAGTGGGGTGGTCTCAGGTTTTTGGTTGTTCATTGCTGCCCTGAGATGTGCAGGATGTCTCTGCTTCAGCCCATGCACCTGAAGAACGAGTCTGGACTCTTCACTTTTCTGTCTTGAGGTTGTTTATTAATTCTTATCTATAAAATTTTCTTTCTGCCCAGCCAAGGTCTGTTGTCCCAAGGTGGTATTGTCCTTTTATACTACAAACTACCTATAACATATTTACATTTAATTTCCAACACCTATCACCCATGTTAGACAGTGCACTTCTACTCTAAACCAATCCCAAAGTGCCAACACCACTGCAGAAAATGGAGAACAAGAAGAAAGAAGGAAGGCTGGACACGCCCAGATTCCTCCATCTTGTCCCCATAACCCCCATACCAAAACCCCTAAAATCTACATTTTCACCCTGTGATCATTTTGTTATTACACCATTCAAACCTGTGTGACTTTCAGGTCCTCATACAAAGCTGGCAACTTGCTCCAGGGGTCAAAATCAAAACCCCAGGTGCTCTGGGCTGTGTGCCAGGGTCTCTGAGCCCCCCGACGGGGTCCTGGGCAACTCTGGACACCCGGAGGGATGCACTGAGTTACAACAGGGTGGGCAGCGTGGGCACCCACAGGTTCATGGCACAGCCACCACAGCACCAGCCACAGCCACCCCCACCCCTCTGGGCAGGCCTCACTGGCCCCGTGTCCTCCCCAGCAGTGTTTGGAGCTCATGACTGTAACGCCCACTTTTGTCTTATCAGCCACACTGAAAATATTCCCAAGCAGGCTGCTCATGCCGCACTACTTACCATTAAAAGAAAGGACCACATTATTGCTGTTATAAACCATTGATTAAGGTTTATAATAGCAATAATCCCCTCGAAATTCATTGTTACTGCAGTTAATGACCAGTTTATTAGAGCGTTAACCATCCTTGGCAATGGGCTGAGTCGTTTAATGCTGGTAACGACCAATTTCTCAAGGGTTATTGCTTAAATAACAAGCCTTTGTTAGATATATGTTCCCCCACCAGATACTGCTCCAGCTGGAACCTTCTCCAGTGAAATAATTGTTAATTATTTCCTCCAAGTTTCGCCGCCATGTCTCAAAGTTTTCGGTGGGAAGGGTTGCTGAGGGCACAGGGTGCCAGAGATGCTGAGGGCTGATGTGAGGGGACGCATTCAGAGACACTGGAGCTGTCACTGAGGGCTGTGGGAGCTGTGCTTGGTGAGGTTTTTTCCCTCTTCTGTCACCTGGGAGTGTCCCAGCCCTGGGCACGGAGCACTGGCTCAAGGTGGTGTTACAGATGGATAATGAGATGATTGGCTCTCACAATTAAAAGATAACTATTGTGTGAATATCAATAAAAGCTTTAGTGATGTACAGTTCTGTTACTGTAGTTTAGATGTCCTCTGTTCTCCCCATAGTTCCCTTTCCCCCCCATATTGTGACCATCAGACAGCCTGGGGTGTCTAGGACAGGTACAAAGTGTGGGATTTTGGGGTTCCCCAGACAGAGGAGGAAATGAGAATCTGACTCCATGCTCTCAGAAGGCTGGTTTATTATTTTATGATCTATATTATATTAAAGAATGCTATACTAAACTATAGTAAAGAATAGAGAAAGGGTACAGACAGAAGGCTGAACGATAAAAATGAAAAACTCCTGACTCTCAGAGCCCTGACACAGCTGATGGTGATTGGTCATTAAGTAAAAACAATTCACAGAAACGAATGAAACAATCACCTGTTGGTAAACAATGTCCAAACCACATTCCAAAGCAGCAAAACACAGGAGAAGCAAATCAGGTAATTATTGTTTTCATTTTCTCATAGGTTTCTCAGCTTCCCAGAAGAAAAATCCTGGCAAAGGGATTTTTCCAGAAAATATGATGGTGACAAATAGAAGGTGTGCACATGTGTCCCTTACCTGGGGCAGGTGGGAATGGCAAAGCTTGGTGCTTAGGGGGTGCAGCAGGCAACACCTGACCTCCAATCCAGTTACAAAGCAGTTTCCACTGATAAATGGCACAGAAGAGCTGAGTGACAGACTCTGGGAGGGGCCAGGGCTGGCTGGTGCAGCCCCAGGGGTATAAAAGACTGAGCATCTATCTTGAAGATGAACCAGCCACGCGCTGTGAATGAGGGGCAGTTCCCAGCACTGCAGCTTTTTTCTTATGTAGTCCTTTGTTGTATTTTTGTCGAAGTTTAATAAACCTCTTTAAATTTTCAAAGTGAGCAGCTGCTTCTCACACTGGGAGCAGGGAATGTGCAAGGATGAGGCACCCGAGAAGGCTGAGAGCCACCAGAGCTGTCCCTGCTCTCCTCCTACATTAATTTGATGCGAGCGTCTGGCGGCGCTAACGATGTCCCATCGTGTCACGTTAGTGCCATGCCTCTAACAGCGCTGCGGGGCTGACACCACATGAAAGGTACAGACACGGTTACCCTTTCATTGTGTCATATTAGCAAAAATAAATACTGTTACAGCAGCAGGCTGACACGGAGACGGCGGCGCATCCCCGGGGTTGGACTCGCGGCTCCAGCCCACTGCCAGGCCTGGGTGTTTGCTCACCAGGAAATCATGGGGATCCCCTGGTGGGCTTCTGTCATGGACATCTTTTATGAAAAATCCTTTCCTTAGGACTTTTCCTCCTGAGAAGCTGAGAGGCCTCAGGAACAAAATGTAAACAATGGTTATCTGCTGCTGTGGAATGCAACAGGTGCATCTGGGATTGCTCTCATGTGCTTGCTTCTAATTAATGGCCAGTCACAGCCCAGCCTGCTCAGACTCTCTGTCTGAGCCCCAAACCTTTGTTATCATTCTTTGCTATTCTATTCTTAGCCAGCCTTCTGATGAGAACCTTTTCTTCTATTCTTTTAGTGTAGTTTTAATGTAATATATATAATAAAATAATAAATCAAGCCTTCTGAAACATGGAGTCAGATCCTCATCTCTTCCCTTATCTCAGAACCCCTGGGAACACCGTCACAGGCTTCCAGCAGTGCCTCCCTGCTGCCAGATGTGCAGGGCAGCCCCCCTGCCCTGGGTACAGCCCCCTCCCCTGGGTACAGCCCCCAGCTCCTGGGAGGTGCCCATGGCTGTGCTGCCATGATCCACTCACCCCTGTCGCTATAGGACATGAAAGAACACAAGCTCACACCGCTGTTCTCAAGGTGAAGAAAAAAGGGAAGTTTATTTTCTGACTCCAACATTCATAGATTTCCAAAAGTGACAGCGGATTGGAGGGTGACGGTGCCACCTCTCCAGTGACACTGGGCAAACCAACAGTCCACCGAATTTCTCCTCCTCCATAAAGGAATACAGAACAATGAGTTATTTACAGAAATTGTGTGAGAAAGTTCACTACAAGAATGTGAACATCAGAAGGTTTAGAAAATCTTTAAAAACCAGGGTGACACACCCCCAGCTCCTCACCCTCTCTCCAGCTGCCTCTGAGAGCCTTTTGCATTTGGCTGTGCAAAAGAGCATCCCCACGTAGCTGCTCCAGAAAAGTTACATTTCCACAGCAAATTAAATTTCAGGCTTTCCTGTCTCTTGTTAAGAAACTCAAAGATAATCTCGATTTGAGGAATTAGTTGAAGCCTGAGCAGTGTTAGGGCTGGTTTTGGTGCTCGCCTCCCTGTGATGGTGTTCACAGGGGTTGAGGGAAGAGATGAGGATCTGACTCCATGTTTCAGAAGGCTGATTTATTATTTTATTATATATATTACATTAAAACTATACTAAAAGAATAGAAGAAAGGATTTCCTCAGAAGGCTGGCTAAGAATAGAATAGAATAGAATAGAATAGAATAGAATAGAATAGAATAGAATAGAATAGAATAGAATAGAATAGAATAATAACAAAGGTTCTGTCTCAGACTCTCTGTCTGAACCAGCTGACTGTGATTGGCCATTAATAACAAACAACCCCATGAGACCAATCCCAGATGCACCTGTTGCATCCCACAGCAGCAGATAACCATTGGTTACATTTTGTTCCTGAGGCCTCTCAGCTCCTCAGGAGGAAAAATCCTAAGGAAAGGATTTTCCATAAAAGATGTCTACGACACCTCCCTCCTTTTATTCTTTGTTCCCTCATTTGTGGGGTCTTTGAGGTGTCATGGGGGAAAAAAAATAAGGAAAAGGGAAGGAGGGATTACTCCAAAATCTGTGAGAACTGTAAGTGGTTCTGGCAGTGAGCTGCTGATCTTCTCCTGCGATGCTTCAGGCTCCTCCAAAGCCTAACAGAAAATAAACACAAAATCTGAATTTTTTTCTCCCCTCTCTGGGACAGAATTAGGATTTTCTCCCTCCGCCATGGGGCAGAGCTCTGGGATGGGCTCAGGATGGGGGAAGCATGGCTGGGCTCTGCTGGTCCAGCCAGGCTGGGGCTGTCTCTGCTCCCTGTCACAACTGCTGCGGGGATTTGTGCGAGCATCCGTGTTATTTTAGAGATAATGTGAGCAGAGTGGAGCATGTCACAGGATAATGGTCTCCTGCTGCTAGGCTGTTCTTGGCATTTATCAAAAAATGACACCAGAGGGAATATGCTCAAGGGAGCCGAGGTGTCGATTCGATGACTGCTATTTCGTGATAAAAGTTAACAGAAATAAAAATGAATTAGTCACAAAACAGCTTATTTATAGCAGTGCCTGGCCCAGGAGGGGATCCCTGGGAAAGGCAGGGCAGTGGTGCCCACACTGCTGGGAGGAACAGGCTGCACCCCAAAAGTGCCCTGGAGCAAAGCAAACAGGGCAGAACCCCTGGGATCACCATTGTCCCTCCTGCTTTGTGCCTCAGCAAATAACCCCAGACCCTTCTGCACCGAGCTTCCACAACAAAACACTTCCCTGTTTGGCCTAAAACCAAATATTTTGAGCAAAATGTTGCCTGTGTTTATATACGGCTGAGGGGGTGGGAGCTGGATGGAGCTGGGATCGTGTGTGGGGCTGTGGACAGAGCTGGGATCATGTGTGGGGCTATGGATGGAGCTGGGATCATGTGTGGGGCTGTGAACAGAGCTGGGATCATGTGTGGGGCTGTGGACAGAGCTGGGATCATGTCTGGGGCTGTGGACAGAGCTGGGATCATGTGTGGGGCTATGGATGGAGCTGGGATCATGTGTGGGGCTGTGAACAGAGCTGGGATCATGTGTGGGGCTCTGGGCAGAGCTGGGATCGTGTGTGGGGCTGTGGACAGAGCTGGGATCATGTGTGGGGCTGTGGAAGGAGCTGGGATCATGTGTGGGGCTCTGGATGGAGCTGGGATCATGTGTGGGGCTGTGAACAGAGCTGGGATCATGTGTGGGACTGTGAACAGAGATGGGATCATGTGTGGGGCTGTGGATGGAGCTGGGATCATGTGTGGGGCTCTGGGCAGAGCTGGGATGATGTGTGGAGCTCTGGATGGATCTGGGATCATGTGTGGGGCTGTGGATGGAGCTGGGATCATGTGTGGAGCTCTGGATGGGGCTGGGATCATTTGTGGGGCTGTGGAGAGAGCTGGGATCATGTGTGGGGCTCTGGATGGAGCTAGAACCCTGCACTGGGCTCTGGATGGAGCTGGGATCATGTGTGGGGCTCTGGATGAAGCTGGGACCCTGCTCTGGTCTCCAGACAGAGCTGGGAACCCAGACTGGGCTCAGCTGTGCTGATGGAACTCCCAGCTCCAGCGATGCAGCCTCAGTGGGAGCAGGAAAAAAGGGCAGAACATGGGGAAAAAGGTCAGGCTTTGCTGTAATGGCTAAAAATGTCAGCCATGGGTCTGGTGTAAATGAATTATCCTGGCTGGAGCCATCCGTCCTGGTTGCTGCAGCAGGTTCAGCTGAAGCTGTTGAAGGGAGAAGGTGGGATTTGGGTCTCCAGCCCAGCTCCCTGAAGCTCAGGGCTTCCCCTTTATCAAGGTGACCAAACCCACGGGGAATGGCTGACGGGGCCAAGTTCTGGTGCGTTTCCAGCGGGACGCTCTGGGTTTGTTATCTCAGCTGTGGGCAGGGGCAGAGAGGAGGAGGAGGTAGGAGAAGGACGTGGCAGCACCTGGGCTGGCTGGGCCTGCGTGCAGGAAACAACAGGGGCCACAGGGGATGCGTCCTCCTCTCCACCTCCCTGTTATTCCAGCCATAAATCCCCGTGACCAGCTTGAACTTTTCTCAATTGACATGTTTACAAGGGAAGCCCGCATTTGACAGGAAAATTAAGCATATCAATCACTTAACGAGGTCGTTAATGAATGGCTCTCAGATCTCTGTGATTCTGTGCCTGGTAGCACAGTTTATTGATCAAGCTTTTTGGGCCGGGCCAGATGTTGCTGTGCCTTGATCCTCAGAGCAGGGTTTAGCGAGGGGTCATTCTCTCCAGCAGACCCCAGGTTCCCTTTTCTGTCTCTGTTTTCTCTTCCTTTCCCTCCCTGCTGCAGAACAAAGGCAGCAGATGCGGGCTCGGGGCCCCTCACACCCACTCCGACATATGGAAGTGATCTCCTCTGTCTCTGTAATTACACAGGAGCTGCTCTGCAACGGCTCCAGCTTTTATTGCACAGAAACCAGCCTCGTCCTCCATAAAACATCTTTATGGCTTCTCCTCCAGGGGCTCCTTGGCCAGGTCCTGGCAGGTACAAAGGCGAGCAGGACCCCCAGCAGCAGGCAGGGACCCCAGGCAGGACAGAGGGAGGAAGCTGAGGGGAGCTGTGGCCACAACCAGAGCTCCCAGTAAGAACCAGCAGCTCTTGGAAGGCAGCAGAGAGCACAAAATAACCCAGAAACCTTCATGGGATTCATGACCATTGAGTGTGTTTGCCTCCCTGGCCCTGGGGGTGCCCAAAGCCCACCTGGGCAGGGTCTGTCCAAGCCCCCTTTGCACACCCCAAGGACAGTGGTGGGCTGGGAATGGGTGGGGACACTCGTGGGGACACTGCCACCCATTTCTCTGTTGGGAACATGGCTCAGTCCCTCATCAGGCTCTGCAGGAGGGATTTGCAGGTCCTGTGTCCTAGCCCCACGGTGCCAAAGAGCCTTTCCTGGCCCAGGCTCAAGCAAGGAGCAGCTCCCAAGGACAGCCCAGAGCCCCTCCATCCCTCCAGCACCTGTGATCATGGCTTAAAAGTGTGTTTTGGATGTGCTGTCAGCTTGTTTTCAGGAGGGGCTGATGAAACAATGCAGGAGTCGCTGTGCCATCTAATGGAGTTTAAAAAAAAACCCTTCCTATAGTGCAACATGAATAGTCCAAAATGCAAAGATGACAATTTAAGTGTTTAAAATGTACTCAAGGTAATTCCAAACAAATTTCAAAGCCATTTGAGCCTATAAAACCCCTCAGTTAAATCACTGCTTATATGGTGGCAGTGCTTATGTTGCAAAATATCCCTGGCATGAAAGGGAAACTTTAAAAAATTGCCCGTTAATCCTTATAAATTACTTATTAGTGCTGCAGAGCTGGAGCTGGAGGAGCCTCCCGAGGAAGGCCAGGCTGTTGGGGCACTTCTTGCTGGGCTCTGCGAGGAGCAGCTGGGGCTGGCTTTGATTTGCTGGGCTCTCCAAGGCATTGATGTTCTTCCAAAGCGTGACATCAGCGCTGATGTCATGGCACAGCCCCGGCTCTCCAGGAGCCTCCCCCTCCTCACAACCTCTTCCAGGAAGCCAAAAACCTGTCCTGCTGCCCCCACCCCATGGGCTGGGGGAATTGCTGCCCAGGGATGGAGGGGAGGGGGCTCAGACCCTGGGAATTGGGATCCATTCCATTGCTGCGTCTCAGGGATGCAAATCCTTGCACGGTGTGTCCGTGTTTCACACCCTGCCAGTGGATTAAACCCTCTGGAAAGAGTCTTTGCAAGGAAAAATGAAAGTTTATTCCCTTCCCCGAGCTTCTGGGCTCCCAACTTTCCTCCTGTGTGTTTGTGCCCTGATTTGAGGAAGCGACACCATCTCTCGCTCGCTCTCTTCTCTCGCTCTTTTCCTTTCACCAAACAGATGTAACTATTTATTCCTTATGTCCCAGTTTTCCTGTAATTTCATAAAGTGCAAATTTGCTGTCCTGCTCCCAAATGCCGAGTCGGTGGTTTGTCATAACAGTCATCAGTAACTGTCGCTTTCTGCCTGGGGCTTAATTAACCCACTCTCTCATTAGCATGTCCATGCAGTTGTAAGGAATGAAAGCCTGATTATTTTCTACAACAGTCGCAGCCAATTACTGCACTGAAATGGAACCACATTAATCAAATCTTTAGTACAGTGGCAAATTCAGAGATATCAGATTGCAAAAGACTGCAAACCTAATATGTCACTGTCAGCGGAGCTACGCAGGCATTTAGCGAATTGCATTAAATAGATGGCTCCGCTGAAACCGCATGAATTTAATATGTGATGGGATCTGGAAGCTATTAGTGTGACATGGCAAAGCACTGGGAGCTTGGCAGCTCTGGACTTTATCCATGAACTCAGGAAACTCATGTAAAAACTTGTGTGTGTGTGTGTGTGTGTGTGTGTGTGTGCGTCTGTGTGTGTGTGTGCAGCAAAATGTCTCGTCTGCTGGAGGAGAAGGCTGGGGCGAGGAGAAGCGTGAGGAGAGCTGGAAATCCTCAGCACATCACAGTGGGCCTGCCTGCTGTGCCAGCCTGGGGCAGAGCTGGGGACAGAGAGGGTCCCTGTGGCAGGAGCTGCCCCCAGATCAGTGGCAGAGACTTGGGAATCACTCTGGGACGCTGGGACACGGCCCTGTCATGGTGACAAAGCATGGACAAGGCCCTGTCGTGGTGACAGACCATGGACAGGGTTCTGCCATGGTGACAGGGCTTGGACGTGGCTCTGCTATGGTGACAGGGCTTGGACAGGGCCCCACCACAGTGACAGGGCATGGACAGGGCCCTGCCATGGTGACACACCATGGACAGGGCCCTGATGTGGTGACAGGGCATGGATACAGCCCTGCCACGGTGACAGGGCATGGACATGGGCCTACTGAGGTGACAGCATGGACAGGGCCCTGCCACATGCCATGGACATGGCCCTGTCATGGTGACAGAGCATGGACACGGCCCTGTCATGGTGGCACACCATGGACACGGCCCTGCCATGGTGACAGGGCATGGACATGGGCCTGCCACGGTGACAGAACATGGACAAGACACTGCCACAGTGACAGGGCTTGGACGTGGCTCTGCCATGGTGACAGAGCATGGACATGGCTCTGCCACGGTGACAACCATGGCCATGGCCCTGCCATGGCACTTCCAGCTCTGCTCTTAGCAAGCCCATAAATCCACATTCCTCTGCCTTCACTACATTCCCAGCTCCCATTCTGCAGGGCTCAGGGAGGCTGTGGCAGTGGCCAGAGGACACCCCATGGTCACAAAGTTGGGGTGCCCTGTCCCCTCCAGCTCCTCCTGCACCTCCTTGACCCCAACCAGCTCTGTTCCCCTGGGCTGGTGGCCGAGAGCAGCATCCCCTTCCCACAAGGAAAAAGGCAGAGGAGGAGGAGGAGGAATTTTTGTCAGAGCCCAGCCAAGGGCTCCATTGGTGAATCTTCCCATGCTCCTACCAGTGGTGGTGGGAAAATCGAGCTCAACCACAACAAATCGTGGGATCTCCTGGGCTGAGGGACCCCAAAAAATCATTGCCTTCTCCACTTGAAGCCAGCTAGGACTGATAATAGTTACAATTGGACTAAACCTCCCCAAACCCACCTTCCTTCACATCTCAACCCATGCATTCTTCCAAGCCATGCTCTTCCTATGCTCAGGCTCCATCATTCACAGCCTAAATGGTGAACAAGATACCAGAAAAACAGGAGGGCTCCAAAAAATACTTCCCAAAACCTCTGCAAGCCTCAGCATCAGCAACCTCGCCCTAACAGGAACACCATTTCTAGCAGGGTTCTACTCAAAAGACCAAATCATGGAAAGCCCAAGGATCCATCCCTGAGAGCAGCTCACAGACACCCCAACCATCCCTCCCTGTGTCTGGGACTGTTAGATCATCAGTGATTCATGTAAAATAAAACCATCAGTCTCTGGACAAGAACTCCTTGACCTCAGGCAGGTTTGGGACAAAAGAGTGCCAGGAAACCAAGATTTGTGCCAGGAAACCAAGATTTGTGCCCTTTTTTAGTCCTGGGTGTCAGTTTGGGACAAAAGAGTGCCAGGAAACCAAGACTTGTGCCAGGAAACCAAGATTTGTGCCCTTTTTTAGTCCAATATTCCTTCCTCTGCCAGGCTCAAAGCCCAGCAGCCTCCTGGGCGTCAGTTTGGGACAGAAGAGTGCCAGGGACAAAAGAGTGCGAGGAAACCAAGATTTGTGCCAGGAAATCCAGATTTGTGCCCTTTTTTAGTACAATATTCCTTCCTTTGCCATGCTCAAAACCCAGCAGCCTCCTGGGTGTCAGTTTGGGACAGAAGAGCACCAAGAAACCAAGATTTGTGCCAGGAAACCACAATTTGTGCCCTTTTTTAGTCCAATACTCCTCCCTCAGCAGCCTCCTGAGCATCAGCTCCAAGCAGGGCCCATCCCGGGATGCAGAACAGCCCTGGGAAGAGCCTCCCCAGCATCCCCTTCCCCCTGGTGTCCCCTGGTGTCCCCTGGTGTCCCAGCAGGGCCGGAGCAGGCGCTGCCAGCGGTGACAGATGAGGCTCCAGAGTCAGGGGCTGCTCTTACACAAACTGCCTTCATCAGCAGCTCGCTGCTCCCATCAGTTCATCCTGCTGCAAACGGTGCTCTCCAGGAGCAGGGGCACCTCTCCTCCCCCCAGCCACCTCATCTAGCAGCTCGTTTATGCACACATGCTCCGAGGGGTTTTTTAGAGATATATATATATTTATATATATGTTTTTTTCTGAGCAATCAATCTGTGCGGCGAGGAGCTGCGACTGAATTTAAATACCAGGGTTTTTCATTATCTCCAGCACAGGGAAGAGAAAAGGGGGGGAGAGGGACATTGAAAATAGAGGGGAATAAATTCCAATCTCTTGAACAATATATCTGAAGGTGTGCAGATTTCTCGCAGCCTTATGATGGCAAGGGTATTGCACCAAATCTTCTGCTGCAGGAGGAATTTATTGGGAGAGGAGATTGCAGAGAGCCTTTGGCTGCATGTTTGCTGTGCTTCCCCTGCCCTGCATGCACTGGAGCAGCCTGCAGGGAGTTCATGGCATTTGCAGGGTGTTCCCTTTTGGGGAGACACAAAGGTCCTGGTCCTGCTCTGCCAAATCTTTGGGAAATTCTGTGTGAGTGGTTCCTTTCCACTCCCAAAGCAGGGTCTGCTGCTGATCTTGTCTGGTTTTCATCCCCATTTCCCTCCCTGGAGGTGCTACAGCAGTGTCAGGTGGATTTGCTTGAGTGGGAGTTCCAAAGATGAAAGCATCTTTGCACGAATTTAAAATTTCCAGGGTTGAAAGATCACAAGAAGTGCTCTGAGTTCAGACAAGTTTCAGGTGAGGCTCCAGGGGAGGCTTTCCCAGAGTCAACACAAAATTCCTGTTCTGCAAAATGTGGAGAGATCCCAGCAGGACAGGTCCTCTGCTGGGTGCTTGCTTCCCCTGCCTCAAACCCCCTTTTGCAGTGGGAGAAAAAATCCAGATTGCACCCAAAGATGTCCCTAAAATGTCATTTGTCCTGGTTCCCCTCCCTGAGGATGGTTTGTGAGGATGAAGGCACCTGGGAGGTGGCATAGGGGTCCCACTCTGGCCACAGGCAGCCCCCAGCGATCTGCTATAAAATATGATATAAAATATGATGTTAAATACGATATTAAATATGATATTAAATAAACTTTGCATGGGCAGCACTGGGCAGGAGTTACTGCAGGGTGTCCTCCTCTGCCAGTGGCTGGACCCCTCTGTGGGGACAATTCTGGGTACAACCCTGGGGTCAATCCTGGGGACAATCCTGGGGACAGTCCTGGGGACAATCCTGGTAACAATCCTGAGGACAATCCTGGGGACAGTCCTGGGGACAGTCCTGGAACAATCCTGGAACAATCCTGGGGACATTCCTGCATCCCATGGGATGCTGCAGACCCAGGGCAGGACCAGGCAGGGCTGCTCCCCTCACCCAGGTACCCCAAAGGATCAGGGCAGGGTCTGCTCTGCACCCCCAGCCCCATCCCTCCACACCAACCCTCTCTTTTCCTCCCTCTTTTCCTTTTATTTTTTTTTTTTTAAATTCCTCCCAGGGAGAATTGCACAGAGACTGATGGTTTTATTTTACATGAATCACTGATGATCTAACAAATTAATTACCTGCTCCCTCCCTCCCTCCCTGGTGAGGTCAGGGAGCCTGGGTGGGGGCCACCCCCTCCCCTTCAGTGCCATCAGAGCTCCTGCTTTAAAGACCAGAGAAAAAGGTCAAAATTGCCAGTTTAGGTTAAAATCAGATTTAAACGTCTCTTACTAAACACAGAGGCACACAAACTCAATATGTCATCTTTAATGGTTCAGAACAAAGCCTAGAAAAATTGTGTCCCAGCACCCAGGAATTTTATAACCTTTGATATATAGCTTTCATTATTAGCAATAATTCCTGTAACTGCATCCGGATCTACAGGAGCACATATTGAATAATAATTCTCCTCGTGTTGATTGTCCCCATCCCGTGGGTCCCTTCATCCTCCTCTTCCTCCTGGGGCCTTTTGTTGTCTTTTGGCTCCTGTGTTTTTGGGTTTGGCCAGCACCCACTCCTTGCTGGGCTCACCTGGGGCAGGAGCAGCCCGACCAGAAAAGGCATTCGCTCCCCTCCGCCTCTTTTCACAGTCAGCCTTCAAGTTCACATGTGAATTTATGCCAGTTTTGACATTAGCAGGAAAAATTAACAGTTCTCACACACACACACACACACGCACGAAAAGAAACTCGCACAAAAGAGGTTTTGTGTTTCAAGCAGAATAAATTATAGTGTGATGTTATTAAAACACTTAGTTGTTAAGTTGCCAAGAAAATCCAGTATATTCACACGGACTCGAGGACCTGTCTCCATGCAAAGTAATTAAATTAGATTTATGGGCTGCATTACATCAGTGTTTGATAGTTCATTTTTCCTTTCTTCATATTTTGTCCTGCTTTATTAGAGCATGTGACAGATGGTAAAAATAGTGTGAAGTTTCTTGGCCCTGTGCTAAATCCCCCTTCGGTAGTATATCTCTCTTCTGTCAGTTCTCCCCAGTGATGATAAATTAACCTCTCCTCTTCTATCCCAAGTGTGGCAGTAAAGCACTCTTTGACACAGCACTATCACTTTATCTTAATCTGTGCTGTTCCAGGGGCGGGGTGGGGAAGGAAGCGAGGGGAGATGATGCAATCGCTACCACGAGTTCAAAAAAAAAACCAAAAAAAAATACCCAACAAAAAAACAACATAAGAAAAAGATTTATTGTGTCAAAAAAACCAGAAAGCTGGGAATAGTGCTGATTTATGGAATCTGCTCTGTGTGTGTGTGTTTATATATTTATATATTTTACATATTTATATATTTATATATTTGAATATATATTTATATTTTTATAGTTCATGTTTCTATTTATATATTTATATTTTTGTAATTTATATTTATGTATTTGTGTATTTGAATTTTTGGATATTAGGATGTATATATCTATATTTCTATATTTGTATCTCTATATAATTCTATAATATTTCTATATTTCTATATTTCTATATTTCTATATTTCTATATTTCTATATTTCTATATTTATATATTTATATATTTATATATTTATATATTTATGTATTTGTGTATTTGTATATTTAATTTTTGGGGTGTTTTTTATTTTTGGATATTTGTGTATATATTTATAATTTTATATTTTTATCTTTTATATTTTATATTTTTATTTATATATTTATTTTTGGGGGGGATATTTAGATATATATTTCTATATTTGTGGTTTTATATTTCTATTTGTATATTTATATTTATAATTCAATATTTATATATTTATATTGTGTGTGTATGTATGTGCACACACACATGTCCATTTATCCATTGCAATAAATCACAAATTTCCTTTGAGTGAGGCAGAGCAGGAGCCCCAAGGATTTTCAGTCTGGTGGACAGGCAGAGGTAAAAAGTTTTTTCTAATATCCAACCTATTGGTCTCTTCCATGGGGCAGCACTGACAGAACCAGAGGACACAGTCTCAAGCAATGTCAGGGAAGGGATAGGTTGGATATTAGGAAAAAATTTTTCACCAAAAGAATAATAAAGCCCTGGAATGCTCTTCCCAGGGAGGTGGTGGAATCACCATCTCTGGATGTGTTTAAAAAAGCCTGGACATGGCACTGGGTGCTATGGTCTGGGTGAGGTGTCAGGGCACAGGTTGGACTCGATGATCTCAGAGGTCTCTTCCAACCTCATCATTCTGGGATTCCATGATTCTGTGATTTTTGGATTATGTGATTCTGGGATTCTGGGATTCCGTGATTCTGTGATTTTTGGATTATGTGATTCTGGGATTTTTGGATTATGTGATTCTGGGATTCCGTGTTTCTGTGATTTTTGGATTATTCTGGGATTCTGGGATTCTAGGATTTTTGGATTCTGTGATTCTGTGATTCTGGGATTCTGTGATTCTGGGATTTTTGGATTATGTGATTCTGTGATTCTGGGATTCCATGATTCTGTGATTTTTGGATTATGTGATTCTGTGATATTTGGATTATGTGATTCTGGGATTCTGTGATTCTGGGATTCTGGGATTCTGTGATTTTTGGATTATGTGATTCTGGCATTCTGGGATTCTGTGAATATCCCTGGATCTGAAGCTTTGATATGCAGAGCAGGGCCCTGCTCCCTCCGTGCTGACTCAGAGCACACAGAGGCTCCTGCTGCTATTTTGGGAGGGGGAGCCCTCGGCGTTCTCCAGGCTGGGGATGCCCTAATAGAGGAAGGATCTGGAGCTCCGTGTGGGTGACTCCTCACTCGCTGCCTCTGGGACACGCTTGGCCCTGTGGAGCTGCACAGACACCTCAGCAGTGCCCAAAAATAGCACCAAAAAGTGCCCAAAAATAGCACCAAAATCAGGCTCCCCCCGGCTCCACAAAGCCGAGTTCCAGGCTGGATTTGGTCTGGGCTATGTGCTGCCCTGTCCTGCCAAGGGGATGATTTTGTTAGGAAAATTAATCCGCAAACACCAGAGGTTCATGTCCAAAACAGAGACAGAGGAGTCCTTTCTGGCTTTATTCCAATCAAGGCAGAGGCCATGGGGCATCCCCTGGGGTCTCTCAGATTTTTGGAGGATGCAGCCTCCCTTTTTATCCCAATTTCCACATTTCCCTTCTCTCTTTCCCCATTGCTGAGGTACTTGAGAGGTTCAGACTTCCCAGAACACCTGATCCCAAAGATTCCCCTCTAATGTATAACCCTCCCTTTTGATTTTTAATTCTTACTGAATTTAGGGGGTTTTCCCCATTTCTGAGTTACTTGGGAGGTTCAGACTCCCCAATACACCTGATCCCAAAGATTCCCCTCTAATATAAACCCCTCCCTTTTCATTCTAAATTCTTACTGAATTTAGGGGTTTTTCCCCATTTCTGAGGTACTTGAGAGGTTCAGACTTCCCAATACACCTGATCCTGCTCTGTGACCCCTGTGCCCCCAGCCCAGCCTGCAGACCTGAGTTCACGAGGTAGCCACTCATGCTGCATTAGGAGCCCAAGCAGTGCTTATCATTAAAGCTGTAATTTATTTCTTCTGTGTCTCACAAGAAGTGAAATATTGCAGCTGGTCGGGGGCCCAGAGAGAGCGGGGATGCTCCATTAAGTTCGATACTGCTCCTCCATAAGATGCAGTAATTATATGCAGCTTTTTTTACTGCTAAGTTCCTACTTGCAGATGCTAACAAAAGAAATAAGCTTTTAATCCAAACATAATTAATATGAATTACCTCCACAGTACACCCTGGCTTTGCACCATTAAACTTAATTTTTGTTTTGCATGATAATTGTGTTATCATTACCATTTATAGGAGAACTCAGGGACCTTCACTTTGTTTTCAGCCAAGACCAAAGGCACTGGAAATGGCTGTGGACAGGCTCAGTGCCACGGACTGGGGGGA
This sequence comes from Geothlypis trichas, assembly GCA_009764595.1. NCBI lineage: Eukaryota > Metazoa > Chordata > Aves > Passeriformes > Parulidae > Geothlypis > Geothlypis trichas. The sequence goes on from CM019928.1 coordinate 1,950,908, forward strand.
GTTATGGGCCCTGTCTGGCCTTGGCTTGTCTTTGCTGTGGGGTCACTCTCTCCATTCCCTCTGGATCCACGCTGGAGCTCCCCTGGAGCCCTGTGAGGACAGGAGGATGAGCAGGGACAGGGCTGGGAACGCTGCAAGGACAGGGATGTGAGAGACAACTGCTCACTTTGAACATGTAAAGAGGTTTATTAAACCTTAACAAAAATACAACATAAGGAAAAAGCTGCAGTGCTGGGAACTGCCCCTCATGGACACCACAACTTCAAGATGGATGCTCAGTCTTTTATACCCCTGGGGCTGCACCAGCCAGCCCTGGCCCCTCCCAGAGTCTGTCACTCAGCTCTTCTGTGCCATTTATCAGTGGAAACTGCTTTGTAACTGGATTGGAGGTCAGGTGTTGCCTGCTGCACCCCCTAAGCACCAAGCTTTGCCATTCCCACCTGCCTCAGGTAAGGGACACATGTGCACACCTTCTTTTTTGTCACCATCATATTTTCTGGAAAAATCCCTTGGTCAGGATTTCTCTCCTGGAAAGCTGAGAAGCCTCAGAGAAAAATGAAAACAATAATTACCTGATTTGCTTCTCCTGTGTTTTGCTGCTTTGGAATGTGGTTTGGACATTATTTACCCACAGGTGATGAATGTTTCATTGGTTTCTGTGAATTGTTTTTACTTAATGACCAATCACCATCGCTGTGTTGTGGCTCTGGAGAGAGTCAGGAGTTTTTCATTATTACCTTTTAGCCTTCTGTCTGTATCCTTTCTCTATTCTTTACTATAGTTTAGTACAGCATTCTTTAATATAATATAGATCATAAAATAATAAATCAGCCTTCTGAGAACATAGAGTCAGATTCTCATTTCCTCCTCTGTCTGGGGAACCCCAAAATCCCACACTTTGTACCTGTGCTAGACACCCCAGGATGTCTGATGGTCACAATACAGGGGGGAAAGGGAACCATGGGGAGAACAGAGGACATCTAAACCACAATAACACAACTATACATCACTAAAGCTTTTATTGATATTCACACAATAGTTACCTTTTAATTGCAAGACCAAATCATTTCATTATCCATCTAGAACAGGGAATAAAATCCCCCTCCTCAGGACACAAGAGCTGGTGCGTGGAGCACAGCCCAGAGTCCCAGAGTGTGGAATTTTTAGGGTACCCCGATGAAGGGAGGAAATGATTAATCTATGTTCTTAGAAGGCTATTATATTATATTATATTATATTATATTATATTATATTATATTATATTATATTTATTATATTATATTATGAATGCTATACTAAACTATACTAAAGAATAGAGAAAGGATACAGACAGAAGGCTACAAAGAATGGTGATGAAAACTCGTGACTCCCTCCAGTCTTGACACAGCCTGGCAGTGATTGGTCATTAAGTTAAAACGATTCACATAAAACCAATGAAACAATCACCTGTTGATAAACAATCTCCAAACCACATTCTAAAGCAGCAAAACACAGGAGAAGCAAATCAGATAATTATTGTTTTCATTTCTCTCTGAGGCTTCTCAGCTTTCCGGAAGAAGAGATCCTGGCTAAAGGATTTTTCAAAAGATGTGACAGTGACACCAGAGCATCCCCAAAATCACCTGGCACAGGTGGGTGGCACTGCAGAAGTGACCCCAGAGAAGAGCAGGGTCTGTGCCCTGTGGTCCCAGCAGCCACCCTGGAGCCCATTAACTGCCTGGGCCCTTGGGATGAGTTTGTGCAGTCACATTTCAGGGAAGAGGGAGATGAAATCAAGTCCTGTAATTATTTATTGAAATTACAGCCCCTGTCGAGGAGGACTGAATTACTGCAGACTCCATTAGCCGGCTCGCCGTGGATGGGAGAGAGGGAATGAGAAAATGATGGATGAGAAAGACAGAGAGAAATCTTAAAATAAAATGGAATGAAATGAGAAGAAGGGGCAAAGAGGGGGGGAGAGAAGAACCCTTCCCCATCCTGCTTTCTCCTTGCCAGGTGGGTTCTGGATCACCCCAGAGGCTCCAAACCTGCAGCAGCAGAGTGTGTGGGGCTGGGGGAACTGGGGAGCAGGACTGGGAAGAACCTGTGGAGCAGTCACTCTGGCAGGGCAGGAAGAGCCTCCTCTGAGGGGGACCTGGTGCTGCTGGAGTTCTGGATTTGGGGGGTAAACGTGGCCAGGAATTGGGTGGAGAATGGGAGTTGTGGGGCAGGGGTGGGCAGGGACCCCTCTGTGCCTCTCCTCACCTGCCTGAGCTCACTCAGCACCTTCTCCACAGGCTCAGGGGCTCAGGCAGCTCTGGGTGCTGCTGCAATGAGGGTGGTCCCTGCCAGGGAGCCCAGGAAAGGGGCTGGGAAGAGACAGGAGGGAGGAATGGGGATGGAGGAGGACACAGCTGATGGCAGCCAAGAGCAGAGATCAGACAATGAAATCCCAGCTCTGAGCCCCAGCAAGAAGTGGCTGCCGCTGTTAAAAGTTTCCTCTGCAGTTGTTTGTGATCAGCACTTTGAATAATTGCATAAATATATTAATTACACTAATTTCCCGAGGAAAGAGGCTTCAGTAGCTGGAGACAGCAGGTATCTAAGGACAAACACCACTTTGCAGGCAGCAAACTCCCTAATTAGGGCTGTGCTTGGGCCAGGGACCCAGCTTGAAAGGGAAAAAATCCCAGTGCAGAAGGTTCCAGGAAACATGGAGAGGTCAAACAGGACAGGACAGCCTGGCAGCAGCCAGCTCTGCTGGGTGGGCTCAGGGGGTCCTGCAGGACCAGGGGCAGAGCCCCAGCCATGTGCCAAGCTCCTGGTGCTCCCCTGAGCTCCCCCCAGTCTGTGCTGAGCCCTGGGGCCCTGCAGGACCAGGGGCAGAGCCCCAGCCATGTGCCAAGCTCCTGGTGCTCCCCTGAGCCCCCCCAGTCTGTGCTGAGCCCTGGGGCCCTGCAGGACCAGGGGCAGAGCCCCAGCCATGTGCCAAGCTCCTGGTGCTCCCCTGAGCCCCCCCAGCACTTGTGTCCCCAAGGTGGAGGTGCTGGCAGTGGAAATGTCCCCGATGCCTTTGATTCCTGCAGTGTCACAAAGTCACTGTCATTGTGCAGAAGCCCTGCAGAGCTCTGCCCTGGCTGCGGGCAAACCCAAACCCCTGTGTGCCCCCTGTGTGCCCCCCTCTCTGCCCAGCTCCCTCCCCAGCCCACAGCTCCTCTCCAAGGGCCATTTCCAGCTCCTCTCCAAGGCCATTTCCAGCCGGAGTGAGCGATGCACCAGCACCGTGCCCCTCATCCCCTTCCCAACCTGCCTCCTGATAATAATGAGCCCAGACACTTTTATTATCATTATTAATTAGCACTTTCAAGCAATGGAATTAAATCAATATGGTGGACTGAAACTAATTTTAACAAGCCATTGAGATCAATCATCAGGACTTTATCTACATAAATGCCACTAAACTCAGCTCGTTAGTGTAACATTAGCTGGGAAAGGGGGGGAGGGAAGGGAGACTGGCGGGGTTTTAATTAGGAAGACATAACCATGCCATGATTTTTCTTCTTTGATTTGCTTTTAATCTCGTCCATGAGCTCTCCTGGTGCCCTGGCTGATTATCACTCTCTTCACCTCCTCTCAGGAAGGAAAGGCACTGGGAAGGAGAGTGGGGAGAGGGCAAAGCCAAGGAGAGGGGCCTGCCCATGGTGGCTCTGCAGAGCCATTCACTGTCCCCAGCTCCCATGGGGTGCTGCAGGATGCAGGATGCTGCAGGATG